>VZTU01010749.1:0-53080 GCA_013400835.1 Zapornia atra | reverse complement strand
TGTGTTTGCTATATCTGATTACCTTTCCTTTCCTATCATTAATAGTGACATGAGTTACTATACTTAAACACATTTCTTACTAAAAGTTTGGCGGGATGTTTTGGAGTTTGGTTGGGTTGTTGGGGTTTTTTTCAGCTGTGTCACATGACATTAGGGTAAATTCTACATTGATGGATTTTTTTAAAAAGAGAGATTTCTTTAAGATGTGGGGGATCTTTTTCAATGTCATTATTATTATTGGTTTATTCTACCTGTTACAAGACTATCCAGAAACTCTCTTACTGCTTTGTATCACATGTAGTACCTCAAAGGAGAGAAACCATGAAAGGCACATTTAAATAACCTTTAAAATTACATAATATAAACAGGAATTTCCTAGAAGTAGTGCAAATTGAAACATCCCAAAATTGTTGTCAAAAAACCTAGAAATTTTATGGTGATATGAAAGAAGTCTTTGATAGCACAACATAAGCAAAGACATGAAAGGCATACAATAGGAAATGATTCCCTGTTATAGTGATTAAAGTGGAATTGAAATTTGGGAGAACTAATCTTAATCAAAAAAATATTCTGATGAAAAAATACCTGATCTAGAAAGCAAGCTCTCAACAACTCTAAACTGATGCGGTAATTCAAATCTTAATATAAACACAAACATTCATTTGAACAGTTAGAGCAGAAAAATATAATCTAAGGGCTTAAATCTAAGCATTGAACAAGAACATAGTTTCCAGTATCTTAAGTACTTAGGTATCTTAGACCCTGATAAACAACATGCCAATTATTTACTGTAGAAGAATTTGCCATTTTATTTGAATAAAATAAATATTACTGGCATTTAGGCTTTTTAAAAAATTACTTTTCACTCTAGCTTCTTCAGCTTTCATGTATTGCCTCATTTTTTAACATGAACCTAAACCATATATTAGAAGTTGCATTCAAGATTGTGGCCTTCCAACCTTAACTGTTGTCTGATTCAGTGATACACAGACCTCTGCTTCTCTGTGATGAGATCTCCTCTGTTGAGTTGTTAGCCTCTGAATGGGTGTAGATGATACTGCTGGAACAGAGCTCCATCCCCACACATGTGGAGATGTTGGATTTGATGTTCTGGCTCAACATGGGCAGTTAGTATGCCCAAACTAAAGGAGCATGTAATAACATTATGCTTTTCTTTTGAGAGAAGTGAACTGTTACACACTTTTCTGACGTTCTGGGCCCTAGCCAGGATAATCCAATCTATGAGGACCCACAAGGACGACATAATGGATACATGTTTGAAATACTTCCTTTTTATCACATCATAGTATGCCACAGTAAAGGGCTTTCTTGTTAAGAAAGGAGGGGAAAAAACATCTGTTCATAGTTATATTATAGTTTATATAAGCAAAATTCAGCAGCAGCAGCAGCATGATCAAAACCTACCATTACTCCGATGTGTGCAACCCCTTCTGAAGCATCTGGTCTGATGTCTGAGTAAAAATGCAGGAGGAGGAATACTTCACGGTAAAATAGTAGGTTCATAGTTGCAGTATGAAAATGTTTTGGGTCCTTCTAAACTTGCTTATATTCTTGGAAAAGTACATATTGTGCATGTTATACAATAATATTTCAGTTAAAATAACTCATGATAGCTTTAATGCGTCACATGCTTGAAACTTAAAAGCAGTCTTCATCATTTCCCAATGGAAACCTTTTAAGAAGAAAATGGATTCAATTATAAAAATATTTTTTTTACTCACACATTAATTTATTTGCTATCACACTGATAGAGATGGTCAAGGTAGAAGGGAATCATCTGGTTGCAAAAGCATATTAAAATTTGAAAATGGTCTTACAGTTCATTAAGGATTTTAAAAGAAGTGTAACCTAATCAACATTCAACTTTTATGTTCTAATTACATGATAATCAGTAATCACCATTGTCTCAGATTATATGAACTAATAAAAAATCTCTCCCAAGTGCACAATAAAGTGCCACAACATTAATGGAATTACATAGCAAGCAATTTCGGGGTTTAACACTTCTAGTAGACTTGATTGCATTCTTCAGAGATGGATTTTGTTTTGCTGGTTTTTTTAATTATAGTAAGTAGGTGGAAATGAGAGATCCTTTCCAAAATTTAAAGAAAAAAAAATCAAACTGATTCACAAATCTCATTTAATGAGCTTTAGTGAGTTCCTATTGTACTGCAGCTTGTTTAAGAACAATCTCCAGCAGAATCCTGCAGTGGGGATATAAGCTGCAGACAGTACATTGGCTTGAAGGAAATTTGCACTTCTCTCCCAGACAGCTTTGATAGCAAGTTTAGAATGAAAATTATTTCAAATTAGTAGCAATCCCATCTATCAATTCTGTAGATGATTCATCTATTTCTCTCTGTCCTTACTGAATAAGTCATAAAGAAATTATTGATGAAATGGTCATATGCTACTACATAGCACTAAGCATATCATCTCAGTCTGTAATTCACACTTTTTACTTTTAAAGAAAGAGGAAAAAAAAGAAAAAATCTATTTTCAGAGAGTGACAAATGTCAACATTCAGCACCTTGTGATTGATTTTAATTTCTGTATGGTGTAAACACATATGTTAATTTCCTGTTATTACAGTAATCTTTCAGTAATTATAATTAGAATAAATATGTATCTTCGGTTACTTTACGGTTGTACCTTGAGCTATTACTGCTCTTTCTGATGCTAAATGTGTGTCTCTAACTGTAAACATCGCATAGACATTGAACAGCTAATTTTTAGTGTAGCAAACACTGAAACAACAAACATTAGCTGCTGTTACAGTTGGGGCTGGAACTGAGTACACTCATGTATGTAATGAACTGATGAAGTGAGAAAGATTGCAGAAGCAAAATATACTAATGCAAAGCAGGTTGTTTACCTTCTTGACATTTGCAGGGATAGTTATTACTTTGGTAGATCTTTACTAAAGGATAGAACAAAATTCAGAAATTGTTTATGAACGGTTATAATTGCATGCCAAATTAGGAAGCAGAACTTAAAATTAATACATAATATCTTCAGAAAAGTGTCAAATGAAACCTTTTATTTTGGGTAATAAGTATTTGCTTCCTTTATTTTCCCCCCTCTGAAAAAAAGATTTTAGGATCAAAATTCACCTACATTTAATTAAATTTTACCCTGAAAATTACTTGAAACAGTATTTCTTTCAGATCAGATTAAATTCTTTGGTTAGTTTGTAAACAGTTTTAGATGCATTTATTCATGATTTTGTTGGATGAATGAAAGCAGTGGGGTAAAAAACAAAAGTGCAACCCTTAATACCTTATATTCCAGCATCTGACCCTGGCTGAGGGAGGGTTGCAAAGATTCAGATTCCTCCTGGCATGTTTCGCAGTTTTGCAAATGTGTTTATCGGTCTTGCAGGCTGCAGCTGGACTCCCCTGTAAGGAGTCTCAGCTGTGCTCCTGGACACAGGGGGCCACAAGTGGACTACAGGTGCAGCCTGACAAGCATTAAATAGAGTGGGATGATGGTCACATGTAGGTTACATGTTGAGGGTAGTACCTGACCTGTGCCAGCTCTATGGTGTGCCCAGTTGACCAGGACAGTACAAGCTGGGTCAGGCTAAAAACTGTGCAATAATTCAGCAGTAAAAGCAATTCAATTCAAGTACCTACTTGAATGTGATTTAATTTACTAGTATAGTCTCAGAATCACAGAATCATAGGGGTTGGAAGTGACCTCGAGAGATCATCGGGTCCAACCCCCCTGCCAAAGCAGGCTCCCTATCTCATATTACACAGATAGGCGTCCAGATGAGTCCTGAATATCTCCGGAGAAGGAGACTCCACCACCTCCCTGGGCAGCCTATTCCAGTGCTCTGTCACCCTCACTGTGAAAAAGTTCTTCCACATGTTGGTGCGGAACTTCCTATGCTCTAACTTGCAGCCATTGCCCCTTGTCCTATCCCCACAGACCACTGAAAAGGGGATGGCAAATTCGCCCTGCATCCCATGCCTAAGATATTTATAAACACTAATTAGGTCCCCCCTAAGTCTTCTTTTCTCCAGACTAAACAGTCCCAGCTCATTCAGCCTATCCTCATATGGGAGATGTTCCAGGCCCTTAATCTTCTTCGTAGCCCTTCTCTGGACTTTCTCCAGTAGGAGGAGCCTACTAAGTAGTGGGATTGTACAGCAGGTTCTAGAGGAGACTTTCCTGGTTTACCAGCATTTAGGAGAACTGGGGAGAATTGCTTCTCACTGTGAAAGTGTCTGACATCCCCCTGAGCCATGCTGCAGAAGACGTTCTTCTTTGTCTTCAGCACTTGGGATTAACACACCAGGTGATGCACCTGGAGGTTGCAGGAACTGGAGGCACAGGAATAAAAGCAACAAGACCTAAAAATGCTTATGCAGCTGATTATCCCTGCCCTATCTGCAGCCTCCCTTTATCTCAACACTTCCGTATCCATATCCCATTCAACAACTTCTTAGCCTTATCCTTGGGAAGATCAAACTGTTCACTCACATTTCTTGAGTGTATGTTTAGGGTAAAGGAAAGATTATTGAGGCCTTGCCTCAGCTCTGCATACCTGTTATTTCCCAGTTTCTTGTAGCTATCAATTTCTATTATATATATACACACATAAAGAATGTTTATGAGTTGTGATTTCTATTTTGACATTAACTGCAGTTCTTATATTAGAAAGCCTTCATTCAGTAAGCAGGACATATAAGAAGAGTTGTTTGGGAAGTTTCAACTCTTTCTGAGTCCCTTCAGCCTTCTTCACAGATGAACCGTGGTAATACTAACCAAGTTGGATCACTCTAGCCTCTTTGGGGGATGGAGGGAAAAATCCTAGATGTTTAACAATGCTTTCAAGCAATTGATGCCTATGCTTTTGTATTTACAAGTCAATGTCAGCTGTGATGAAAAGAATTACTTTCAGAAAATTCATGAAGGAAACAAGAGAAAATTCCTGCTGCAGCCTGGTTTTGTTTCAGCTTATACGTACTAAGGGTCTGAAAGAAATAGTTCCTCTGAATAATGAAGTTGCACCAGGGTGAATGTGTATAGGACTGGAAGAGATCTTCTGGATCTTCTCTAACCTAGAGAAGAGAAGACTGAAGGGGGATATTACCAATACTTATAAATACTTGAGGAGTGGGTGTCAGGAGGATGGAGTCAGTCCTTTTTCAGTGATACCCAGTTACAGGGCAAGAGGCAATGCGCACAAACTTGAATGACAGCTAAACATGAGGAGGAATTTCTTTGCTGTGAGAGGGACAGAACACTGGGACAGGCTGCCCAGAGAGGTTGTGGAGTCTCCTTCTCTGGAAACGCACCTGGACACTGTCTTATGCAACCTGCTCTAAGTGATCCTGCTCTGGCAGGGGGGTTGGACTGACATCTAGAGGTCCTTTCCAACCCCAACCATTTTGTGATTCTGTCATCAAATCTGTTCTGCCATCATCACAGATAATGATAACTGTGACAAACTGATGAATTGACCAAGATCCACCTGACTGACCTCAGATTCCTCTCATTATTATTAAAGGAGCTTCGCAAATCTTCAGTCCTGTGGTAACAAGATCCTCTTTATTTCCATCTTAAACATATTTATAGCTGCTCTGCACCTCTTCATTCTTCTATCAATATTGTCTAAACATGGCCACTTTTGTTCTGTTACCTTCCTCTCAAAATATTTTTTCATCCCTTTCACTATCTCAGAATCCTTGAATTATCTTTACTGGAAGGAAGTTGTGGTGAGCTAGGGGTCAGCCTCTTCTTGCAGATAAGTAGCAATAGGACAAGAGAGAATGGCTGCAAGTTGTGTCAGGGGAAGTTCAGGTTAGAAATGAGGAGCAATTTCTTTTCAGAAAGAGTGGTTGGGCATTGGAATGGGTTGCCCCATCTCCCGGGTTGTTCAAAGAAAGTTTGGATGAGGTACTTAGGTTTAGTTAGTAATATAGGTGGTAGGAGGACAGTTGGACTAGATGATCTTGGAGGTCTTTTCCAACCTGAATGATTCTATGAATGCATTTTACCAATGCCTTATACTAATAACATGTCTTTGTCATTCCTGGAAAAGATTCACCCAATAATATCCATAATCACATTTATTTTTCACAGGTATATCACAGTGATCTTGCTGTTAATGAATACACCCTCTTCTTACTCTGCTTTCAGTGGTATGAAACAGATAGGAGCCCCTACTGTTTAGGACTCATCTGGGCTAAGATTAACTTAAAAGGTAGCAAAAGTAAATCTCTGATAAGTTCACCTATTACTTAAACAGCATTATGTAGCAACCTCAGTAGGTAGAGGTCCATGATTTTATGTTTAAAAATTAGTTGTTCATACTTGCACTTAAGTTTACCAAATTTCAGTTTCATGATGGCATTTTCTTTCTCTGCTTTCTGCCTGAGGCATTTTTGTGTGACATGAGTGAAAGAAGTTCAACAGTTTTTAAGTACAATGAGCAAATGAATACACTGTTGCCATTATATAAACATTTTGAATAAATTTAATACCTGTGGCTTCCAATAAAACCTTGATATTTGACAAGAAAATCTTGGAACAATAAAGGATCAACAGCTCTCTGTAGAAAGCCCACATCTATGTGTAAATCAAGTGGAATGATTTTTAAATCCAGATATTCCCAAGTTTTCTTGGTACCAGATGTATATCTATAACAAAGGAACTGAAGTAAGGAGCAATTGATTAAAAATCCTCTGTGATTATGTTTAAAGCATAAAACAGGAACCTCATTCATTCAGCCAAATTGAGCAAGCAAAAGACAGAGAGGCAATTAATTCCTTTGAATCTATCCTAGAGGAAGGCAGTGTAAAGACCAGCAGTCAGATTTACCTTGCTTAGGGGGGTCTGCTGTTGAGTTCTTCGCTATTTGCAGCTTCCAAATAGGTGGTGATTGTCTGTTTTTCTTCTCTTTCACTGCATCTGAATTAATCTTAGAAGAGGAATATTAGACTAGAGAAACTTTCCTGGCTACAAATGGTCTTTGTAGACAATATGGCTCAAGTCACGGAGAACACTGAAGACTGTGACTTTACTAGTACACAAGAGGTGTCAAGCAACAACGTTTAAGAAAGACCTGTATAGGCAAAACAGCTCTCAACCGTTTTACTAAAGCATCTTCCAGTGTGATAACTGACAGCAAGTTGTCTAGTTAGAGTGGTCCATGGCCCATGTTAACCCCCAACCATGCCAAGGAATTGTTTGAGAAAGTGCTAAAAAAAAAAGCAAAAAAAGCATGCTAGCAACTTCTCTGGCAACTCATATGATGAAGTTTCAGCATGCAGAAATGCTCCTTGGCATCATCATGTTTACTAGTCAATGTAGCAAAAAGATGTAGTCACAGTATACAACTTCTATCCTATTCAGCAGGATTCAGCTTTTATAAGATGGCTGTTATTTTCTACAAAACTTGCAAGAAGGAATAAGCACCTCAGAAAGTATATCACTGTAAGGACCCATGGTCAATACTGCATGAAGTATATGACAGAAAAGTGTTCTTCAGTATGTCTCCAGAATGAGCTAAAAGAAGTTCAACTACAATGCCCATAATGTGGGTCTGAACTGTTCCATCTCTCATTTCTAAAGCTCTGTTTGATGTTACCTCTCTTCTGAAAAAAACCCAGGAACATTCCTGTGAGAAGAGAAGCTACACCATCAATCCAACAGGAATTTCCTGCCTTTCAAAGTCATTCTTGTATGTTCTTATTATCCAGCAAAACTTGTCACCACCTTTGCACAGCAGCGCAGAATGTGTAACTCCATGGAAAGGCTGCAGTGTAGTTCTACCTAAAAAAGATCCTTTCCTCATGGTTCAAACACTTTCATGGGGAACATGGGAAGGAACACACAGGCAGAGAAGAAATTAAATCAGTTTGGAAGAACTTCAAAAGGAAGTGGTAACTGCAGAGGTACTGTTGGTGTGACTTGGGACATGCTTTGAAAATTCAGCCTGAATCATGTTTCTAAAGACTAATTTGGAGAAAAATCACTTATTTCTACATCTTCAGTGGGTTTACAGAAGGGATGGGCTGCTCAATCAACCTGGATCTCTCTGGGATATCATGTAGCATCAAATTTCATTCTTTTCCACTTTCTTTTATACATTCTTTCATCCATTCTTTCATCACAGTTTGATTCCATAACCTCTGGCTGAGCAAAGAAAGGAAACAAATGAAAAGAAGTGATTCTTTTTTCTTAAGTCCAATCACCAGCCTTAGAGGTAAATTCACATGCTTTAAAGCTCCTCTCCCAAAACAAGGCATCTATAAGCACAGAAAAGGATAGGAAACAAAATAATTCCCTCCACTTACATATTCTATTTTCTGTGCAGCTTTTATAATGTGCAAACCATTCAAGTGAAAGAGTTACTTGGATCAAACTGAGCTGAAAAAGCATTAGTGACTGCCTAAAGCAACATAAATAAAAGAACAAAGTGATGGGGTTTTTTATTCAGTGTTTGACTTTTGTTCTTGTTTTCTTTTCCATTGCTGTACCACAACACTCAACAAAAAAGACACTGAATGTTTGCAGGTCACTTACATAATTTCACCTGGGGACTATAAGCTTTACTTCTCCAAAATCTAATCCAAACACAGTTGAAAACACAAACAAAACGATCAACCAGGAAGTTTCCAATTTTGAATTATGCTGTTAAGGAAATAGAGATTTCAGCATACAGATATAAAGTCAGTGCCCTTCAAGACACCCATATACTGCAATAATCTGCACAAGACTACACTAGGTGATTCAGATGCAAGGATAGTGCTGGTCAGGAGGGAACAGGCTTTTCAGAGGAGGGACTTCTCAGCTAAGTTCTTTTCATTGCCTATACACATACATCACCTGTAGTGCTCACAGAACTGCAGGATTTACAGATAATTTACAGGTCACTCATCTGAAAATATGGTAGTGATTATCTGTCATCACTTGCCAAGAAACAGACTACCTTATCAAGTTTGATTTTCATTTTCATCAGTATACCCTCGAGCATGCTCTAGAACCATGTAAACAGACATTCTGCAAATATCATGATTCTCATTTAAATGAAGTGAAAAAGTAATAATTCCACATATTGCAAAGCAGAGTTAGTGATCTCATTGTCCTGTTGTTTTGCATGCATATTTGTTTATCGGCATGAAACAGCTTCTTATCTCTTTTCCAAGCCCAAGGCAAACAAAGTTAACATTTAATTAGAAACCTCACTTTCTAAACTTACTGACATTGTTGCCATACAGTGATCTCCCTGCTCACTGACAAACACCCAAACAGTACGACTTTCTAAACACTTGTATCTACTGATGTGGGAGAAGTTGGTATTAATATTGCTGGTTACCTGTCCTTATGCAAACTCCTTTATTTCAACATCATTTGAAGAACCATGCATTGATGTTTTAGCCTGTGCATCTGTCCACTGATGTTTTAGTCCTGTGAATACATATGCAAATGTGTGACAGTGACTTTAATGGAGATTTTTGCTTGCATAAACATCGCCTTCTAACAGGGGAGGGAGAACAAGAGCTACTCAGAGTTTATATTTGGATCCTGTGGTTCATAACCCTTTTAAAGGAATGGGCCTTATTGTGCTTTTATGTATGACTCTGATTAACCTTCCATTGCTTCATAGAATTTGAGGCTTCAGGGATCTTCAGATCATCTAGGCTGATTTCCTGGGTAACACAGACCATTTATTTCCAACCCTTTTATTAGCACAGAAAAACTGAAACAACTGTGTTACGTTAAAGCATTTCACTCTGCAGAAGCCAAGACTGTTGCGTAGCACAGAGAAGCAGAGAACAGAAGTACTTGAGGGCCCCAAAATAGCAGACAACAAAATAGAGGATATATGCCTCAATAATTCTGCAGGTGCTCTCTGCGTCAGGTTTCTAAAGAAGGAAAAAAAGGAAAAAAAAATAAAAAAGGAAGAACTCTGCATCCCTGTTAATCTGAATGGCAAAAACATTTCCTTCATTTCCTTCCAACTCCGGCTCTGACAGTGGCTCAGGCTGCTGTTTTCTGAACACAAATTATTGTTTTGTTCCCCCAACAGGTGACACAGTCCACCTCAGGGTACTGCCTTATACTGTCTTTGTCACCTATGAGGTGAGAGAGAGGAAAATAAAACATAATAAAATAGATAAACAAAATACCTTCTTGATTGTGCCTAGAGGAAAAATTTTCCTTCAAACCCTAGAGAAAATATTAGAAATAGTATTTTCTAATCCAGTTGGCCCTAATGCTGAGCTGCACCTCTGCACTTCTTTGGGCAATATGAATTCTCTCAGGAGGTGAATTAAAGTGCTTTTTTCTTTTTCCTTTTTCTTTTTTTTTAACTATCCACTCTTGTTTGTATTTCTCTGAACTACAGTGAGTCCATCACCTCCCCAGTGTTTAATTACCTACACTGCAGGTAAAATTCACCTTATCCTAAGGCTGATTTTGTCTAACATTAACGTTCAGTCATGGAATACTGTTTGGACTTTTTCTAGAAAAGTTAGAAAGTTTCCACCCATCATATTCACTTATGTGCGAAATTATCTTTCAGCCTGCTTTTCAATAAATTCAATAGGTTGAACACCCCAAGTCTCACATTGTTTTGCAATTCAGATAATTTTGAGTGTCTCCCTCCAAGCTGTCTCCATACCTCCCCCTCAATTTAGGGAATCAGATGCAGTGGCTTATCATTTCAACATTAACAGTGGAGCAGCCAGAGGCAAGCTCATGACCTTATTTCTACTCTTTACCTATACAAGTATCACATTAGTTCTTCTTGCCCCCAGCATTATGCTGTTGAGGGCATAGGGATATGGCTATTCCTGGTATCTTGAAACCCTATTTTCTAAGATTTACATTCTCCTCCTGTAGAATGTCTGCATTTCTTAC
This sequence comes from Zapornia atra, assembly GCA_013400835.1. NCBI lineage: Eukaryota > Metazoa > Chordata > Aves > Gruiformes > Rallidae > Zapornia > Zapornia atra. Next base: position 42,181 of record VZTU01010749.1, on the reverse strand, counting down.
CTAAACTAACTTACTTTTCAGCATTAAAGTGCTTTTTTTCTTTTTTTTTTGGCATCTGACCACTCACCCTGGCAATTTATATCCCCATATGAGACTATGCTGTGCCTGGTAAATTTCTTCATCATCATCAAGAAAATTGCTATATAAATAAATACTAAAATATTAGTCCAAGGACAGCCTTTAGTTATTTGTAACAAATAACAAGTAACTTTAGAGATATGCAGTAGAGAAACCTTTAATTCATCTGATAGAGTTTCTGCTATATCTACAGGTCAAGCTTTTTAATTAGTGTGACATTGGATACTGTATTATACCACAAAATTGTCATTATAAATATATATAATCCATCCAAAAGCAGTTGTTACTATGTATTTATAATTATACTTCTAGACACTAAAATTATTCACTAAATTCTATAGGCCAGTCAGGATTTTTTTCTGAGAAATACCATCGTGAAGCTGGACTACTATAATTCCTTTACCTCTAAAAATCACAGTCACAGCCATCCATTTCTTTCCAAGTTCCAATATTAATTAAATTAATATTTTAAGCAATTATCTAAAAAAATCTTAAATAGTTCCTTTAGTATTCTCAAATACAATATCTATCCCACTGTTGTTGTTACAGACCTTTCACATCTATTCTACTGATTATGAGATGCTTCCTTTTACCTCATTTTAATGTCAAATATTCCAAATATGTTGAACTTTCCTACCTTTTTTCATCACTACTGATGGTTTTATTATCTGCCACCAAGTGAAGATATGATTTTTTAAGTTCATTCCTAAAATTTATCTAAATAATCAAGCATCATCTTCTCCAAACTCAAGAGCCGTCTACCCCAACAAACAGGGAATCAAGCAATGGCAGTAGGAGATCCACATGGAATACAGAGATGCTTTCTAATTGTGCACGAGTGGGATTAGCCAATGTCCACTTGGACAAACAAACATAAATCCATGGTTTCTGACAGGTTGCACTCACAAGGTGATTGGGATCTCCAGATATCTCTTCCAAACTCAGCCATTCTGCGATTCCATAAACATATCATAGTGTTTTAGTAGTTTTTAGTCTATTGGACTCTAAAATTTCATTGAATCTTTCAGTGAGAATAAAAACACAGAACTTATCTGAGTTACTATCTGCTCTATTTTTTGCAGAAGCTGACACATTCGTGCAGACTGACTGTATACTGACAGGAACAAGGGCCTGCCAGCAGCAGGGTGCAACATCTAAGACTCTAGTGAAAAGAATATATTCTTAAAAATCCATAGGATATTATTTAGGATTTGTTTCAAGAAAACCACTAATGAAAACTAGACTGGAAAGAATACTAGAAGATGGGATCTGACAAAAAAGGACAAAATGTGTAGGAGATGAGTTTTCAAGCTTTATATTTAATTTGAGTTGCGAGTGATAGCTGAATTTTCCTATTATTAAAATTTACGTTGTTCCAGTTTGATACACTCTTGAATTACTGATTTCAAGCTTGGAATACACAGATGCATTTGCTGCATTCACTCTGAAGTTCAGTTCTGATTTCAGTGCATCCTGACATAATTTCACTTGCAATTTTATTACAGTGATTTCAAGATAACTGGCAAACACTGACATATTTGATTTGTGTGTATTTCTACTTTTAAAACTGCTGTAGAAGTTCATTCATACTGTATGCAAAATCTAGATGTCCTCAACTTAAATGCAAATAGAATGCTTTCACACTAAGGCTTAAGAAAACTATTTTAAGGGCAGGAAGTCAGGAACAACAAATCTGCTGCTTGCAAGTTAGTGCTGTAGAACTTAGAGTTTAAGGAGTAGGGCTGGCTGACTTGGAGGCAAAGCTTCCCATCATCTGCAGGTATGGGTTACTCTCAGAAGGTTTTACTGGAGATTACCCATGGGTCTGGGCTTAAGACTGACCTTTAGTTTGAGTGCACAAATTACTGTGCAATTAAGCTTCATTAATGCTCAAGAACTTTCTGAAGAGATTATTCATTCAAGTACTGTCTCAGTGAATGGAGAAGTTAGCCACCTTTGTACCTTGCAGTACATTTCCAGGGAAGTCACTGTAGCTATTGTTCTTCACTTGTGTTTCATTGGCTTCCAGAAGAAATATAATAATTTAGTCCTCAGTTTTACACAGTGTTCCCAAGGGACAGAAATATTACTGCAAAACCAGACAGGTCGCACAGGTCTCAAGACTTATTGTCTTGAAAAATATTAAGACTCCTTGCACAGAAACACCTCTTTCAAGGCTTATTGACAGCTGCTGATTCAGAAATGCATTCAATAAAACAGCTAGGCAACTTGAGAAAGTGGCAATAACAAATAATGAACGCTCCATTAGGAATGAGAACATCTGGTCAGCTTAATATGTGATGTAAAAACTACAACACTTAAGGCCAAGTTCCCATTGGCTTCTGAATATTTTATCATAAGCATCCAAACTTACTCAGCTCTGTCTGTAATTAATGTCAAAGAAAAGTATATCACGGGGCTTTGTCACAAGGCAAAAACACAAAAGCAGGAAAGTATGTTAAGAGTATAATATGAAACTGAAATAATTACTATAAACTGAAAGTGCTGCTAGCTCAAATGAGAATAAATATTTGATAATCAGACCTGTCCAACATTCTTAGGAAAGCTGAAAAGACAGACATGCATTCTTTATCCAAAAACTCCTATAAAAACTGTACATTCTACCACAAAATTAACACTGAGCAGACAAAACAAACTGTGAAACATCATCATGTATTTAAAAGCATTGTGAAAACACTATGTTGTCCTGTATTGCTTCCGTGAGGCACAGTGACTTGGTTTACCTGTTTTATTTGAAGTGGGGGGACCGGGAGGCAGAAGGGGTAAGGGGAAGACACCATTGGTTCCAGCGGACACTCCTTGCAATTGGCAAATAGCACGCAAGTGTTCTGTGCATCATAACAACATACCTGCTTGGGCTGAGCAGACTATGAGGCCTTGGACATTTTTTAACATACCTAGCTGTGTTAAACTAGCATACACAAGATAAGTAATACCAATATTTACTGTTCTTATCTAAACTTGATCAAAAGCTTAAAAGCAGATGAGCTGTGGTAAAATTAAGCTCAGACATCACCCACAACACATATTGCATCTGTGTACTAACATACTCCATTTCTCATTTGAGTAAATTAGCCTTCATTTAGCTCTGTGTTATGCTGCCAAACTGTTTCCAAGCAGTTTATTTTATCTCTACTTAATCCTCCAATTTAGACATCACATAGCAACTAAATACGAGTGCAGACTCTAAAACCACAGAATTGGGAAAGGAACTATAAGACCATGTTCTTGTAGCAGAGAAATTTTGTTTCTACTATTTGATCAGCTATGAAGGAATAAACACAAGTGGAGAAACAGAAAAAGAGGAGTGGCACTCTGTGAGTTTATGACTGAAGGAGAAGGCAAGCTTAGGAAAAGACACACTGGAAGGCTCAGAGCATATGCCAGAGATTATTTCTAGGTGTTGGATACAACAAGCAATATGTACAGATCGTTTATTTCTTGTGTTTGGTCTTACATACTATTTGTGCCATCAAAATTAAAGAGTACTTGTCCTATAATCCTTTTGGCAGTCCTTGTGTTTTGTAGTTGTACTACAGATTGACTCTGGAAAGATTTGTTTGATGACACATACCCACACAGCAGTCAAGGTGAGCACTGGCCCTACGTGGTAGGGTAGCTTGATCGCGTCATTGAGGAAATCATATCAGAGCCTTACATGGCTCTGGAAGCCACATGGCTTATGGAATGCACTTGGACCACTGGCATCACAGCAGTCCTCCATAGGCAGACTCAGTCATAGAAGATTTGTAAGTCAGAAATTTTGGGCTTGGGACTTTTAAACAAGTCTGCCTGATTCTGTGAAGAATAAACTGCAAGGGCAAGAATTTACACTATAGATTGTGTGTAAACACACAGACACATAGGAAAAAATATTTCTGAAATTAAACCCCCCAGAATCTGTGGATATGGCTGGCAATCACATGATTATTGTAGAATGGCCTGAAATACTGAGGAGCACTGACAATATTCAGCTGTGATGAGAGATCACAGCCCTGGGAGAGAGGAAAGCACAGACTGAGAATTCAGCTTGCCATGAATCAGTGTTGAAAATTATGCTGGAATCATCCTCAACCCTGTATCATCTTCTCTCAAATTTTCCAAAGTTTTTGTTTGCCACAGTGGTTACAGGAAGCTAGACCACATGGTACCACGAGGCTTGCAGGGCTAACCATGATTGTCCCGTTTATCTTCTGCTGAAGATAAACCCATCTTTTCTGTCTCTCTTCTGACTCTGAATTCTCAATTTTGCAGCATGAAGTCAACTTTTCTGCACCTTCTTTACACACAGCATCTGGTTCATACATTTGATTCCTCTATTCTACAATATAAATATATTACAGTACCAAACTATTCTTTTTCTTTATAATACTGCATTGCAAAGATTTTCTGCTGTAAAGAGATCGACAGAAGGTAGACATTGATATGTTTTTATTGTTGACATATGCCTGTATTTCCTATGTCTCTACAAATCTACAAATTTATATTTTATATTTTTATAATAATTTATAACTCTGGTGTACCAATACCTACTTTTACTGTGATTGATTTATCAGGGTTTGTACCAAAATCCAACTTTTATGATGATAATGATTGAGATTGAACCAGTTTGCTTCTAGGTTTATTTTACCTCTTCTAAATAGTTTCGGGGGGTATTTCTTCTGAGCAATTAACAGAGATGCAGAAAACCTACCAAACTGGTTAAAAAAAATAAACACCAGCAATTATTCCCCTAATCGTATCAATAGAGTCAACAAAAATACATAATCCGTAAAGAACTGAGAAATTAACTTTTTTTTTTTTAAAGCAAGTGTTCTGTTTCACTAAACAGGTTTTTCTAAGGAAGCAATGTGTATTCACATCTAAAATGAGCCTTGGAAGAAAGTTCACATGCATTTTTAAAACTTAATTTTAGACATCTTTAATGAAGAGAAGAGTTAAAATAATTGTAATTATCCTGTAGAAATAAAAAGGTCTGCATGTAAGTTATAGTAAATTCTATTAAATATTTAATAACTTTTGAATGTGTTATTTGCTATATGATTCAAAGACTGAAAAGAAAAAAAGAAGTGAAATAGCCAGTTTTATTTTTACCACATTTATATACCATCACTAGCTACAGCCCAGGGCTTTTTTATAATCCAGGACATAATTTTAATTTCTCCTTCAGACAGAAAAAGGTAATTAATTTTATATACTGTTTTCCATAGTTGTGATAGGAATGTAGGTCATGACTGCTGTCACTTCAGTCTTTCAAACATTTCTACATCCTTAGCAACAAGAAGATACTGCAATAGTGTTTGTTCAGTAGAATAGTGCCACACATTTGTTAATTCCTGATTATTGAATCTGTTACATGCAGAGAATGTTTGAGGTTGGAAGGGGCCTCAGGAGGTCACCTAGTGTGCAACCAGCGTCACCTGGAGATTGTTGCCCACGACCATGTCCAGATGGCTTTTACATGTTTCCAAGGTGGAAAACTTCACTCCTTTCTGGGCAACCTGTGTCAGTGCTCAGTCCAAGCTTACATACCAGTTTCTTCAATGATAAATGTGCCTGTGTTATGTATATGTAACAGATTTGTACTCAAGACCTATAGGAGATGGAAGATATTACTCATGACATTTCAAATTCTCAAAGGTAGTGGGGGACCTCATGTCATTTTTCCTCCACTTAAACACTGACATCTACACTACTGCTCGTGAAACGAATCCACTTCTTTCAGTTTTCCTCTAGAGGACAAATGGAACGCACTTAATCTGAAGCCTGTAGTTCACATGTCCACAGCTGAGGTAGTCACCTGAAGTCCACACATGAGGTAGTGGTAGTCGCCATTATAGTCAAAGTAATCAGCATTTTTTGATGTGCAAGCCATTTGATAGCTTTAAAAGCAATGCAAAAACTTCAGGATTCAGCACCTCAGAGTAAAATAATGTTTGTAGTACAACTACTTATTAAATCAAAGGAATACATATTGAAGACCTACAAAAGTTCTCTTACATTATAGGAAATTAATCCACTAGTATAAATTTACTAACAAACTTTACCAGATATTCTCACTACCTGATTTAAAACATCTATATTATAGGTGTTGGAACCACTGACCATTAAAAAAAAAACCCCAAAAACCCAAAAAAGCAGTATTTGAGTGTTTGACTTCCTACAGTGACTGCCAAACATTCGTAAACATCTTTCTTCTGTCCCTTCTTTCCTCATCTTTCACCATTTCTGAATGTCTTCAGGTCTACCTTTGTTTTCCTTGAAGAGCCCCCCTGGGGCTTCCTTCAGTATCTTCCTGCTGCATCTTATTCAGCAACACCTCTTTTTTTTTTTTTCCTTCTCCAACCCTTTATGCAATTCTGTCTCTAGATGCAACACAATGGAATTACTGCATGCTGTTACATATGGTGTGGGATGGTGCCTGAAATAACATGGCGGGCACCAAGAACATAAGTTATTTGCAATAGAAACCAGTGTATGAAGAATGAAAACTTGGTTTTCATACCAAAAAACATACTCTTAACGTTAGGTCAGACCTTCAAACAGACCATGATTCCATTGTCTTCAGTTTACTGATCTAGCTTTGAGTAACTGCTTATTACATTCTGCTTTGGGAGTACATATGATTTGTTTGAACCAATAGTCTGTGAATGGCTTTCCAGTGGTGGAGAGAATAAACTTGACAGGGAACCACTGTCCCTTTATCCTTACAGTAAGCAAAGCCTTTCTGCTTTGCAAATAGCGTCTTGAATAACATCAACCAGGCTACGTTTGTGTGCGTGGGAAGACACACATCACTCTAAGGGAATGAAAGGGAACATCAGGAGGCAGCCTAAATGGCGGCATATTTACTTCAGCACTATTCATGTATTCACACCAGCTGAGGATCTGGCTCCTGAAGCTCCTTTTCAGTCCAAGGAAGCAAAGTACCTCATCACAGAGCAACAAACTGCTCACAGTTGGTGCCATTCAAGATGCAGTTTGCAAAAGCAGAAATATTTCGAAAATTCTAGGGGAAAAAAATGAAAGGACAGTGGTTTCTTACCCAGTTCACTCTTCTTGTCACTGAAATAGTCTCTCCCCCCAGGTTCAAGCAAACCACCAAAACACTGTAAGATTTACTGCCAGTTCATGAACTACTGAGGAAGCAAAAACCTGAATAGTTACTGATTATTGTGTTTGGAAATTAATAACTCTTCTGTTAACATTTATATCATGCCATAAAAATCATAGAGAGTGTTTTGTGGATATGAGATTTTCTTATTTTCATAATTCAGGAAACTCCCTTTCTGAAGCAGGCAAGCCACCCACTCAAGTAAATATATAAATCCAAAAGAGGCAGAACCTGTTAAGATGGATGTAGTTTAACAGTGCAGAAAACATGCTTTGTTACAGAAAAATACTTCTCTAGCAAGGTACATGAACAAACAAAGTAATGGTACTGGATTTCCATGTATTTCTTTATCAAAAATTCATTTAATTTACAAGCTAAGGCCAGAAAATGCTTACAGAAGTAACACTGTTCAATTACAACCTGTTCAAATTATCCTGTTTTATTATTTTTCAGCATGAGTGAGTTTCTTTTGCCTCATTTTCAGTACACTCTTAAGCATCATGGGCCTAATTCACGCTACAGAAGTGACTCTGAGATAGGTTCAATTTTGGAAAGATGGCACCAAACAGGGGGTGACTACCCAATAATATTGCCTAACATTGCTGGCTAGAAGAGCAACTATGTTTAAGCAACAGCCTACATCTGTACCACCTCTGCATGCTGTGTATGCACGGAATAGACTGGGAGAAAATCCTGTCCATGGTTAAGTCCACATTCCAGCAATCCTTTCCTTCCGTAGCAGGCCAGCACATCAGCAGTCAGCGAAACACTGTATTATGCGCTGCTACAACTTGTGCCAGGAAATATTTCTGCACTACAGAAATGCAGAAAGCCACCAAGACAGGTAGCCTCCTGCTTGTAGCAGTCTGCAGTGGGCCCATGTTCAGTGACACTGAGAAACCTGCAGTTGCCTGCATTCCCTTATCTTCTGGGACACCCGTGTAGAATAATTTGCACTTTATTTCTACCCAGCTCCTTGGAAAACAGTCCCATTTTTCCCTTTTTGTTTTATGGAGGGGAAAAGAAAAAGATAAATGGCATAAAAGACACTGGAGAAACACAGAGAAAGACAAACAGCTCATCAAAAGCAACTGAAAGTGAGAGAGGGCAGCATGCTAAGGTCAACACTGGTTTACTTGGCAACTCATCTGTTCATTCTTCTTGTCAGAGATCTGCCCTCTATTCCTGGTAAAAGCTTTTCTGCAGTCAGGAGAAATTCTAACCCATAATGAAGATGAGAGAGCTTAAAATATGCACCTGTGTAAGCTAATCATTTTCAATTTTTTCCAAGGTAAATTAACACACAGCTTAACCACCTTTTTCTAAATCACTGCCTCTCAAACAAGAGACAATGAGGGGATGGAAAGGGAGTAAAATTTTCTCCAAAATGGAGAGATTAGCAACTGGTCTGTGTTAGAAACAGCACAAGCTACAACTTTTCTGCATAACTGCTTCTCTGGCACCCCTCCTACCATTGGCAGGCCCAGCTATGGGGAGAATCATTCCAAGAGATCTCTCAAAAGCCCATATTCCTGGGCTCCTGAGCTTGACCATTACCATTCTCCCCATCATGCCATCTTCACCAAGTGATTCTGTTCAACCTGTTTCCGCATGGATCCGCTTTCATAAAACTCCAGGGAAGCTTATATTATGCTAGCCTGTGGGAGGTAATTTCTACAGAGCACATGGAAGCTGTTCCTATTTGGGGAAGCAGGTTGAAGCTCCAAAGCCTTCCCTGAACAAGCCTACATCAGGGTCTGCTTGTGTATGGGAGTGGGCATTCAGGCAGGAGGCTTAAAAGAAAGGGAACAAGCAGGAGCTGCAGGAGTGGGCAGCCTCACGAGGCTGGCTGTAGAAAATTGAGATTGGCTATTTGAGGTTTTTAGGAAGGCTGTTTTGAGCCCAGACTCTGCATCTTACCTCGAGCCTAAATTTTACGTGTCACCATTATAGCTGTGTTCTCTGCTCTACACTGGAATCACCAGTCTGGGTATGCTGTCAAAAGCCATCTGTAGACCTTACGGGTGGTCTGTATGATTTCTTCATGGTCAAGATCTCTTCTTTATCAGCTGTGAAGTGTAGAAATAAAAGTGATTAAATAGCATGCACTTATCTCTGCAGCCAAAATAAAACACCACTGCCATAACCCATACATTCATGCTTTAAGGTACCAGCACAAACATGAAAGATGAAAATTTTCCATGTTCCTTGTTGCCATATGTTCAAAGGATAAAAATCTAGACAGAATCAATCATCTTCTATATAACTCAAGTATTAATTGGAGTGAGACTAATTAGTTGCCTACCTTTGATGAGAAATGAGATCTTCTCCTCCTCCTCTTTTTTAAAGTGAAAGATTTACTGCTCAGTTTTAATGGCATTTTAAACGTTTCCTTCTCTTTTAATCTGTGGTACTAATTTAATATAGATACCACTGCAGCAGAAAAGCTCCCTGCAAACTGATTCTGATACATAAGGTGAAGCAAGATCATTTTTCAATAAATTGTAGGAGTCAACAGTGAGCTGCTGCTGAGCTCAATTAATAAATTTGGACTATGGATTTTAAACGTCAACAGCTGATGTAAACTCAAATAAATTATATTTTAATTAGTATCCCTGGCTATAAAATCTCCATTCTGAACTCTCGTAAAGCAAATAAACTCATATACTTCACAATTTGATGTGCTGACCCAAAAATGCCATGCAGATTACAGCACAGTAATGAATATATATCACAAATAGTTTCTGTGGGTTAAAATAGCGTAGTGTACATAAGCTACATATTAATGGCAATGAGCATTTCTAGAAACAATTAAGTTCTGCTGAGTGTAAGAAAAAAAATATCTATGCTTTCTGTTGCCTAAAATTTGATGAATGACATTCACTGTTCTCAGTGTTCATGGTATTGTCAGGGTTAGTATAGCCACCATGTCTTGAAAGTATAAAAAACTCTTTTTGTAAGTATTCTTCTTTACCACAAGATGATTTGAATGAGAAAGCTGAACCTCCTGAAAACTTTTCTGTCAAGGAAATAAGTATATAGCAGTTCTCCCTCAGATCATGATGGATTTGGGAGGTTCTAACATAGCTAGAAGTCTATTGTTACAACCATTTTATCAGTTAATGGCATGAAAAATTGAAGAGAAAAAGCTTCATGGACTGCTTCAAGTCTCTTGGGGTTTATGCAGAACAATTCTAATTTTTCATAGCATAATTCAATAATCTGATTTCTAGAGCACTAACTTAGAAATCAAAACGGATCATCATTATTTTGGGCAACAATGTGATAGGCAGAATTTTATCAACAGTTTTACCAGGATCCACATACATCCTCAAGACCTTAGCTTGAATGCTGGTTTTCTATTGAGGAATTCACTTTCTCTTAATAACACACTCAAAGGTCATGAGCCCTGTGGAGAAAAGGTTTCCTTTCATACCTTTATATTTATAAGCATCAAAAAACATAGCCTGTATCAATCTGTGTCATTTTAGCAATATAATTTTAGATTTTGCATAAAAAATAAGATTTTCCTCACACATAATTTTACTTAATTGGAAACTTTTATAATGTTACATATGGGATGGAAATACTGCACATTAAAAATGGCTTCTGAAATAAAAAATTCTTTGTAGTTTACGATGGGACCCTTGTGCATATAATATGTTATTAAAGATTAACAATAATGATTCTTTGTATAGCAGTTTTGTCCATAATATCCATGCTGTAATTTCCACCTAGTATATATTGCTACTTAGGGAAATATCACTATGCTAAACTTGCCTAGGAAGTGTGATTTCAATGGAAGTGCATTGGTCTGGTTTAGCTCTGGATCCGTGTCTAGACTTTTATAAAATCATAGAATGATAGAATGGTTTGAGTTGGAGGGGACCTCAAAGACCCTGCTGCCGTGGGCAGGGACACCCTCCACTAGCCCAGGCTACCCAAAGCCCCATTCAATCTGGTCTTGAACACTGCCAGGGAGGGAGTAGCCACAGCTTCTCTGGGCAGCCTGTGCCAGGGCCTCACCACCCTCACAGTTAAGAATTGCTTCCTAATATGTAATCTAAATCTCCCCTCTTTCAGTTTAAACTCCTTGCCCCTTGTCCTGTGACTACACTCCCTAATAAACAGCCCCTCCCCATCTTTCCTGTAGGCTCCTTCAGGTACTGGAAAGCTGCAATAAGATCTCCCCAGAGCCTTCTTTTCTCCATAATTACACAATATCTGAGTATCAACTAACACACAATCAATGATCTAGCTGCTGCTGAGCCGTCCTAAAAGGTTTTGTAATACACAAACCTATCAAAGGTCTGAGTTGGTATATTAAGTTACTTCACAGGTGAAAATATCTTTTAAGTCTCTGTATGCAGTGACATGGCAAAACAGAAAGGAAACCGAGACAAAATTGGGCAGTGGAAGTGGTGCCTTAATTCTGCTACTGTTATTAGCTTTGGCTGTGCTTATTCCTACAAGTAAATCAATTATTTTTCTGTGTCCTATTTCTCCATCTTCAGATCAAAGATGACAAAACACACCTTGCCCAGTTTGCATGAAACTCGCAATTGACTCCTGCCTCACACACTTGGTAGCCAGGTGAGTTTTTCAGCATATGGAGGTGACATGATGGGGGGGATCCATAAATCTTCCATGGACTGGACTGAAAGTAACAAACAAGTATTGTTTAGCCCTGGTATTGTTTTGCAGCTAGAACATACCATCCTGCTGAGACTGCTAAAAACAATTCTCCTGCCAGCTGCTCTGACCATCCTGTATAGTCTCTATCCTTCCTCAGCCTCTGCATGACCAAATCCTTGCCTGCAATCCTCATTAAGTGCCTTTCCTAATGGGAAAATTTGGCATTGAGAGGAAAGAAGTGAAGGCAGGGCCAGAGATTCCCCCAGCTGCAAATACCCATCATGCTAAGGGGAGTTTAAGACATAGGTATGTAATATCATGATTCTCCCATCAGTCTTTTTTACCTCTCCTTCATTATCTTTCTTCCTGGCAGCTATTCAGTAGAAGTCACATCCTACTTCAAATATCTGTCTCAAAGATAAATTTTTAAAAACTGAATAATTGAAAGAGGAAATGAGGGGATGAGATGCCTTTTGCATAGATAGAAAACCAGATGGAAAAAACCCAGTTCCTCAACTGCTAAGAAAAAAGCTCTGTATGATGAGCTATTTACTTGGAAAGTAAAAAACAAACTCATTTTGATATATCCCCACAATGCATGTCAAACACCAATTCATCACAAACCAGAGATATTTAAAATCAAGTTGCACTGAGGTTCAAAAAACCCCCACGTCATGTCACTTAACAGAGTTTTGTTTATGGGTTTGATATGTGAGAGATCCAGGAATTTCAAGCACTTGCCATCTTGCTGAAATCAAAGATGCAAGTAAAACCCCCAAGTAATACGTTACATGCTTTTCCTAAAATCTGAAGCCGCAATTGTTACATCTATATATTTTTCCATGGGAGAATGTACTCCCACAGAAATTTCCACCTTCACCCATTTATATTCCAATTCAAGTGCACACAAACTTCTGTTTACCCCTTCATAACCCACTGTGTACTCATGAAACTGACGACTGATCTTTCTTTCCCCAAGAAAAGATGCACATGTAGCTCTGCATGGTAAATGCAGAACCAGTGCACATCCAGTGAAGTGACTTGCTTGGGAACTGCTGAAATATTCCTCCTTTAAATGACTGCTTGAATGCCAGACAACCAGATTGTCGTCCTCACACCAGACTGAATCCTGTCCTACTCTGTTGGGAGTTCAGATAAGATGCAACCTGCTGAAAGGTGAGTCAGAGATTATGGCAGGTTGACCCTGGCTGGCTGCCAGGTGTCCACCAAAGCTGCTCTGTCACTGTCCGTCCTCAGGTGCACAGAGGAGAGAAAATAGAAGGAAAGGCTCGTGGGTCGAGATAAGGACTGGGAGAGATCACTCACCAGTTACCATCACGAGCTAAACAGACTCGTCTTGGAGAAATTAACCTAACTTATTATCAATCAAATCAGACTACAGTAATAAGAAATAAAACCCAAATCTTAAACCACCTCCCCCCACCCCTCTCTTCTTCCTGGTCTCAACTTCACTCCCAATTTCTCTCCCTCCCCTTTAACAGAACAGGGAAATGGGAAATGGGGTTGTGGTCAGTTTGTCACATGCTGTGTCTGCTCTGCCGCTCCTTCCTCCTCAGGGGAAGGACTCTTCACACTCTTCCCCTGCTCCAGCACGGGGTCCTTCCCACAGCAGACAGTCCTCCATGAAATTCTTCAACATGAGTCCCTCCTATGGCCTGCAGTTCTTCATGAACTGTTCCAGATTGGGTCCCCCATAGGGTCACAAGTTCCCCAGTAAAACTGCTCTGGTATGGCTTCCTCTCTCCATGGGGCCACAGGTCCTGTGAGGAGCTTATTTCAGCCTGGGCTTCCCATGGGTTCATAGCCGTCTGTAGGTGCAACCAGCTGCTCTGGCATGGAGTCCTCCACAGGCTGCAGGGGAATCTCTACTCCACCATTAACCTCCATGGACTGGTGGGGGACAGCCTGCCACACTGGGAGGGTCTTCTCCACAGGCCGCAGGGGAATCTCTGCTCTGGCACCTGCTCCTTTTCCTTCTTCACTGACCTTGGTGTCTGCAGCATTGTTTCACCTATCCTCAGCCCTCTCTCTGGCTGCAATTGCTGAAGGTGGGATTTCTTTTAATTCCTTCTTATATTATCCTAGAACGTCTACCACCATTACTGATGGGATCAGCCTTGGTCAGCAGCAGGTCTATCTTGGAGGCAGCTGGCATTGGAACATAGAGGAAGCTTCTAGAAGCTTCTCACAGGAGCCACCCCTGTAGCTCCCCTGTTACCGAAACCTTGCCACGCAAACCCAATACATGCCTTAATTTACAGAATCACAGAATGATTCATCTTGGAAAAGACCTCCAAGGTCATCTAGTCCAACTGTCCCCCTACCACCTATGTTACTAACTAAACCACATCCTTAAGTACCTCATCCAACCTTTCCTTGAACACCCCAAGGGACGGTGACTCTACCATCTCCCTGGGCAACCTGTTCTAATGCCCAGCCATTCTTTCTGAGAAGAAATTTATCCTAATTTCTAACCTGAACCTCTCCTGGTGAAACTTCCAGCCATTCCCTCTTGTCCTATCACTACTTATCTCCAAGAAGAGATGTGATAATTTATGCGCAATCATTTATTAAAAGGACAAATGAATTATCATAATTAATAGGTGCTTTTTAAATATTAGCTGGGGGACTAACTAAAGTCAATTGGAGGGCTGTGGTCAAGCAGACACATTCGGAAAAATTGTTACAACTGAGTGGGCCTGCTAATACAATGGAACCTTGAAGTGTTAGAGATTAAAAGAAACCCGGTTTGAAAAGCCTGTGATTGGTAACAGAAATCAAGCAACTTCAATTAGACTTGCCCCCAAGGAGTTGTCTGAAGCTACAATATGGGTACAAATTACATTGCATTGGGAAAATACAGAAACTGCCTCTTTCAGAATCACAAAAACTACTTTGAACATACAATAGGCCTACTAGCATATCAAGTGGAACAAATTAAAACTGTCAACATCACAGCAACTTTTAAATTGGTACCTTATCATGACCCTAAAGCAGAATAGAAATTAGATGTTCTGATAATGCTCAGAAAAGTGAAGGCAGAGATCGGCAGCCTGTCCCAGCAAATGGAAGAGCTGTAACACACAGAGTCCTTCTCCAAAGCGTTGGCTCACACACACAAAGCACAGCACTAGAAACTTCTACAGGTTGTGCAGTAATCTTTGCCAGAATAACCATCCAAGGAAAAGAAATTGTTAGCAGCGAGTAATCATCAGATGAGGGATTTATCACTAGTTTTCTAAATAATTGGTCGTGATGATTGTGAAAACTTCAGCTAATACTTTAAAAATGTTATGGAATCAATATATAACCTCTACTGTATTGTGATATATAATCAATGAGACCATGAAGGGTCAAGTAGCATACACCACTGCTCTCTTCCTGTTTTGTTAAAAAAAGTATATGTATATATCTATGTAAATTCAGGAAAACTAAGCACCTATTCTTGGCACATATTTTCAAATTCAGTTGACATTTGATAAATAGATTAGGAAATTATCACTCCCAAAATATTCCCCATATGCGCAGCTACTAGTCATAATCAACAAAATACAAAATCCTACCAGCATTTAGGAATCAAAATGTTATGCACTGTCATACCTAACTTTTAGGCACCCGGATGCAGGACAAGTAGACTTCCAAAAGCCAGTATATGGAGCACAGAGTAGCCTAAAGACAACCCCTGAAGAGAAGGTTTGCATAAAGTTAGTACCCCTGCACCACCAGGCAGCACAGTCTTCCATTTGGGATTTCCACCTTGGAAACTTGTTCTATCCTGTTCCCTCTACCTGCAAAGCAAAGAAAAAAACAAAGCCAAAACATTAAAAGGAGAGCAGTAATAACCACTTTCTTTCAAGGCACTGCTTTTTGTAGGGAGAAATGTCTCAAAGACTCATCTCTCTGTCAATACTAGCTCAGGACACAGGAGAAAGAGGCAAGGCTCAGATACAAGCTTGTCCCAGGAGCTCCCTGGCCCCATCACAACTGAGGTGCTACTACGTAACTCTTATGCTCTGTACTAGATATTTAGGAAATGTAAATGGTGAGGATTAGGCAGAAGCTGGGTGGGGGTTTGAGGATCACGGGGTTTGGCGTTAGGTGTTTCCATTCAGCCTAAATCCCCCATCAGACACCGTGGCCTTTCTCTAATCTTCAAATGAACAGCTTTAGGATGCCCTACAAAAGGTGCCTCATCCATGCACAGTGAAGGAAAACAAAGCATGGGAGTGCAGCTCATTTATTGCTGGCCAGCTAAATGTAATAATGTGGTATTATGCTGAACTGATGTGCTTGACTGGTTGCTTGCTGACTGGCCCACAATGTGCTGGAACTGCAGCCTGTGACCTTTCGGGGTTGAAAGTTGCTACACAGCACTGACATTTACCCAGGCTTTGGGAGTTTCTGTCTCCTAATACAGTGACTGCTTCATGAGAGTTCCTGACATATTCCAGGGCGGGGGCGGGGAGGAAGAGAGGCGAGGGCAGTGTACAAAGGACTTCAGCAGCCTAGGACACTGGCATGAGGAAAGGAGAACATAAGAAGTCTAGACATAAAGGCTGACTATTATCCCCAGGGAGCGGGAGCTCACCAAAACCACATTAATTTTACAGCTGTGGCTTAAACTCCACAGATTGGGTTGCACAGGTGAGCCATGGCTGTTCCCTGCTAGGTTTGCCCAAGTTTCACATGATCCCATTGCAACCTGCAAACTTCTGTTTGTTGGTGTCTCTGCCTGCAGACATTTCCTTCTGTTCTTCTACCAGATTTATTTCTGTTAGTTTGTCCATAACAATTATCTGCAAATGATAAAACCTGAAGATTTTCAAATACACTCAGAAAACTGGAAGATATACAAAGGTCTGACCAAAAAGCTTCTGCAATATAATAGATAATACTTATCACGAAAAAGCAGGTAGCAGAGCAGGCAGGGAACTTGAACATGCACTAATATCACCTCACTGTGAAAACAGTAGAGTTTGTTGTGTTGACGGATAACTTTGTCAGTAACACTGCTTCTCAGTTACCTTTTTTACCCAGGTGAATACTCTTTTGATACCGCTTAAAGCTAAAGGAGGGAAGTTTAAATTAGATATTAGGGGGAAGTTTTTTACAGAGAGAGTGGTGAGGTGCTGGAACAGGCTGCCCAGAGAGGTGGTGGATGCCCTGTCCCTGGAGGTGTTCAAGGCCAGGTTGGATGGGGCCCTGGGCAACCTTGTGTATATCCAGGCCTGTAGGTTGGTGGCCCTGCCTGTGGCACAGGGGTTGGAACTCTATGATCCTTGGGGTCCCTTCCAACCCAGACCATTCTATGATTCTACGGAAAGCATTTTCTCAGATCTAAGCTTTAAAATTAAAGCAAAATTAGTGTCCGTGCCGTTACGATAAAACAGAATGTAAACTAGAAACAAATGCAAATCAAGGGAAAGTATATTGTCTTAGCTTTTCCCTTAATTTCGAGATAACTTACAGCATTTTACTGAATTACAAAGGCCAGCGGCAATGGAAAGATTATTCAGGGTGGGGTAATTTTCTAGCGGGGCAGAAAAAATGAAGCAGTTCCTATGTTACCTTCAACCATACAGCCAGAGTAACAAAGAAAAGGGGAAAAAAGCCTGGCAGGGACTCAGCACAATGCTGGCAATACATGGCTGCCACAACAGCCATTCAATGCCACTCACAGCAGCAGTTAGAATATTGTAACTTATGCCATGGCTCTGGTCTGATACAGAGCTGGCCCAGGGTCACGGTAGTAATTTATAGCTTCTGTGCACCTCCCCCAAGTTACACTGTGTGCCTTGCGGCTGCAGTGAAGAATTTGGATCATTAACTTTAGAGTCATTTAACTTATGCTTGCATTGTGACTGCTGCCTGATGGCATTCTACTCCCCTATCTGTTCCTGGGTTGCCATGACAAACTAAAAATCTTGATACGATGAGGAGTTAGTAAATCAGATGCATTACGTGAGAATTTAAGGGATAGTGGCTCTGCCTCCGATATCTTACCAGATAATCATTTTCATAGCCACTTGAGAGTGGCAACAGTTATGACTTCTGCATACCGCCTCATTAACATTTCTAGGATTCAGCACTCTGCAAAGACACTGCTGTTCTTTGATTCATGACCACTGCAGCACTGCACAGAGCCTATATATGGCCAAATGTTCATTAACCCGTACTTAGGCACCAGACATCTATGTACGTGACCTGCTTCCCATCATTATTGGGAACCTTTAACACATCATGAGAATATTTCTACTCACATTTTGATAAGAAATCAGCTCCTCTTCCTCCTCTTTGTCCTCACCCTTATGCTAAAAGAACCCTTGTTTCATGATGTTGTAAATGATCATTTTAGATGTTGGTAAGTTGGGGTTTTTAACCTGTGAATGAGAGTTCAACTGCCTAATTTATGCATCTTTGTAATGATCACATCCAGCAATAGATATCTCCTAGACCTTAGTTTTCCCCTCTAAACAGTAAAAACTGAAGAACTGCCTTAATGTGAGTTCAATTCAGACTAATCTTCATTTTTATAAAAGGACTTCCAAGATATTGTTTTTGTTTAAAAATACAAAAAATAAGGGCCTGTATTTCTCTTGTCAGTACCAGAGATGATATGTGATGATTATGTTAATAAGCATATCAAAGTTTGCTTTAGCCCAAGCACAAGCTGCAACAATGAAAAGGACAGTGCAGTTGTTTGGATAAAGAAGCTTATTTATGAGTTTATGGCTAAAGATAACAGTTCTGTCATTGCATCACATTATTGCATGCTGCGGTTAGTAGTCAATTATGTGAATATGATCGGAAAAGCTTCTAGCATAGATGAGCACATTGTGCCTGCAAATCAGACAGTTGAAGGAAAGTTTTGGGTTTGTTTTAAGCAGGTTCTTTTCTGATAAGCTTGATTGTTGCACCATTTTAATTACAGGTGAAGGTAAAATAGTATAATTAACTATCAGGCAAATATCTTCATGTTTATGATAAAAATATAACCCAGGGATACTCACCTCACAGCCTCTGGGGTTTTCTGTGGCCCATCAGAAAACATCCAGCATACGGCTGCATTCAGCCTCTTCAGGCAATTCAGCAGCACCTAAGGAGCAGGGGTTAAGTTTAATAAATTTATTTCACAGAATTTTACAGAATTTTAGGGGTTGGAAATGACCTCCAGAGATAATCAAGTCCAACCCCTTCTGTCATGTCAGAAGGGAAGGATCACAAGGAAGAACTGTGATAAGAAGCAACAACATTAACAAGGTAATAACAAGGACAGTTCATATGTCTGAGGAGAGCTTTCCCCACCCCATGCTACCTCCAAGGAGAAAGGCTCCATAGTAGATAGTTCTCCAACCTCTTGCAGTGGCAGCAGCCCACCCCTGGATGTTTTCCTTCCAGTGCACCTGGGGAGGCCACCCTTGTGAATGATGTGGTTAGAGGGAGCAAAATAAGCCCAGTTGTCCTGGGAAGTGTTACATGCACTCGACCTTTTTTTTCCCCCCAAGAGAGTAAATTCTCCTATTTGCTGCCTTCCCCTTTATCTAACCTTTTCTAGTTTGTGATCTCAAGCTCTTCTGCACCACCACATGATTAGAAATGTATTTTTATGTTTTAAATTAACGCTGAGATACATCGGTCAAGGACTTTGAGTCTACATTATAAGGTGGTACAGTATCAGTTGCAGCCACTGCTGACGTTACATCTCATTGATAGATTGGTGGGGGGGGATGGTGTGTGTACAACTGTTAGCACCATTCAGACATGATTTTTTGCAGAAATTTTAATGCTGTTGTAATAAAAATAATGAACAGTAACATTTTCAGTATGGTTGTTTGGACAGCTTTTTTTTTTAATCTGTCCTGTATCACAAACACAACTTGAAAGACAGCCCATCCTAAACATGATTTAATGAGACACACTACTGTAAACTGCCTCTTCTTCTCATCAAGCCTTTTTCATTATCAAGGAAGTACAATATCAAATTGGTTTAGCTTCTTGACTCACAAAAGAACACAAAGAGCTCACAAATTAAGATTCTCTTGCAAGAATGTTTTAATGCCAAGATTAAATGTGAACAGCCAGTTGATTGATAAGCAGAATTAGCACCAATGAATAAAGTCCTTGAGGGTCAAACCTTCCCAATGTCCAAGAATATGTCACTTAGCATGACCCCTCTTATTTCAATAATATGACAAGCCTGTGACTCAAAATTTCAGCCTGATGATATACAAGGAGTTGCTCCCAATTTAAGATCATTAATGATCCCCACCTCTGAATGCAAAGGCAGGTGTATCTTGTCATATATCTTTTACACTGGGAAAAGCTTTGTCTGTCCTCCTCAGTAAGGGAGCAGATGTCTCATGGAAACTTCTAGCCAAACTTCAGCTTTGGTTGAATGAGTTGTGCATTCTTCATGATGACAGAGTCATTTAGTCTTTTGTTCAAGACTTTGTCCCTAAATCCATGAGCCAGAGAAAGAATTAAGGTTTCACTCAATATCAAAATATAATTCGGGACTACTGCAATTGTTTATTGTGGTTTAACCCCAGCCAGCAACTAAGCACCACCCAGCTGCTCAATCCATCCCCCACAGTGGGATGAGGGAGGGAATCCGAAGAGCAAAAATAAGAAAAGTTCAATAGGTAAAGCCAAAGCTACTCACACAAGCAAAGCAAACCAAGGAATTAATTCACCATTTCCCATGGGCAGGCAGGTGTCCAGCCATCTCCAGGAAAACACAGCTCCATCCCATGAAATGCTTACTTGGGAAGACAAACACCATCACTCTGAACATCTCTCCCCCTTTCTTCTTCTTCTCCAAGCTTTATGTGCTGAGTATGACATCATATGGTATGGCATATCCCTTTGGTCAGTTGGTGTCAGCTGTCATGGCTGTGTCCCTTCCCAGCTCCTTGTGTACCCCCAGCCTACTTGGTGGTGGGGTGGTGTGAGAAGCAGAAGAGACCTTGAATCTGTGTCGGTACTGCTCAGCACAAATCCAAAACATAGCTCCATGCTAGCCAAAACCAGAGCATTGCTTTATAGTGTTTTTAAGCAGGAAGAAAAATTTTTACAATCTTGAAAAAACAAAACAAACCAAAACAACAAAAAAAGAAAAAACCTACACACAACCTAACGAGCAATTATTAAATAAATTGTGAATTAACTAATGTGTAACTATTCAGAAAGACCCTCTTCAGTTTATACTGAAAGCTACACCCCATATGTTAATTGATTTTCACTGTGGAAACTTTGCCATTTACTTCAAATTTAAATTCTGCTGTCCCCAAGCAGGGTTATTTATTTTAGTTGTTTCCTCCTCACTTCCATTTTTGACTGTTTATCAGTTGCCCATATTTCAAACAACAAAATGTGGGCTAGACTTCAGTACTGCTGCTATTTCCACACTTTGCTTTTTTGCGTGGTTTCATGAATGCTGCATCATACAAGACACAGAATCATCTTTGTTCTTAAGGAGTGTATTTGCTAAACTTGCCTTCTAGGGAAGGATATCCCAGGATAAACTGAGATTTTATGGTGTAGAAATGGTCAACTTCTTTACTTTTTTCCTTTAATTCTTCTTCAAGTTTTAGGACATGGGATAAGGTAAAAAAAAACAACCAGCTTTATCAGGTTGTCTTGTCAGAGCTTCCTATATTCCCACTTGCTAATTTTACCTCATCTCACAACTTTTTTTTTTTTTTTAAGGAAGTCTCACTTGGGTCTGATATTTCTTTCGCAATATTTCTTAGATCTGAAGTACACTACATTTTTTTTTTGCTATCTTGTCTTCATACTTTTGTTTTCACAAAACAGTGGTCTGTTTAAGGTTTTTACTGTAAAATGTACTTTCAGTAAATGACAGCTAAAATGATGTCAATTCTGGATTGAATGGGAATATTGCAGTGGTTGTTATCAAGCTTCTCAAATGTGATTCATACTGTACATGAGTTTATGCACTCAATCAAATCCTCGTAAAAAAAAGGATGTGATGCTCATGTCCCATCTGGGATTAGCCACTGAAAATAAAATTTAGAAAAAGAAAATAAGAGCTACATGAACTAAGTTTAATTTGTCTTCCAAATTAGGTGTAGGTTCATCATTGTTCATTGTTGAAGCCTTCATTATTATTCAGGAAAATAAAGAAATCTAACAGCTTGGGGCTTAAAAATCATGGCAGTTAAAAGATACAAATGTTTTCTGTAAATGCAGTGCTGCACTTCTTCACACAATAGCTCATGGAAAATGGCAAGGCAATAAAAAGAAAAGAAAACCTTGAAAACAAAGTACTTCTACAGGTGAGAAAAATAATGCTAGATTTTTAGGGGTTGTTTTTACCACGCCAGAAGAGCAAGAGAGTCATAAACATTAAGGTTATGGCCACAATGTGTCGTTGCAGCTGGGTACAGAGAACCAGGAACACATCAGTGAAACTGGCAGGCCACGGTATCTCTTGTTATGTTTTCTATTAAAGATTTTGGCTTTGTAAAACCAAAGCAGAAAGCTGTATGCAGCTTGACAGATGAAATTGCTGCAGAAAGAATATTGATAGCTGTGCGGTTCCTGCTCTGCCCTATTTGAGATCCATCCCACTGCCAGTCAACCAGAAAAGAACATTTAATCAGGTTGGGCAGCCCAAATATAAACTTTCTTTTGCTAGTAGTTCTGTTATTTAGTATTTATACAGCTGGTAAGAAGGAAGTCCCCAAGCTAAAGAATTCCCTACCAGCATTCCCTCAAGATAGAAGAGAGTGTCCCACTTCTCATCATGAATAAGATATTCAGATCACTCTATGAAGCTTAGCAGGTTCAGTGCTGTACAGAAACCCTGACAAAGGGACAGGTTTAGCTATCAGAAAGTTTCAGATTGAGATCCTGCAAGTTTTTCTTCACCATCTGCTCACAGACTTTCATTTATTTATTTAGAATCATGTAGCTAAATCCCTTAGTGAGCTTGGTAGTCTCCCCATGTAGAAGATCAGGGTTTTGCAGGGCTATATCTGCCATAACTAAAAGAGCAACTGTTACATTCATCTGACTAGCTTGAACCTTCTTGTGCAGCTCGATTACACATCTCTGCTTCCAATGCCAATAGCACTTTCAGCAAAGAAAACTGAAATTCTGACACTCTCAGTGCAAATATCCATGAAAATACCCGCTATCAATCTTCTCAGTTTGCAACCTTGGTTGAATGTTTAATTTCTCTCTTTCTTCCCTGTATACTCTGGTTGGTGTTTTCATATCATTCATATTGAAGAGTTTCCAGAGGAGGACAACAAGGATGGTGAAGGGTCTGGAGGGGAAGTCTTATAAGGAGAAGCTGAAGCCCCTTGGCTTGTTCAGCCTGGAGAAGAGGGGGTTGAGGGGACACCTCATTGTGGTCGGTGACTTCCTGACAAGGGGGAGAGAAGGGGCAGGCATCGATCTCCTCTCTTTAGTGACCTGTGATATAACCTAAGGGAATGGTATGAAGCTGAGACA
This sequence comes from Zapornia atra, assembly GCA_013400835.1. Classification (NCBI taxonomy): domain Eukaryota; kingdom Metazoa; phylum Chordata; class Aves; order Gruiformes; family Rallidae; genus Zapornia; species Zapornia atra. The sequence goes on along the minus strand of VZTU01010749.1, from coordinate 18,831 downwards.
GGGGAGGTTTAGGCTGGATGTTAGGATAAGGTTCTTTACTGAGAGTGTGGTCAGGCAGTGGAGCAGGGTCCCCACGGAAGTGGTCGCAGCACTGAGCGTGACTGAGTTCAAGAAGCACCTGGATGATGCACTCAATCCCGTGGTCTGACTTGGCTGGCCCTGGGTGGAGCCAGGAGTTGGACTCAATAATCCTTATGGGTCCCTTCCAACTCAGACATGTTCTACCCTAGTTATAGCAGCATCTTTCCCTCAGTTTCTCACCAGTGTCTCTATTCCAGACACCCTATCCTGCTGCTTTGATTCTCCCAAATTTCAGTCCTGTTACCTGCCATGCTCTGCTCCCTTAGAAGATGCCACCAATAATAATTCTGGCTAATCAACAGCAGATTTCATAAAAGGTACTAATCTAAGATACAAAGAGATGCCCATGGTCTGAAGCTTTGGGGAAAAATAGATCTCCATCCAGCCCATGCTTTCCTTTTCACTGTTTTTGTGCCTTCCTACCCATCTATATTCGTTCCACTATTGCCTTTTCCACATGTATATCAGGGTATTCATCTCAGCCTGACTGCCCACCCCTTCATTCCAGTGTACCTTCCCTCTAGCTCATGCTTCCCTTTGCAGTTTCAAAACTCTCCTCTCCCCCTGCTGTTGTCTGGTTCTGCAGCCAGGCCAGTATCCTTATGACCAGATGGTCTCTGAAACAGCCCTGCTCACTTACTCTAGCAGTTGCCCCCCTAAATAAGGAACATTGCCATTCTCTATTCAGAAATTTTAAACCCAGCAACCCTCTTTGGCTCCTGTCTTCCTCCTGCCTCACTTACTTGTATGTGTTCGAGTAGGTCAGCCTTTTCAGTCCTAGATGGGAGTTCTCATTAATGTGCTTGGGGCTTGTTCTGAAAAATGCGACTTACGAATCCTGACACTGTTGTTGAAGGCAATACCAAAGCATCTTTCCATTGCCACACTCTTTTGATGGGAAACTGAAGCAAAGAGAAAGCCCTTTGCTTTCTCTTTAGATAGTTAAAGTCTCATTTCCCTCCTGTTGAGCAGTGTTCTTAAAAATATTTGTGGTTTAAAGTTTTGAGAGAGCGTAGGCTGCAATTATCAACCTACAAGATTTTGTGATCATGGACTCTACCTGAAGTTTGGGATATGTCACTTAAACCACTGTCAGGTGCAAGTTAAGGGGCAAATGGGATAATTGTGCATCAGTCTCCCTGTTGACTTAGATTAATTGCTTGCTGCACTTTTGATAATACTGATTATTTCAAGGTATTATCACTTTGAACCTAAATTGAAGTAACAGCATAGTTAATCTTTAAACTCATGCTGTATTCTTGAACAATAACATTATTACTAATAATTCGTTTTAGCTTTCTTGTTTCTGGGCAAAATGTTTTATTTCAAATGACAAAAAGTAACTTACAAATTGATGAAGTTTGGGAATGGGCATTGGTGAAATAAAGCTGAAAGGTAGTGTTACAAATGCTGGGAGTCCATTGCCAGCATCTTCACAATCCCCCTTCCCCACTTCTTCCTGGGCTCCATGTGTTCCCAGGCTTCCAATAACCATCTCTCTTCACCTGCTCTGCACCAGCATCAGCCTGCTCCGGCTTCTTATTTTGCCTGAATCCTACTGGGATGCAGGAGAGAGAAAAGAGATGCTCTTCTCTGCAGCATCTAGTTAGAAGAGCAAGCGCTGCCTCTGGCATCCCAGAGGAGTCATCTGAGGTAAAGGGCAAGCTTCTGTCAGCTGGCGCTTGACCTGTGCACACAGAACCATCAGAGACTTTTACCTCTAGGAAATTTCTACTCATGTACAAACTACAATTTACCAACTTGGCCAAATTTAGACGGGTTTTCAAGAGGACAGCAAGAGGCAATTTTCTCCTGAAAATCCCCTTTCCTGCTCCTCTCCATTCAATCTCATGACAAATTTCAAGGCCATGTTCCATATGTCTGGGAGATTGAAAAGAAACAGTTTTCTGAGGGCTGCAGTCTTCATACAAAGGTTAATAAACATGCATTGCAGGAAAACTTTATATAATATTTAACGCCTGTATGTGCATCTATGATATTATATATGTGCATACATGGAATGTAAGTCACATAATTCCTCCTGACTTCAGTCTTAGCAACAACTGAAATGTTTTCAAGGACATGGCGATTTTTCTCCCCCCAAAAAATAATACTAAAAGAAGATTTGAGGTAGACATCTGCTGTAAAGAATTTCAGAAAAAAAAAATTATAACAGCTAGTCAAACATTTAAGCAACTGCAAACAGGATTTTTAGAAAGGAATTGCTGGTGAGCTTTACAATGTACCATCTTTAGTCAGTAGGAATGTGAATTTCAAAGAGAAATCAATATGCTGAAGTTTATTCATGGAAGCAGATCACAGAACGTAAGTGTTTTCTATCTTATTCTCTTCCGTTAAATCAACTTGTTTAGTGGGGGAAAAAAAGTTAAGATTTTCATGAAAAAAAAATGTTAAAAGGAAGGCTTTTTAAATTAGCACAATTAAAGAATTAGTGGCAATAAAAATAACAGGGAGTTGTGGATTTTTTTTTAATAGCCTGTATTGCCTATGTGTGTATAACAACACCATAGACTACTATGCCTGAGGAATTGAAAGAAGAAATTTACTTGTCTTTTTTAATATTTTTCCCCCTTTCTCTTCATTCAGGCAGTGAATATAGACCAGTCAATTGGTATCCTGTTTGTGTTTCTAGTCAATTCTAGCTTCTTTAGCACAAACCCAGTTTTGCACTATTTGAGTTGCAAACACTGCAGAGATCTGTTTATCTGTTGATCCAAAACATCTGAATGTGTTGGGGTTCAGAGTATGAGAATGCTGCCTGTGGTCTTAGATTTTGCAGACTTTGTAGAAACAATATTATGAAACACGTATTTCAGGTGCATTTGATATGAACAGAATCAGAGTTTCTTCAGTGTTATTTTGGACTTATGTTTTCATTTCCAATATTTCTTTGATTAGGAATTTAAAATTAAAATATTCTGCATGTGAATTTCCTATTTGACCACTGTTTATTCACAAGAGCTTGTCTTGAATGTTAGCAGCACAGAGATGTTTAGGACATGAGTGCTCCCACTCCTTCTGGTACCCCATCTTTTATCTCCTTAAAAAGGGGATGGAGAAGGGCAAGAATTATGTGCATTATATAGTGCAGGTTACCGAGTACAGGCAAAGAATTATTCTTACAGCCATATTCTGTAAGAACAGAAAATTAAGTTAGTCATTAGTCCATAATAGTGTAGTAATTTTGGTTTTCTGCTGGTTTTTTGAGTTCTTCTTGGGACAGTGAATGGCCTAATTAAAGCCTCTGGAAATCCACAAATACCTCCCTCAGATTCAGTGACTCCACTTTCCACCACCTGTGAAGGAACTGAGTTATATCCTGATTTATTTCACCCTCTAGCAGATCCCTGGGCTTCTGTGCACTTATCCTGGTTTTTTGAGCACCTATTCAGGCATGGGAACAGGTCCATTGTGATAATTGATGGCTACCATTTGGGATTCAGCAAAGGAGGACGTGGACAAGGAAAGACTAAATATGTATGAAAAAGCAAAGCGTACATGAAAGAATATATAAATTGAACAGGAAGGCAACTGAGGCTTGGGAACATTTGAAAACATTTGAAAGTTTAGGTGGGAGTTCAATGTAACTAACTTTAAGTCAAGCACTCAATAAGAATCAAAGCCCTCCCTACATGGGTTTTTTTATTGGTAATGTAACCATGCGGTCTTTCTATACTATCCCCTTTTTTCAGTTACCTGGCCCCAGAGAACTCCTGCTTAAAAGGAATAAGCACAAGTTGACTTCCGTGTGACAAGGTTTTTTTCTGTCCCAAATAATTTTATAGACTATGTTAGAAAAAAGGCACATTTTATAAAATTATATTATTTCCAAAGAAAGTGTTGAGAACAAATGTTCCTTCTATAGTCGGCACTTACCAACTCCTCTCCATCTCTGAATAGATACTCAGGAACTGAGAGCCTTCAAGGAAATATCTAAAGATACACAGGTGCAGAATGCAGTTTTTCTACATTTTGCACTTGCATATCAGATGTCTGTGAGGCTGAGGAAGAGGTAAGAAACCATGATATAACAGCCAGAACATCAAGATGAAAGATCATCTGAAAGAACAAAGATTAATATAAACCAGCTGCCAATCCTGAAACGCCTGTGGAGCATCTGTAATTACAGCCTGAGGCCTCGGGAGGAGACTTGGGAGCAGTTACTGCAAAGTCATTGGCCCATGGCATTTTCAATTAAAGCCTGTCAGGCCCAAAGGGACTTTGCTCAGATGGAAGAGGAATTGCTAGCTGTGCTCTTTGGAACGGAACAGTCTTATCAGTTCATGTTTTGGCATGGGATGGACATAAGGCCTGACCAGAGCCCATCAGAAAGTATCTTGCATAGTTCTCAAAGTGATGGAAATTATTTTTCTGAGGCTTTGGTACTATGAGGTAAGTATAAGGTTCTGAGAAGGGAAATCACAGTTAATTAAATGGGCTACAATATAGGCGACCTGATAATACAAGAGACAGAATGGTCTTCAAGAGATACTCTGATTTGTGACAGGATGCTTCAGGCAGTAACAACAGTGCTTCAGAGGAATAAGCCTGAAAAGAGTAAGTTCCATAGGAATTTAGCTGCCTGAATCCAGTGGTAGGAGAGCTGTGCATGTAAAACACAATTGTATTTAAAGGGAACACAAAAGCAGGTGTAAGACTTGATGACCAAGTGAAACAGGTGTGCATGTCACACTTGGAGAAAAAAGACCCATCCCAGGCAACCAAGAAGCCTATTAACAGGGCATAAATGCTGAATGCACTGGAGCAGCAGGGAGTATGCACCAAGATAAGGAGAAAGGTTTCACGAGAGCCCCAACCTGTTCCTAAAAGGTCAGAACATAACCTTTAACAGCAAAAGCTGCCACAGGTGTTTGCTGTGTGTGACCTGGAGATCTATCCAAAAGCCAAGAAGAAAATACCGAAGTTTAAGGTCTAAGCCTGAAAGAAAAAGTCTGTGTACATTACAGGAGAGTTCAACTCCTAATGTGCCAGTTAATCATAACTCATTTTTTCCCCCCATGTAACCCAAAACATTTTGGGAAGCCAATCAGTGGTGGATGCTGATAAAATGGCATCATGAACTAGAAAGGGTCAACAGCCAGGAAGGCTAGGTTCAGCTACCAACAGTACAGAGACACACACGCTGCTGAACCTAACATTTAATTTTCATTAGGAAAGGCTTGCTGGCTGGAAGTGGTTACGAGAACAGGCCGTGTAGGTTCAATTATTTACTTACTAACAGGACACTAAGTCTTGATGCTATCACACACACATATAGCTACTGGTGCTTGGACACTTTAGTTACAACCTCTGCTAGTAAATTAACCAGTGCTTAGGCATCAGCACCGAACTTAATTAGCTACTACTTTTATTTGCTCAGCCTGACCTTAGCAAAGTTTCGGTGCAAGTCACCTCATACACTCCTAAAACACCTCCTGACCTGAAGTTAGAGTGGATAAATACTGTCTCCAGCGGGCAGTTCAGATGACATCAAATTTTGAGGAGGATTCTAGAAGAGGTTAATGTAATGTGTACAGGATATTGGCCTATGGACTAGATAATCATGCTTGGCAGTGTTTTATTTACTGATACACATTCTGTCATTAAAGCACTATTAAAAGACAATAACAGACTTGAATGTAAAGATAACTGGGAAGTAATTAGAGACAACCAGAAGACAAAACCAGACTGGTAAATCCCAGGAATAGGATTCAGAGACCTGGGCACACTGGAAGAAGTTTGGCATATGACACCCAGTGATTCATGCTTCCCCAGCCAGAGGGTGTGCCTGGGCAGCACAACAGAGAAACAGCCTGGGGCATGTCCTATAAGTTTATCAAAAGGGCACTGATTAACCACAAAAGGCTTACAGTATTTACCAATTGAGAAGCTGCGATGCAATGGTGGCACTGAGAGGAGCGAAGGCAGAAACAAGTCTCATATAAACAACAGCATGACAGCAGATCAACAACTGGGATGAAGACTTACATACTTAAAAGAATAGAAGGCCTAACACAATGTCTTGATAAAGGCCAGATCGGGAGAGTCGACTACTAGTTTGACCATGTGGCAGCTGGAAGTCAGCGCGTGCTTGCACAGAGATTTCAAAATAACATGGATATCAAGAAAAGACAGCAAAGACTGCAAAATACAGAAGTTTAATAGAGGAAGCCAGCCTGTAAAAACTTAGCAGAATTTCCAGCTATTATGAAACGTCTCTGTAAATAGAATTTTCAACTAAAGAGCTAATTAAATTAGAGAAACATGGTGTATGCAACTTCCAATATCAGCCATGTTGATATGTCCCATCCAACCTGGTTAAACCAAGCTCCCTTTACAGTCAGTGGAAAGAACAGACAGGATTCATCTCACTTATTTGCGACACCTGCTTTAGAATGACATGACTTGTGCCCTACTAGTACTTGTTTCTCTCCATTTTCTAAGAAGGGAGTTTCAGTGATTAGCTCAGATGGAGACATCTGCATGTGGCCTCATAACTCCCAGCCAGGGAGTCGTCTTGTGTTTTACCTCCCATTAAGCACCATGCAGGAGGTTGATTGCGATTTTCATATGTGGAAGGCATTTTTTCCCAGACAGCAAAAGTGGCACACGACTATGTGGGGTTCTTTTTCACACATTATCTTGCAATCAGGAGGGCTAGCTTTGGGGTTGATTTACAATTGTTGGATTGGCTTTTAGTGCACTTCCTCATTCAGAATGGTCCAGGGAGGTCACTAAGTCAGCAGACTAAAATTTTGATCATCATTTTTACCATGATTTAAAATGGTAAAGAGCTACACTGGCTCTGTCTTTAACAGAAGTTGTAGCTCTTTCCATCTGCCTCTCTTCGACATGCTGTGTGCACCAACGTCATCGGACGGATAATGGCTTCCCACAGAGGCCCTTGGCAAGGGTGGAGGGCAAATTCCCTCTTGAGGGACACTGGTGCCCAGTGAAATCTGCATGGGACAACCCTGATGCATAGTTTAGGGTACCATGGGAAAGCCTTCAGCTGCAGCTGTTAACCGTATTACTTCTAACTGCAGCAGGGTGTCTAAATCTCTTTTTTCTTTTGGACTTTTGGCTGTACAATGTCAGTGTAACAGACGAGCAACAATAACAGAAAATGAAGTTACATTAACTTAAAAAATGAGACAAGCTTATTACAAGTTAACAGTCCTCCAATGCACCCACACAAAGTTCAAATGTTCATAGAGGAAATGATGTGAGGTCAAGTGTGCTATTCTTAAAATATAACAATCTGATAAACCTTGAGCCAAAACCCAAGGACAAAGCTGGTACTGAGTTACTGCACATTCCAATGAGGAATGAAATATTAATATAGAAGGCTACTGGTAGGTTCTTACAGGCCTCGGCATCACTGAATCTTCCAGTGGCAGTGCTCAGAGCCAGACCCTGTGCTCTTTACTCCCAGACCTCCCGTTAATTTCAAACAGAATCACCCCTCTGTAAAGAGTGAACAGAAATTGTAGGGCACAGGCCTTGCAGCATTAGAAGCAGTGTTTTGAAAGCCTACAGAAGCTGCCAAGTATGAGAGGTTTGCCTTTGGAGCTCGAATTCAAACCTCCCTTCATAAATATAGTCAGTATGCTGTGGTTTTCATATCCTAAGGAGAAACTTGATGTAACATGAGTCTTGCAATATTTTACAAGGCATGCTTAACCTCTTAATGTGCGTCATGCAAAGATTAAGAGGCAGCGTTATTGCTTGCAAAATCACCTGCTATTTCCGGGAAACAGTCATTTACTGGACCTGTCCTTGTCACTGGCATAAGTATAATGCTTTTAATAATCTCCCATTCCCTAAGTGATGTGTTTGCATCAAAATGATGGATATGCTATAGCTGGCAGAATTTTTTAAGATCTGCTCGCTTCTATCTTGTTCTTCTGGTGCCATCTAGAGGTTTTATTCTTAGTTCTAGAAAGCAGAAAATAAAGTCCTCTATTATATTTCAAAAGTTTCCTTTAGAAACTGCCTGTGCATTAACATCACTTAGGGTGCTATTATCGCTGAACCTCTGTCTCCATACAAGAGTAGATTAATGAAGTGTGCACAAGTTTTGGAGCAGTGGGATGCAAGTGAATCTTATGGGCTGGGGAAAGATTTACACTAGAGGCAAATACTGTCATAAAAAAAATCTTTTCCTCTTAAAAAGCACCTGTAAATTGGCCTTAGGAGGAATTTTCATAGAACTTGTTTTCAAGAAAATAAACAGTAAAATAGCAAAGCAGATTCAAAGGAAGCAGGTGCTCAGAAAAAGGCAGCCTTGCCAACCTTGCAGCAGAATGCCAGCATGACAGACACAGCCATGACTTTGGCCCATCAGCACAACTGGCTGACATCTTATCTGCCTCCTGTGACAAGTCGATGATGCTCCGTTTCACAGTCGCACTGGCTAGAAAAGTGCAATATGAAACTCAGACAACACAAAACTCAGCAGTGTGACAGAGAATAATTTTAATAGAAGCATTTATCTGCAAAGGTAACAGAAATAGATAATTCACTGTAATGCCCCCCCTAGATCTGTGAAAATAAGAGACTAGAGTCACATCCAGTATAAATTAATCAGTCTCCCTTGACCTTAGCAAGGGTAGGCCCATATGGCATCAGACCTTCTCCAGCTTCTTCTCTTTCCCCTTCAAAATGCTTATTAATTATACTAATGCTGCCACCAAGTCTGTGAAGGGTGTGTACAAGTGCTAATATGCCTCATTGTGTATTCCATAGGACTTGATTACCAGAGCACCCTATTTGTCCCTCCAATATCCATCCAATTTTATTGCCCCTCCCAGCAACTCGATGCATGTTCCCACTGAAAAAGATAGTCCCTTTTTAAAAGAAGTCGACCTAGTTCATTTCCTAGGACTGATAACAGGATTTATAAATGTGTGGAAAAGAATCAAAGGTATGCTGAACACTGAAAAATGTGAAACAGTTTATAGGGAGTCCTTAGCCTTTTGAATACAATGTTCCTGTGAATGATAATTTCTGTACTTCAGCAGAGGATTAACTGTCATAATAAATTATTTCTGTTTGCCTGGAAGGAAATAAGTGAAGCTTGCTTAACTAAGAAGGCCAGCTAAAAGGTACAATCGAGATGAACTCACCTTGTCTCCTGTGCCCAAGGATACCTCTGAAAAGCTGCCACAACATGCAATAATTTGATAGTCCTAGCTAAAATTAACCTGTGTACTGTAGAAGGAGATAAGAATAATATTAAATTCTTGCTGATACTCACTTTGTATGCTATGGAGACTGGCTCTGATGTTTTGTGAGCCTTCCATAGTAAGATTTTGAAAACATTAGAGGTCTTTGATATGAAATTAGAATAGAAAATAAGAAAAAAATTAGTTATTTTATTAAGAGATTTGCACAAGTTCTTGTGATGAAACATTCATTTAAAGGTATTTTTTTTATTTTGACAGATATTTGGAGGATAAATCCTTGCTCTGCTTGGTGTTTTGAAATTTCCTAATTAAACTATCTCACAGAAATATCATATTCTTGAGTCTTTAACTCTCTTGGACACTTTCATTCAATGATCAGACACAGAATGTTGGTTCTACAACCACAAGAATTTTTCACCCTAAAGACGCATTTTTCATCACTATCCGATATAATTCCTGGCTGGTTACGCTGTACTTAAATATACTCATTGTTCATTGCCTCTAAGTACAGAAATCTTTCAAAAAGCTGTTTATTTAAAATCAAAGGATCTTTTAATAATGTGTGATTAAGGCCTACTTCCTTGCCAGAGCTGTCCTAGTTTTTTTATCACGACTGCTCACAGATATCAATGAGTTGCAAAGAAGGCTTGCAAATCTTTCTCACTTGAGGGATTTGAAATTACAATGAATCTATCCTCACCAAACCACCTGGTTCTTACCTGTTCAAACTATCAGGTCTTAAATAGTATACAGTACCACACCTTCGATCCCTTCTTCAATACTGAAAGCTACGTAGAAGATGGGAGAAAACCTAGCATTTAACATGCTTATGTGAGAGGTAGGATGCTTAGTTCTGGTCTCTTTACCCAGTCAGACAAGGTAAAAAAGGATAAAAAGAAGTAGCACTTCCAAATACAGGAAAAGGCTGTGGATTAGTGCACTACCTTTGGTTGTCAGAGGTACAGGTTCAAATCCTCATAGATGGAGAGGAGGGGGAAGGGGAATGTCTGAATGCTCTCCTGTCTCCCAGATAAGAGCTCCAACATACTGTATCTGACAGCTTGTAAATTGGCTTCTCATTTCCTCTGCTTTTCATCTCTCTTGAAAATAAAACATTTTTTTGGATTGAGTGAAGTATTTGTTTGCCAAAACAAAACAATGGAAGGTCTATGCAACTCGTATTTNAGGGGGCAGGGGGATGGGGAACAACAAGCAGAAAACAAATCAACAAACAGAAAAATAGCCAGAATGATCATTTCCCTATTTTCCACACTTAAGATCAGAGGCTGTCAGAAACTCAGCACTGGCTATGACCCCAAAAACAAGTTACTGTCCTGATGCTTGTGCCAAATACTTTCATCTAGTTTCTCCACTGAAAATTTTGCAGAGTGCCACTGCTCCAGGTCACCCCTCATCAAAGCTCCTCTGCCTCCCACAGTGTACCCTTTCCCTTGCATTTCACCTTCAGACTGGGTGAAGTCACAAGGGAGGAGAGATGCATCCAGAAGGTTTGTATATTTGACCATCATTACTTACCTTTAGAAGAACTCACTGCTTAAAGTTGGTTAGCAAATTACAAAGGTTCATGTAGCTAGATAAATGGAATTTTATTGAATAGAGCCTGTTCTGTAAAAGCTACTGCTGCAAACACTCCACCTACATCATATGACAGATATGTGAGCAATCTCACTGAAGCCCATTCTATCTGAAAGTTTCATGATAAGCACATATAGAAATCTTTCCCTAGCAGAATATTATTTCACCCATGGAAGACTTAAGTCGCTCATTTCAGACAGAGGAGAATCAAAGACATAATTATCCTAAGTGACTGAATTGTATACATGTCTTTTGGTACCGGTTTGAGCTTACATCTTGACCTGTATTATGAAGAGTAAAATTAATGTCGCAAGTGCCACCCAGTGACTGTGATTAACCATAATTTGCATTCTTTATTGAAAGTCAATAGTCTGCATGCTACCAGCTGTGAAATTGCACAATAAGCAATAATTAAACAATGAAAGAGAGTAAACAGAACTAGTTAGGTGTGATTTGGAACAGTGAGTAGCAAAGGTGACTTTTAAAGTTTTATTAACACAAAGGAAGAAAAACAAAATACAACCATGTGACCTATGCTTCAATGAGTAAACAGGGAACATTTGTAAAACTCTACTAAAGATAAACTCACGCTATAAAACATCAATATCACTACTAAATAGAGACTATCCACTAGACTTACATGATCAGACACTTCAAAACCAAAGAGATGGTGTGTATAACAAATCGGGAACCATCTCTGGATCTGCACCTAACTGCAGTTTATTACTTATATTGATGGCACGTTTGTTCTCAGAGGGTTGTTGGGTTGTTTTGTTTGTGGTTTGGGTTTTTTTGTGGAGGGTTGCAGAGGATGGAAATGGTTTACATAGGTTTGTGCAACCTGCCATTGGGAATCTCTGGCAGGCATTTGGCTTTATGCTATTTGCAAGTCCCACTGTATTACACATATTCAAAATGAGATTGTTCAGATGTGTACAGCACCATAGCATAGCTACCTCCCTAAAGCAAACTCCTAAAAGCTCATTTTCCCTTTAGATAATATCAATTAGTTACGTAGTTCCTGTATTCTATTTTGTTTGTCAAATGCAGTGTCAAGCGTTACTTGTTACTGGATTCTCTCTTGCCCTCAGGTTTAAGGCCTTATTCTGATGGTGGAATTGGCCTGGGTTTAGCAAGCTGGCCTGGCTTAATTTCAGGCATTTTTTCACCATGTCTGTATACACTTACAGTGACATCCACTGTTTCCCCACCATGCTTGTTCTTGACATGGATGCTATATTTGCCCGAGTCTTCTGAGGTCACTCCCTTGATTGTTAAACTGGCATATTTCCCTTGCTCCAGTGAAAATGCATAGTGCTCATTAAGTTCAAAGGCCTTGTCATTCTTGAACCAAACCACTTCGGGGTCAGGATTTCCAAATACAGTACAAGTCAGATTCAGCGTCTGAGGGGGAAAAAAAGAAGTCATTTTAAAGATCAATCAGCTTTGTTTAAATGGAATATTCTCAGTATTGTTTTCAGGCACTTCTTATTCCTAACAAATTAAAATACGACAGGTATCATGTTCTTGAAGACTGAAAAGTAGAGTTGCAATTTTTTTTTTATTTTCTTTGATTCAGTCTTTCCACCATCTTACCCGTGACGGTGATGTGGTAATAGCCTCAGGGTAAGAGTGTCTGAAGATGGTGAGTTGGACTGTCATTGCAGTCCTGCCTGCAGGAGACTCCTGACAACCCATTAGCCTGACACAAGATTCAGGGAATGATAGGTTTAAAAACATCCTTGAAGGTTCCCTGTGCACAGCAGGGGGGAAACTGAGCAAATCTTATCTGACCAAGGCCTCCTGAGGTTATTGCTTAAGATATAATGAGAAGAAAAAAATCACTTAAAAATACAGTATATAACGCAAATCATTGGGCATTTATTCCAGGTGCTGCTGACTAGTAAAATGGAAATATTTCATGAAGAATAAATAATGCATTAATGTTGTAAAAGTGTTGCACACATGTATAGTGTATCCAGAGAAGAGCTAAATAACCTTGTAGGCTATCCTGGCAGCTCAGCTATTTCCTAAGAACTGAACTGAGACTGAAGAAACCCATAAAATTTTCATATTTATTCTTCCATCTTTTTATGTAGTTACTGCTGAACCCCATTTTGATCACCATATGTATATGTAATATATGTAAGTATATGAACTTTATGTACAGGGTGCATTAAGCACAGTGTGGCCTGCACGTCTAGAAAGGTTCTCCTCCCTGTTCTACTCTGCCCTGTTGAGGCCAGGTCTGGAGTTCTGTGTCCAGTTCTGGGCTCCCCAGTTCAGGAAAGACAGGAAACTACTGGAGAGAGTCCAGTGGAGGGCTACAAAGATGATGAGAGGACTGGAGCATCTCTCACATGAAGAAAGGCTGAGTGCTGGGTCTGAGTAGTCTGGAGAAGACTGAGAGGAGATCTGATCAACACTTAAAAATATCTAAAGAGTAGACATCTAGAGGATGGGGCCAGATTCTTCTCAATGGTGCCCAGTGATAGGACAAGGGGCAATGGACACAAACTGGGACGCAAGAAGTTCCATCTCAATACGGAGAAGAAATTCTGTACTCTGAGGGTGACCAAACACTGGAACAGGCTGCCCAGAGAGGCTGTGGAATCTTCTTCTCTGGTGATATTCAAAACATGCCAGGATGTGATCCTGTGCAACTTGCTCTAGGTGATTCTTCTTTAGGAGGGGATGGTTGGATTAGATGATCTCCAAAGGTCCCTTTCAAACCCTACCAGTCTGTGATTCTCTGATCATAGAATGACTGGAAGAATAATTTGGGAAGTTGCATTGATTAGTGCCTATTTTCTTCATTTTTGCTTGCATCTCATTCTGCATACTCTGTCCTAGTCTATTAATAGTCACCTTAAGAATTTCACCATTGTCTTAGAGGAAAAAAAAAGCAACACAAAAAGCCTCAATGGAAAACCCCAAATTCATAGTTTCTACCAAAATGCTTCCTTATATTCCCTCCTCTCCATATTCCCCTTTAGTTTTTGCAGACTTCTGAACCAGGTGGAGCCGAGAAAGTCCATCTATGTGCACACATGAATATTTTTTTAATGTATGATGAACTAATAGCCATGATATGACTCAGAGGAAAAAAAATATGAAATGGTAAGGAATTTTAAGTGATCAAAGGTGCCATATGTTTACAAGTAGAAGCAGTCTTACATACTACATGCCTCCAGAGTCAAAAGGAAATGTTGAATGGAGATTTACATGCTCTGGGTACAACCTAGTGACAACCTAAGTGTGTGAGTACTCTTAAAGAAGTGATATCAGGTAGGATGTGGAGTTAACTAACTAGCCTTACTCTAAAATATTTAAAGGTCTAATGATGCAAACACAAAAATAATATTTTTGGGAAATCAAGCTAATGGCTAATAGCATAAGTTTGAATCTGCACATCCTTTCTGTGACTCAGGCAACATTTCATTACTACTGCCCTCAAAAGTGAACTAATTTAAGAGCGATTAATAATTAATTCATGATAATTAATCAAGTCTTAATAAGTTAATATTAAAGACTTACCAGAGAACAGATATATTCCATGGTCATTTAAGATCATTTGGGACTGCTCTAATTTATTAAATTATAAATCTGACTTAAAAGTTTTCATACTTTCATAAGAATTATTATTAAAGCTTTGTCTTGTGTTCATATAGTGATGCAGTTATATCATTCCAACACGAGAAGAACTCTGTCCTCTCTGGTTTTTGTGGGTTTTTTTCATAATTACTTCTCACACTCAGGTGATTCTTGCATGTTTCCTGTTAATTTTAAAATTTTACATAAACCTCACACAGTTAGGCCTCTTTTGAAGAGTTTTACTTCTGGAAACGCACTAGGTAGTGTTTTCTTAATACAAGGTTGTAGGTTTTCTAGCATGGCTGCATGAGGAAGCATGGACCTGCTGAAACAAGTCCAGGGGAGTACCACAAAGGGGATTAGAGGGATGGAGCACCTCTCCTATGAAGACAGGCTGAGAGAGGGGGTTGCTCAGCCTGGAGAAGAGAAGGCTCCAGGGAGATCTTGTTGCAGCCTTCACCTAGAGTGAGATTACAAGAAAGCTGTGGAGAAGGACTGTTTACAAAGGAATGTAGAGGTAGGGCAAGGGGTAATGATTTAAGTTGCAGAAGGGTAGATTTAGATTAGCTATAAGGAAATTTTTTAGGATGAGGCAGAACTGGAACAGGTTGCCCAGAGAAGTTGTGGCTGCCCTCTCCCTGGCAGGATTCAAGGCCAGGCTGGATGGGGCTTTGGACAACCTTGTCTAGTGTCTCCTTTCCCATAGCAGGGTGTTGGAACTAGACGATCTTTAAGGTCCTTTCCAGCCCAAACTGTTCTGTAATTCTTTGAAATTGCAAATAGTCTGTGCTTGCAGTCAGGGGTGATTTCACCAAGCTGTTTCCTTCCAGTTAGACAGGTTTATGTTTGTCGTAGAGTGACTTATACCTAACCTCTTGAGAGACTGGCTTTCTTCTTGTAAGGTTCTTGCTCTGTCTGCCAGAAGAGAAAGGCACTCCATGTGAACACCCATTAGAGACAAAGGAAGGAATGGGCCCAGAGCAAACTGATCTCTGATCCAGAGTTGAGAATCTTTCAGCATCTACTTGAAGGCTCACATGATACCATTTATTTGTAAAGAGGCTGCTCCTGGGTATCAGGAAAATGGCCAAGCACACAGAAAGTTGGAAGAGTTGTGTGCAACCTCTTACTGCAGTAATAAGAAATACAGCTTCCTCACAAAGCAACACAGCTGTAGTCTCTGAAGATGCTCTTCATACAAGAGAAACAAACAGCCTGATCAACATGCTCTTGATAGCCAGCAGATGGTAAGTCACATAGGCTCATGAGTTGAGCTGCTATAGTCAGTTAGAATGAAAGTCCATCTAGCTTTTTTAGAGGTCAAAAGCAACTGCTTAAGAAAGCGTATAAAAATACAGATGAATAGAATGTGATCCGATTCCCAGTATACTTCCCTGCTTTTCAAATTTTGGTGGCTTATAAACTGGTTATAAGCACAAGTTTTATCCAGAATGCTATTTAATGGCTGTTGGATTTCCTTTCATGATATTGACTATTTTCATTTTTGGATGCACATCTATTTTTGCTTAAGGCACTAAGGCAAAAATTAATTATGAACCACTTAAAAATACTTCCTTTTGATTTTCTAAAGCCTGTAATGACCATGTAATTAGGTACTCCCTCGTTCTTGTGCTGTGAGAAGTGTTGGATAATAATTTCTGAGTACCTCCTCTGCACCATGCACAATGCCAAAAAATCTGAGTCGGGTTTTTTTTCCTCTTTCAGCCATTTTTCTTCCCAGACTCAAGAGACCTAATTTCTCCCCACAGAGAAGGACAGGGCATCCAATAGAAGATTTGCTTCAGGAGAAAGCAGACAATAACTTGCTGTCTGCATGGAAAGGATGAAAAGTCTTTGTCTTTCCTGGACTGAAGGCTTGGGTATCTGGAGTCTGGAACTCACCCCCAGGATTGAGAGACCAAGTTCCAGTACTTCCTCACACCTGTAAGGACTAACAGCAGCACAGAATTGGCTGCTGCTTCTGTCTTAGTACCCAGAGATTTTGGGCTGAGGTTGCATGAGATCCTGTTCCACCACAACAAAAAGCCCAGTAAGAGACACCAGTCCATCAACATAATGAAATTTTATCCACCAGTCAAACTAACCTAGGGAAGGACTTTGAAAAGATTTACCAATTTTGGCTTTGTATCTGGGTGTGTAGTTATTATTGACATAAAAAAATAATACGTGTACTCCTTGGCTTTCAATCTCCCTTAAATATATATTGTAATGGGACTAGCTGCCAATATAAAGGAAGAAGAGAGAGTTTAACCTCTTGACCCAGGTGGGTTCTTTATGGTCCTTTACTCTTACCAGCCATAACAGTCTATGTCTGGTACACTGCAGAGTGGGACCTAGTTTTAAATTTCTGTTACACTGGGTCTATGAATGTACCTGTTTCTTGCCTCTCCAATTTCTCCTACAGAGCAGGAGTGGACTGTCCCCTTGAACTGCTCTGCTCAGTACAGAGAGCTTAAAGCCAGACCGGATTTGAGTATGCAGTGAACGCAGAGCCTCTACATAATCAGCACAAAAGAGTGGTTCTTCTTGAGGCTGATCTTGCTTAAGATCTGAATCTCAAGGCTGTGCCTCCTCTGAATCTACAGTCAGCTTATGGTGTACCTTCACTCACTTGTGACTTTGCATGTGTTTCAATTAAGTTCTTACCATTAGGTGGTTTAAATTATCCTCCTTTTGCTCTCTGCTTCAAATAAATCATCTGCATTTGCTCCCCCTTTGCCATTAAAGCAAATCTCTCATCAGTTAGCATGAGTCAGTGACAAAAGCTGTCCTTACCTTCCCATCCATTATAGTGACAACGTCAGGCAAACCACCAATGACTTTACCACGATCTAGGAGTAAAAGAAAAAATATGTTGGTCATGTGAAGTTTAGAACAAAGTTACCAATTTTTCAATGACTTTATTACTTTATGCCATATTAGTCAACTTTTGTTTCGACTTATCTTAAAAAAAGTAGGTTTTGGTTAATTGAATATAAAATAATGCAATGTTTGTGATATTTTGTGTTATTTCTTTTTAACATATTTTATGGTCCCCTTAGATTTTTTAGCAGAGATTGTACTACAGCATTCTAAACTGATATACATAACAACCTTGAAGTCATTGCTAAACTTGACAGTTTGTGCTTTGGGCACAAGGCAAAGCAAGGAACATGCTTTTAGTATCTTAGTGGTATCTAAGATCTAAGGAAAATTTGTTCTGCCACTCTGCAGGCAGAAACATCTTGTCATTACCAGGGGAATTGATATCAAAGTGCAATAATTCCTACAGCCTCAAACAGTAACAAGCTTCCCTACTATCTGTGTCTCAGCAGGTATTGCACCAACTAGATTACCAACCAATTTTTTACCTAATAGGTAGATCCCACTATTTAGCATCATCAGCAGCTTTCAGAGTCTCCTTGTGTGGTACTGAGAAGCTCACACTTCACAAAACCTCTGCAGACACAGGAAGATATAGTGGAGGCTTGCAAAATGTGTAAACTTTTAGTGGGTTTCCATTGGAATTAAAGACAAATAAACCCACAAATTACTATTATTATTGCAGTGTTATGTGCTAACAGGGGATTTCTGCAGCCACAGAACCCTGAAGGCTACAACACCATATCATGATGGATGCCTTAAAGAGAACACTAGACTACATTGTAAAACACCTTTGATAAAACATAAAATAAACTTACTCTTCTCAGCAAAAGCAGCTGCCCTAAAATTGTCGAGGAGAGGAAAAGAAATACATGATGTTATTAATGATTTTTTTTTTCATAAATTAAGACACTTGTTACAGCATTAAAATGCAATATATGTAGTGCTTACTTGAGTCGCTGGAATTCTGTATATGCATCATCAAAAGCTGTAACACAAGAGTTGAGAGAGTTACTGTCCATGAACATAACTTGCACTTGGAGCTCAGTATAAACATTTCAACATATACCTGTCTATGTGTTTGTTAAAGAGCTTGTCAGAGATCTTTTAGAACCCATACAGGGTTGCACAGTAGCAAAATAGGAAACAAAATGGGTGATGATAACAGATACAAGACTAAAAAGATCATAAAAATTATGCAACTAAACTGCAACAGGTTTTGACCAAAAAGTTTCTCTTTTTTCCTGTTATTCCTCTGATTATTGCCAGTTAATTCTGGTTAATCCACGAAAATCCACCATGTAAGTATGATCTTATCAATATACCTTGCCCAGACAGATCAAGTGTGCGTTTGTAGGATTCCTTGCCACCAAAGATTTCAAAGGTGTAGTTCCCCTTATCCTTTTCAGTGGGTTCAACTATCTGCAGCCAGGCAACATCCTCTCCACCTCCAATCTTCATCCTTTCA
>VZTU01010747.1:185403-217917 GCA_013400835.1 Zapornia atra | reverse complement strand
CCACCCTTTGGCTTCGGTCTGTCTTAGAAGACTGTCTGTTCAGTCTTCCGACTGAACACAGCAGTGGCTTTATGAATGACTGCTCTGCAAGTGTTTTCCCCAAGGATCTTGCTTGATGGAGGAATAAAAGCTCCTGCACGTTGCTCAAACATGTGCAACTCTCTTACATCTTAGATTTACACTTAGATTTGCACAGAGACAGGATTCTCCCCAAAGTAATTGCTGTGCATAATAAAACTTCTTTAAACCAGGGAAAGTAACTGCTTGGTGCTGACTGTGCACCTACAGAGCTGCGTGCGCAGGGCCTAACTGAGAGGGTTTCAGAGCGGCCTGCAGGCAGGGTGATCGGGGTCCCCAGTAATCAATAAACTCACTCCATACCCCCCTGTGAATGTGTGCTGTTCACAGAGAGGTGCTTCTAGTCTGGCATATTAAAATCTTTTGCCCTGCTGCTGGAAAATTCAGAGGTTTCTTGAGGGTAAATAAATTATCCTGCCCATCTTCCAGATTAGAGCTAGACTGATGTACGGAACGATCTTGAGTAAATCAGAAGTAGCCAGGAATAGAAAGAATGCTTCATTATTTTACAACCCAGAGAAATCACTACATGTACAATTACATTCCCTTAAACATGCAGGTCTGTTCAAGCCGCTCCTGAAATTCCTTCGTGCTGGAGGAGGGTGTGTGCAGCAAGATCAACCTTCCCTCCCTACCTTCTCTGAAACTCTCTCAGTATTGGAGACAGAGCATCCCTGTGGTTTCAGAGAATGGAGCAGGCCTTGCACTAGATATTCCTTCCTTCTGTTTTCTCATGTGTAAGATGCAACCCCATTCTCTCGCCTTCAAATGATTGGGCGTAATTCAGGGTACCTGAGCAGTGATCTTGGATTTGGATTTTAATCACAATCCTCTTCTATTGTCTGGAGAAGGAAGACCTTACGTCCCCTACGAAGAGAGGCTGAGGGAGCTGGGCTTGTTCAGCCTGGAGAAGAGAAGGCTGCGGGGGGAACCTCATTGCAGCCTTCCAGTACCTGAAGGGAGCATACAAACAGGAGGGGATTCAACTTTTTAAAAGGGTAGACAATGGCAGGACAAGGGGGAATGGATTAAAGCTAAAGGAGGGAAGGTTTAGATTAGATATGAGGGGGAAGTTTTTTACAGAAAGAGTGGTGAGGTGCTGGAGGTGTTCAAGGCCAAGTTGGATGGGGCCCTGGGCAACCTTGTGTAGATCCAGGCCTGGAGGTTGGTGGCCCTGCCTGTGGCAGGGGGGTTGGAGGTCTATGATCCTTGGGGTCCCTTCCAATCCAGACCATTCTATGATTCTATGAAGGCAATGTCCAGGGTATGAAGTTAGCTCTTCTTTGGTTAGCATGAGGCTTAGGAAGGTGCTGGCAAGTGTGTGAAAGACAAAGAGCACACATGTAGATCAAATGGTGAGCAGACACCTCTGCCCTGCAGTATTTCTGTGACAAATCCCAGCCCTCCTTATTCCTCATTTACCACCTAATGACAAAAGGCTCTAGGAAGTCATCTAGCCATAAGGGTTCATTTTGGTAAACAGTCCTTCCCCAGAATTAATTAATTTGGTAAGTGAACTGAAAAGGTCCAGATTTTTTTCACCCATGAGATCGCTTGTGCTATATGCAGATATGGGTGTGGGTATAAGAACTTCAGAGGTACTGTGGAAGTTGAGGCAATGCATGAAAACATGAATAGTGCACACAGAAGTTCCTTAAATCTAACATATTCATGTGCAGTCCACCATTCTTTTTTTCTCTAGCTTTCTAGCAAATACTGGCATGAAATTACTTGCTGTCTCCTTTCTGAGGATAACAACTGTCTCTTGTTGTCCCACTGCAGTACTCCTGAAAAAAACTGGTTATTTTTCTTCTCTTCCTGTTCTTAGGAAGCACTTTAATGTGGAAATAATTTGTCAAGAAGAGTAAAATGAGACAAAACACCAGAAACCATTTTTGTGAGACCAGAATTTTATTGTTTGATTAAAAAACTGGTAAAGGTTGTTCTAACCTCATCTGCGCTTAAGCTCTCATTATCACAAAACCTTCTACCAGGCAGAACTTGCAAAACCACCAGAGGAAGAGCTGACACAGTTGATTACTATTTCCAGAACTTATGACTTGGCTGAAAGACTGGAAGATGGCCATGGATATGGTTTTGGGTTTTTTTGTTTTGTTTTGTTTTTTGGCAACAAGATATGAGAGTTATCAGCAGTTCTGTTGTGGAGAACTCAAATGGCACAAGACCTAGTCAGCCAAAAAGAGTTAGAAATTCCTTGTGGTTTTTGATCTAGTTCCTCGTTTGACAGCAGATGATTGAGAATATGTGGTGGGGTGGTTTATGACAGCCTGTGCAACTGAGGTTGCAATGTGGCTACAGGATAAAGCATGTCCATGACATAATTAGCTAAACCTTTCTCTACTCTACAAAGATAAGAGGATAAGTATTTGTCCCACATGTGGAAGGCTGCCTTCCAGAGGCCATGCCAAGTGAATTTGCCAAAACTGTTTGCAGAACTCAATGATTCTTCATCATCCTGTGGTTCAAACAGCTCTTCTGATCTCCAGTCCAAAAGCAGACACTCAGTATTTCCCTTTGTTTTGTAACAGTATCTGTACACAGCTTCACAATAACCCCAGATGCAACATTAGACCAAGGCAAAAACCAGACGAGGATTCCAGAGTTAATGTCACCTCATTCTTTAAGACTATTGCATGGATGGTGCAAGCGACAGAGGCTGGGACTCGGTCTAGATATGGAAGCTCAGTCTGATAATGCTGAAAATTCAAAGGAAGGGAGTGATCTTGACAGCAGAACATGAAGACCAAAGGAAGGAGTCCTGCATTCGGCTAGGGTAGAGTTAATTTTCTTTCTAGCAGCTGGTGTGGTGCTGCATTTGGGATTTAGGATGGGAGCAGTGCTGATAACACTCTGATGTTTTTAGGTGTTGCCAAGCAGTCAAGGACTTTGCAGCTTCTCCTGCTGCCCTGCTAATGAGAATGGGGGGGCATGCAGGTCAGGTGGCCCAAAGTAACCAAAGGGGGTATTCTGTACCAGTGACACCATGCTCAGCGTACAGGGGGGCTGGTGGGGAAGGAGCGCACATCATCAGTGTGCTATCATCGGTCTGGTACTAAATTGCAAACACAGCACCACGCCAGCTACTAAAAACTAACTCTCTCCTAGCCGAGCCCAGGACAGAAGGTAGAGCCTGGCTGATGCAAAGGTGTGGACCTGAGAGGGAGTTAAGGTCATGTAGGTAAGAGAGATCCCCAGTGGCTAAGCCACTTCGGGAGGATCTCTGACTGGTCTCTAGCTGTTCCTTGAATACCCAGTGCATGTGTAGCAAGAGACTGTATGAGCAAGTCAGCTGTAGGATTTGCTGCTTGCATGAGAGGGCCGGAACTGAGGTAGAATAAACACAGACAACAGACAACTGCCCACAGCCTGAGCGCTGCTCGCTGACGGTAGCCGGTCCTTAGAAAAGGTAGGAGAATCAGGAGGCCTTAAGTCCAAAGAGGAGTGCTCCCCACTAGCGTGGCTTCCCTCAAGAGAAGTCAGGAGCATCTCCCCTGGCCCTGCCGACCCGCTCTAGTATCTCTTACCCTGCAGTTGGCCAACACGCCCAGCTGACCCACTCTGTGCCCACCACAGCTTGCTTGTGGCCGTTGGCCTCCAGTGGGATGCATTATTCCTGCGAACCACAGCCACGCATTTCCAGTGCATTGGAGAGCCACTGCTGAGCTGGCTGCTGGTCTGAAAAAGTCTACACACTTTAACTTCTTTCTTTTAGAATGGGTGTCCTGTATTTGTCAGGCATGGAGTGCTGTTACCAGTGGATCCCAGTTCCAGCAGGAGTTCACCTCCTCCTGCAGAAACGGAGACGTGGAGCTGATGGCTTTAGCAAAATAAAAAGCTCTCCCCTTTGCACTGATGTGCACATACTGGGGTGCTGCCTCTGTGTGTGTGTGTGCAGACGGATGGACAACCTATAGGCTGGTGCTCTGTTATCTGCAAAAGCATCCTGCCTCTTGGAGGACTGTGCCAAGCAAGTGAGACTGGAAAAGTTTATTGGTTTTTTTCATACTGGGGAATTAGCTAGTTATTTTGCGAGGGCAGCTGGACAGATCTAAGGACAGCATAAAGATAATAGATTTAAAAATACTCAGGAAAATGGGGGCCAATTAGCTCTTTCTTTTCTGACAGATCTTTTAAATGAAATCATATTCTAGCACATCCACCTCAGCTATGATCTCACAACTATTACTTAAGCTTGGTCACATAAAAATACCATCTCGCTTCCCAGTAAGAAACAAAGGTTTGTCTGTAGCTTCTCCCCTGAGCCTAGCTGACCCCTTGGGCTACCGTGCTTGAGACTCCCTTATCTGCTCTTGGCTAACGCAATAGGCACGACAGAGTAGCACCCAATTCTTAACCTCTGAATCCCTACCCCAAAGAGGTAGATAACTTATGGTTCAGCTGGCAGGCTGCAGCCTTCAACAGTGCTGGAACACTATTTTAATTCATGCCCCTTGAGCTACAACAGACATGCCACTGCATCCCTAAGAAACATACACGGATCATAAATAAGGTTAGATGTTATTTCAAGTGATAAACACTGTGATACAGAAACTCCATCGCAGCCTTCTGTCTTTGCCTGTCTCTTCATTTGGACTATTTTTAGTTTGCAGTCAGCGTTATGACTGTGAACCCAAGGAACACTTGGACAATAGGTACATAAATAATTATGGACAGGTCTCCAGAGCCTTAAACATTAGCAGAGGATTCTAGTTAAATACTGGCTGCGTCTGTTCGATGCCTTGGAGATGGTGTGCTTATACATATTGATACAATTTCATTTTTGATGGTGAAAAACTAACCCAGACTCTTCTGCATTACCACCCAGTTAAGAGTTACCTTGCTCTGTGATGATGCTGCAGTGTAGAGAGACTAAAGCGGGCATGTAGAATCATGGAATCTCCTGAGTCAGAAGGGACCCATAAGGCTCATCGAGTCCAACTCCTGGCTCCACACAAGGCCAGCCAGGTCAGAGCATGGGACTGGGGGCATCGTCCAGACGCTTCTTCAACTCAGCCAAGCTCAGTGCTGTGACCACTTCCCTGGGGAGCTTGTGCCAGAGCCCAACCACCCTCTCAGTAAAGAACCTCTTCCTAATATCCAACCTAAACCTCCCCGTCACAGCTACATACTGTTCCCTTGGGTTCTATCACTGGTCACCAGAGAGAGGAGATCGGCACCTGCCCCTTCACTCCCCCTCATCAGGAAGCCACAGACCGTGATGAGGTCTCCCCTCAGTCTCCTTTTCTCTAGGCTGCACAAACCAAGGGATTTCAGCCTCTCCTCAGAAGACCTCCCCTCCAGACCCTTCACCTTCCTTGTTGCTCTTCTCTGTACACTCTCCAATACTTTTATGCTCCTCTTGTACTGTGGTGCCCAAAACTGCACCCAGTACTCAAGGTGAGAGTCACAGTTAGGGACATTGAGTTAACTGTTAAGAGTTGTCACTGAAAACATGCTGTGCATGAGTAGGACATGTCTGAGTGTGCAAAGAGAGATATTTTACTGTTTTTTTCAAATCCATATTTGAAACAGGAATTAAACAATGGCTTGTAAGGCTAAATACCAAGTGTGTGTTGGGATTTTGCATTGCTGTTGCTTTGGGTTGAGATAAAAAATGATAACAGTGAAGAAAATATGTGTAAACTCCTGAGCCTTTCTCAGTAACTTGGTTTTGTGCCTTGTTTTTCAGAGAACTTTGCTATTCAGCAGACTATTGAACAGGTCTCTATGAAGTGTTAATTAAGTGGCACAGAAAAGTAAGTTCTTATGCAGAGATTATTTTTTGATTGAAATCTAAACTAATGAAAGCACTAACTGTGCAGGCATTGATGTTGCTAAAGACTGTTGCAAAATTACCATCTAGATTTCCTATGCTTGTTTTTATTTCCTTTACAAAAGGAAACAAAATTGTGAAATTCCTTTGGTTTTGATGTGTCTTTAGAGGGCTGGGCCATGCAGGACAGCAGGCAGTCTAGAACTGAATCTGCATGGGTCACCCCTGTAGAAGCAAGGGTAGGAAGAAATGGCAAGGGTTGAGATTCCACTGAAATACGAATGAGGAGACCCAACCTATCTCTGCTGGTCTGTAAAGAGGTGAGGACAAGTCAGGCAGAGCACTGGTCTGAATGACAGGTTTTGTGGCCAGGTAGCCTGTCATCTTACACTCAGAGAAACTTGGTTCTCTACATAGTCCTGGTGATTAAGTAGTAGTGTCAAATGTGAATCAATCAGCTCTTCTCCTAGAAGGAACAACCAGGAAATATTTCATCCAAGCCTACACATTCCGTGTTGTGGCACTGGATAACATCAAGTGGAGGCTCAGGAATATATCAGGAGATAGAGCCAGGACTTTCTTGCCTGTTTTGAGAGGGCAACAAGACCTCAGATCTTGTCCAGGTTTAAAAAAGGAGGAATTAAAATTCACATTTCCTACCTTAGAGAAGTCCTAGCCTCCAGGTGTCAAGTCATTCTTAAAGCTTGTGGTGAGTCCACAGCTGTCAAAAGGAGAAGTCATCCTGCTGCTGTATCCTGTGCCAGCTGGATGGAGGAATGGGCTTAAACAGCAGAGGAACTGAACCTGTACCTCTAACACCCTCTTTGAATGTGTTGATCATTTGGGCAAGAAGGAAGAGAACCGTATGCCTGTTTATTGTAACTTTATCTGATAAAGGAGAATCACAGAATCATAGAATGTGTAAAGTTGTGAGGGACCTTTAGAGGTCATCTAGTCCAACCCCCCTGCAGTAAGCAGGGACATCTTCACTAGATCAGGTTGCTCAGAGCCCCATCAAGCTGGACCTTGAATATCTGCAGGGATGGGGCGTTCACGATGTCTCTGGGCAACCTGTTCCAGTGATTCACCACCCTCCCATTGAAGACATTTAAAGATGTCACAAGATATTTAGCTATTGTGCAGGAAAAAAAACCCCCATGATCTAAGCCTCATCACTTGAAAAAGGTGAAATATTTTGGTTAAAGTTTTGAATAAGTTCAATTTTAAGGCAAGGCATGAAGAAAATATTAGGAATCTGCTTTTGAGAACTGGTTGCCAACTTTAATTATAGGCAGAGCTATGGCTGCCCAGGTTTGATCAGGGGAATTCACTTTACCAGCCCTGTGAGGCTGGTATTTTGTTCTAGCAATGGCAACGAGGCGTGGTGTGACCGATTCTGCAGGAGTGGCAGAGGTGTATGTGGACAAGGCACGAGAACAAAGGCTGAGAAGTCAAACTGGAGATTCATTTTGAGAATTTATTCCAAACTTCCATTTATAGAAAACTGAGGTAACCCTAACAGGAGTGAAACTCAGTACTGCAGAAGGAATAAGAAAAATCACCACTGAAATCATCTGTGCAAGCACACCCACAGCCCGCTCATCCTTTAAATCTGTACGTTTCCAAAAGAGAGATTGGCTCAGTCTGTTGGCAAACCACAGCTGTTTTGAAGATGCTATTGAAACTCAGTACTGTGACAGAGTATGATGTTACTAGTGACAGAGTATGACATTACTAGTGACAGAGTATGACATTTCTAAGACTCAAGACAACTCCTTCCCTCTCTGACCTCACTGGAAGCATAAGAACTTCCAGTTGTCATTGCTAAGGCACAGTCCCCCAGCGCACATGGGGGTCTCATTTCTGTGTGTGCTGAATTAGCTCTCCACACCCCTTCCACTACAGATTTGGAGACACCAAGGACTCCTGGCCTTGAGCACACAGTATCAATGAGTACATACAAACAAAACATATTTATAAAAGACGACATTTTAAAACACACTGTGCTTTCTCTTGGACCCTCAACAGTCTGGAGGCGATGTGCAGTTTGATCTCAAACTACTTCAGCTCCAGACAAAACCATCTGGAATGTCATGAGTCTACTCAAAGTTCTCAGAGCAGCCTCATGGACACCACTGTTAGAATTCAGGAAGAACCCCAGCACATCAGTGTTTCCTGTAACACTGAAATCTGAACAATGATCAGCATGAACCATGATTGATCGTTACAAATTGCAACACGGCCAGAAATTTCCAGAAACTACTGAACACAGCAAATGGTTGTGGTCATTCACAACACAGTACTGCACCTTGTAGGACAGAGTGGGTCATTTCCATACGGATAAGGAAATTCCAAATGTATGATGAAACAAAAGCAGGTACATTTATTTGAGTGAATTTCTAAGACATGGTAAAGCTATTATTTAATAAAATAAAAACATGATTACCCAGTAAGAAAACCTTGGAAATCTTTGGAAACGCTTTCTCTTTGCAAAGCACTGTACACATTCCCTGCTGACAATGTTATAAACCACATACATGCTGCAAAAATGAAACATACAACAAGAGCAATGAAGAATTACCTCAGCTTTCACCACCACTTCACTTGATTGAAACTGTTCTCCTGTTCCATTAAGTATAATAATATATTTGGAAAATGTAAATAACCTAATTACATTTTCTTGTTTCAAGCTGCCAGGCACCGGTCATATATCGCAGTCGTATAAAAAGAAGATCCCTGCCCATCTGCAGCCAGCTCCAGAAGGGAACTAACTTAGAACCTGTGATTAATGAAGAAGAAAATCAGGAGGATGTTGTTAGAAAAAATGAGCACTGGCAAGGCGCGCGCTTGAGTAGTCACGAACCTCTGCGTTCTCAGCACATTCAGCTCCACGACCCAGCCCTTAACATTAATACAAATTTATATTGCCAAAGTTACTGCTTCCCAGTAATTACATCATGCCCTAAGTGGGAGACTCTAGCTTGCATGCAGCACAGTAACTCCATGTATGTCACGAGATGCAGTCTTCGCTGTGACAAAGCTGGGCAGCAGTAATTAAACAAATGATTTCTTAGCGACTTTGGAGAAGGGGACCGCCACCTGCTGCTGTCTTACAGCACTGTGAACATGCCAATCTTCAGGTTAGGCAAGGAATGCACACTGTGAAACCAAGCCCTGTTCCATCTTTGCTACCATTGGTGTGAGGTGCAATATACCCATGGCACTTCACTGAAAGAAAACATTACTAGTGAAGTTGGCTTAGGACGTTCTCTACTTGCACTCTTCATCACTGCTGCTGTACATTACACTTTGTGTTCTTCTGGGGTTGTGTTGAGAAGACATTCAGGTTAAATAAAGAAAAAGACATGAAAAGGGAAAAAGAGAAGGAACTGCATTTGATGGGAGGGAAGGGCGAGCAGGAGGAAGCAGTACCTCTTAAGCTGGCTCTGCTATGGAGAAATATGTGCAGAGCTCTACTGTCCAGTAACAGAGACCTCTCTACAGGTCTGAGAGAACATCGTATTTTAAGAAGAGAGGGTGGCCTGGAGGAGGCCTGCATAGGTGGGGCTGAATATTTTGAAAGGTGAGACACAGTGGAGTTGCATCAATAATCAATGAGGGTCAGACTTCCCGCACAGTGTTTTATAATTGAAATATTTTTATTAACACATTTTGGCAAGAGGACATGCCAAAGTATCTCTCTGTCCCAGGAGTACACCTCCTCTTGTCTCCAGTGGAGTGCAGAGTTTCTCTCCCTTGCTACCCCTTCACCTAATCGTCCTGCACCTTAGAAGGCTGGCAAGGACATGAAGTTAAAAATTTGTTCAGAAAGAAGGCTGTGTGTTATCAGAACTGGGTAAAGTGTGGGAAGAACCTTGGATATTTTATTCTGGCTTGACATTAAGGAATCTTAAAAGAATATAAACAATTTCCATACCTTCAATTTCAGTCCAGTTGACAGCAACTTCTGCTATAGGTATTTTCAAACGCTGAGCTATATAAAGAAGTTCCACATCAAACGCCCTGAAGTAGAACAGGAAATAGCAAATACAATCACACTCAGATCGAAAATAAAGATGGTGCCATTGTTAATTAAATCCCTAGCCTGATTTAAGGAGGTTGGTGTTCACTTAGGAAGTTGATACAGGTCAGACGTACATGGAAGTGAAATTATTTTCCCCCACAGAACAGCTCAGAACACAGCTAATATACAGATTACACTGAGAGACTCGTTTAGGTTGCAAAAGACCCTTAAGAACTTCAAGTTAAATCATTGACCTACCACTGCCAAGTCCCATCACTAAACCATGTCCTTAAGCACCATGTCTACATGTATTTTAAACACCTCCAGAGGTGGTGACTCAACCATTTCCCTGGGCAACCTGCTCCAGTCATTGACAACCCTTTTGGTGAAGAAATTTTTCCTAATATCCAATCTAAACCTCCCCTGGCACAACTTGAGGCCATTTCCTCTTGTGCCTTCACCTGTTACTTGGGAGACCAACACCAACCTTGCAACAACCTCCTTTCAGGTAGGTGTAGAGAGCAGTAACATCTCCCTTCAGCATCCTTTTCTCCAGACTAAAGAAACCCAGTTCCCTCAGCTGCTTTTCAGAAGATTTGTGCTGTAGACTCTTCATTGGACACACTCCAGCACCTCAATGTATTTCTTATAGTGAGGGGCCCAAAACTGGACACAGAACTTTAGATGCAGTCTCACCAGAGCTGAGTACAGGGATACAGTCCCTTCCCTAGTCCTGCTGGCCACACTATGTCTGATACAAGCCAGGATGCTGTTGGCCTTCTTGGCCATGTGGGCACACTGCTGGCTCGCGTTCAGCTGGCTGTTGACCAACACCCCCAGGTCCTTTTCCTCCAGGCAGCTTTCCAGTCACTCTTCCCCAGGCCTGTAGCATTGGATGGGGTGGTGGTCACAGACCCAACAATACCTCATCACGTCTTGTTTCTGAAGGCACATGTCATGCTGTGCTCAGCATACTGCACACTTTTCATTCTGTCATAATGACGATTTAGATGTTCTTAAAAAGCAAGCAGTCAAACGTGCAGTGCCAATCTACATCTCCAGGAGTTCCATCAAAGGGGACAATGGCTTTACCCTGACCTCAGGCTTTCTCCATGTACTTTTGAAGTTAAGAATAAAGGCAGCAGAACAGCAGTGATTTGGGAAATTATTTATGTTACTGTGCATAACAGAACCTGACAACAGTTGTACTTTACCTGCTGACCATTTAATGTACAACACCAAAACCCTCTTGGGAGGCCTGTCTTTTTTGCTGGCACAACTGCTTGTAGGTCATGTGGCAAAATGAACTGGGCACGTGATCCTACTCTAAGTCACCCGCTTCCCCTGCCCAGTTTATCCAAAATACACTTTAAACCTCTCAGTTCTCTGCACAGAGAATTAATTTTCTGTTTCATTCTTGCAACTGCATGCTTGAGTAGGCCTTCTGGATCAGAGGCACTGAGGCTTTTGATATTAATAAATCCATCTAAATAAACAACATCAACGCTGCTGTCCTCCATTTCTTTCCTGTGCTTTAAGTACATGGGCCAGACGTGTCCATTGAGGAGACCTGGTGGGTTTGGAACAGAGCAGTTATGAGCACTTCTCCTTTTGCATTCATCCTATGGCACTGCCAGGTAGTAGCGTATGTTGAACAGGTCTATCAGTGGTCATTGCCTCCATATCCAAGGAGTCTAAGTGTTTTGGCAACTACAGCCTGTAAAGTTTGTGTTGAAATCAGCATATGAAACTACCAGTAGTTACTACTGACAAGGGTGAACACAAATCACAGTTATGAAGATTCTGATGACTTTGGTTAAATGTCATAGATTTATTGATTTCTAGGCCTTTTGTCACCCCCTCTTTGTAGTCTTCAAATGCCTGTAGGGGTGTTCTTGGTCCTGAAATGAGTTCTAGTAATTGGAATTTAAGCTAGAGGTCCCCTCACCCCCAATAAAAAGCTCCGATTTCTACTAGACCCAACACATTCAAACACAGAGCCTTTTTCCCCAGGGAACTAAACCTTGAATGTTAAGGAACTGGAAACATTTTAGCCAAGCTCTTGGTAAGGTTTCCAGTTTGAAGTCAAGGGAACAGATTTTCCAGCTCAGCTTACAGAGGTTGTGAAAACACGTCTGTGAAGCAACAGCACTCCACAATTTCACTCAGTACCTTCGTAAATTTAACATCTCCTGAAATCTCATTGTGCAGTCCAAGTCAATTTTCTTTTGACATGAAAAAAAAATTGCCACTAGAGAAAATGTATGCAATAAAAATAACATTATTTGTTCATGCTTCAAGGGTTACTTGAATTTAAAACACTGGTAATCCCATTTAACACTACAGAAAGGGTAGAAAGCGACAGAGAGGTGATCAAGAACAGCCAAAAAGACATACTTCAGCAGGCTGCTAGCCAAGCTTGGATGTAGGGTAATAGGATGTAGGTAGAAGGGAATATCCCTTCTACCCTCTCCTTTTCAGCAGTGCAGCCCATTTCTGCAAAACTATTAATGAATGCAACAATAGAAGTCCACTTTGGAGCATGTGCTCCAGCATGACACTTACAGGTAGGTTCCTGCTGAAGTGCAGACCATGGCTTGCTGGTGAAATCACTACCAGACACGCACCAACCTGAACTCGGCTGTGCAGGGAGGTTACGAGAGCGCTACTGGCATCACTCTGGGCAGCATTAAAGCAAGCCAAGGCAGCATCAACAGAGGTTACCCACAGAGAGTACAGTTACTCTGTATGGAGAATTTAGGACCACTTTGTAGACTTGATTTTGATTAGGACATGGGCCTTTTCACTGGCACACGCAGTTCTTCTGGGCTCCCTGGTATAAAAAAGACAGGGACCTCCTGGAGAGAGTCCAGAGAAGGGCTAGGAAGATGATTAGGGGCCTGGAACATCTCCCGTATGAGGACAGGCTGAGTGAACCGCGACTGTTTAGTCTCGAGAAAAGAAGACTTAGGGGGGACCTAATTAGTGTTTATAAATATCTTAGACATGGGATGCAGGGGGAATTGGCCAGCCTCTTCTCAGTGGTCTGTGGGGACAGGACTAGGGGCAATGGCTGTAAACTGGAGCACAGGAAGTTCCACACCAACATGGGGAAGAACTTTTTCACAGTGAGGGTGACAGAGCCCTGGGACAGGCTGCCCAGGGAGGTGGTGGAGTCTCCTTCTCTGGAGATATTCAAGACCTGTCTGGATGCCTATCTGTGCAATATGAGCTAGGGAGCTGCTTTGGCAGGGGGGTTGGACCCAATGATCTCTGGAGGTCCCTTCCAACCCCTATGATTCTGTGATTCTTTAACCTCAGTGACCTGAAGGCAGCTCCTAGCAGCCTTGCCATTTCACAGCTTTCTTTAAATGAAGGTTGAATATTATTTTATTAATTATACCAGTCTCTTCTACTGAAGTTGTATTGTTTACTGTTTTGCTGACATTTTACATTTGTAGCCCAGAACTCCAAGTATTCACCTTTGAACGTTTTATGAGTCATGTGTATTGAGACTGAATCTAGTATTGTAATGCTTACTACTTAACCGACTAAAAATCTTAAGAGACACAGAATCACTGGCTGATGAACTGTACTACATGAGCCGCTCTAAAGATATTACTACATGAAGTATTAGCCTAGTGAACTAATAGTTATTTGCAGCAATTCCTATGGACAACCAATTACTGGAAGGCCAGCATATACATCACAGAACAACAACGTTAAATAGTCTGGTGAACTACGGGGCTCAAAGTAAAAGATGAAAAGCAGAGGAATTAATCCCATTGAGCACTAATGCTGGTACATGTGGTTGTCATTTGTGTAGCAGTGACTATATCCTGAAATTAAAAACCACCAAACTTATTCCAAGCTGAAAGGAGAATGACTTCTGTGGTATATTGCTGGGGTACCTTGTTTCTTCCTCTGTCCCCCTCATACACGTACTAGAGTAGTTAATGAGGGGATACAGGCCAGAGTGTATTCAATACTCTTGACAGCATTACATCCTCACAGTAGACCACCAGATCCAGGTGGTGCAGAAGGACCAAACAGAAGTTGCCACAGTCAGCATTTAAGCATGGGTACGTTTGCTGGAGCCTACCCCAGAGGAGATCAAAGCAACGCCAGGGGATGAGCTGGTGAGTGCAACACACATGTTCTGACATGAAGCCATTTGTGACTAGTTACCATGTGACAGAACTGCTCTCAGAAACAGCAGGGAATTATTCATACCATGTACTGCACCGGATCCTGCTGCAGGGACTGAAGGTGGGTGCTGCTGGGAAGGGGGTACACAGCTCAAACTACCTATGTTTGGCTCCAGCCTGAATTACGTTAGGTTCCAATACAAGTACCCAAAGACAGACACCCAAAAATATACAGTGCAAACAATTTCCCCATCTATTTCTAATAGTAGCTCCATTATGTGTTAATTAACATAAAATACAAACTACAGCAAAAGAACCTCCTCTCCATGTGGCTGTGTTTAATTGTTAAGTTACAATTTCAGAAGATGCTGGCTGAAATTCACTTGAACACCAAGTTGGTGGGTATTTAATTGAATCTGACCCTTTTAAACAGAACCCTTCAAATGCTTCAGCTTGTATCTATCCTGCCAAATTACTCTACATTTCAAAACTGCACTAGGGCTCAGTTTTGCTGGTCCATTACTTTTTCAAATATCAAAATTAGGCCCTTGGTTATACTGTTTTACATGGAATTTATGACTTCTCTCACCCAAGATACATTGTTCCAGCAAAGTGTTAATGGGAAGAGAAAACCCTCAGCAGCCAAAGAGGCCTAAGAATGAAATAGGATGTCAAGTGGGTGAGACTGCCAGTACTGCTCTAGCTGTACTGGGGCTTTTGAAAGTCTGCCTGTGTCTGCCAGGAGCAGGATTTTTTACAAGACAAAACAGACATAGTTATAACAGCAAAATATTTTTGCCTTGATTAGATGTTCATAAACAATTCTACTTGTTGTGCACAAAACCAGGAAAAAAACAATTCATTCCACTGCTTGTGTTGGTCTACAATGCCAAAGGAGTGGAAAAAACATCCCCATAGCAACATGAATGCTTATTTTTCTGTAAATTTTATATAGAGAGTCACATTTAGAGATTAGTGACAAACTACAGAAACAAATGTTATTTTTTTATATTAAGCTTTCGTGCTTTAAATGTGAAACAGCATGGCTCTCTCAGTGCACAGGGAAATTTTTATAGACTAAAGTAATAGCACCAATTTGATCTAATCAGTGATCTGCTGATTTCTGTAATGTCATTATAAATCACCACTTTACGAGAGCATGTCAGTCAATCCAGGACTAGAATTATATTTTGAATTGCCCTCATTTTGACAATATTCCAGGTAGGAAACTATGTCTAGTTCTCCTAGTTAAGGAAAGGTATTTTCTGGCTGGAAGAGAAGTTATGGGTTGGGTTTTTTTTTGTAGTCAGAAGAAATCAGTGACTAAATTTAGGGGAATGAACTTTCTGCTGGTGAGACCACTTAATTTTCCAGTTTTGCTCCTGTGCATTAAAATGTCTCAGGTCATGACTGCAGATGGAGAACTGAAGCTTCTTTTGGAGTCTGAAAATGAGTAATTCCAACTGTCTCTATTATGTTTTTAAAATATCCCTTTTAATTTTCTTTCAAGTTTTAATTTAAAAAATGTGCTCCATCCTTTTCTGAAAAATAGATTAGTGGCGTAATCGGATTCAGAACCTAAAACACAAAGCATATGCTCTCTGTTCAAAAGGTTGCTCTCATTACAAACTAATGTCAAAACTTTGCTATTTAGAAAGTAAATTTCAAGAAGGTTTGGTTTGTGTTCATGTATACACAGCCAGTGCTCCAAAGGACAGCTAAACAAGAGTCAACGAGAACACTCACAAAAAAACTCCCTAGCTTAGGATGTAAGCATGATTTCTTAGCATCAAATATATAAACAGTTTTCAGTATCTAACAATTTCAAATGCTTTCTAAAGTCTAGCTTTGGATGAACAAAATATTCTAAGAGATATCTTGGTCTCTCTTTAAAAAGTGTTACATGACTGTTATTGTCAGAAGTGTAACAGTATTTTTCCCTGTATATTTCAGTTCGCTTTTAAGATTACCTAAATATAAGCACCTATAAACCAAACTCAGCACACCAAGAAAATCAGGGTCTCAGTTTTCTAGTATTTTTAACATTAAAGAGGTGATACTCAATGTCAACTGAAATAGAGCATGAAGAAAGCAGAAAAAAGTGAAGTTCTAAGTCTTCCATTCTTAACACAGCTGATATTGGATTGTTTCCTTAAGATTAAACTACTGCTGAAACTCTCAAAGATGCATGTGAGATCATATAAAGGAAGATCTTGATAGAACCATAGAATCTGTTAGGTTGGAAGGGACCTTCAAAGGTCATCTACTCCAACCCCCCTGCAGTAAGTAGTGACACCTTTAACTAGATCAGACTGCCCAGAGCTTCATCAGACGTGATCTTGAATGTCTCCAGGGATGGGGCTTCCACCACCTCTCTGGGCAGCCTGTTCCAGTGATCCACCAGCCTCATAATGAAGAACACACTCCTCAAATCCTTCGCTCTCAGACTGACCGTGCTCTAGTTTAAAACCACCCCCCCTCATCCTATCACTACCTGCCCCTGTAAACAGTCCCTCTCCAGCTTTCCCATAGGCTCCCTTCAGGTACTGGAATGTTCACCTAGAGCCTTCTCTTCTCCAAGCCGAACAAACTCAACTCTCTCAGGCTGCCTTCACAGGAGAGGTGCTCCAGCCCCCGATCATCCTTGTTGCCCTTGTCTAGACCCTCTCCAAGAGGTCCACGTCCTTCTTGTGCTGAGGGCTCCAGAGTTGGACACAGTACTCCAGGTGGGGTCTCACCAGGGTAGAGGGGGAGAATCACCTCTCTTGATCTGCTGTCCACACGTCTTTTGATGAAACCCAGGACGTGATTTGCCTTCTGGGTTGTCAGTGTCCATTGTTGGCTCATGTCCAGCTTTTCAGGATTGTCCCAACACAGGTGCAGGACCTCACACTTGTCCTTACTGATGTTCTCCCCTTCTTCATATGAAAGGAGAACGAGGAATCACAAGACTCCATTTTACTGGCATTTTTTTTTGGGTGCCTCTGATAGCTACCAAGGTACGGAAGCTTAGAAATCTTCCAGCCTGTCCAGCCGAGCAGCAGGATCACCATGCTGTTTACTTTGACATTTCTATTACCAGAGTGTAAGACAGTCAGCTCCAAGAAAGAGACTGGGCTCCTAACACTTGCTATCAACCTACTGAGAGCTGTAGAAATAAAATCTGTATTATTTCTTGACTATGTGTTGCTCTGCCTTTTGGAGCAGTACTGACAATAACCAGCACTTCAGAGCAGCTTCCTACTGCCCAGTGCTAATTCAGGACTGATGGACTCCTGTATGCAAAGACACTACTGGATTCCTTTATCCAAAGGGAAGAATTCTCAGGGCTTTTTGTCTACAGAAACCACTGGTGCTGCCTACACAGCCCAGAAAGGGAGCTGCCTTTGATGCCAAATTGCTTCAGTAGTTTTTCTTTTAACAATCTGCTTCCAGGATTTACTGAATAGTTAATCCTTCTGATGTGGTTCAGGCACCAGCAACCCGACCCATGTTTTTTCCTACATATTACTATGCTGTGAGTTGAATTTACCCTGCTGAACTTCAGTCATCTACAGTAGAAACTGCCCCTGCTGTACAAATTTATATAGAGTCCCTTTATAGTCGAGGGTAGAAAACAGGCTGGACTTCATCTGGCATTTTTTAGAGGTTTGTATTACATCTATGTTAGATGGTCACGAGGGCATGCAGAAATAGGGGTAATGGTTTTAAACTAGAAAAGGGGAGATTTAGGTTGGATACTAGAAAAAAGTTCTTCAATATGAGGGTGGTGGATCACTGGAACAGGTTGCCCAGAGACATAGTGGGGGTCCCATCCCTGGAGATATTCAAGGTCAGGCTTGATGGGGCTCTGAGTGACCCAACTGATCTATGTGAAGATGCCCCTGCTTACTGCAGGGAGGTTGGACTAGATGACCATTAAATGTCCCTTCCAGCTTAACACATTCTATGATATGAGGATGAAATGAATTATACCCTAAAAATCACACCCCTCCCCCTCCTTTTATTGTCTAAGGTAGATGACAAGTAGATGCCCTTTAGATGCAATGAAGCAAATCCTGTCCAATGTGTGTGGACATTTATATTCTGAGCAGTAAGCTTAACAGTTTGAGGCAAGAATAATTAGATAGCAAATTAATTTTATATTAAGATCTTGAGTAAATATGTTGCATATTAATGTTTAGTCTAAATATTTATTATGTCCTCACATAAGATTTCACTTAACACTGTAGTACCTCAAAAAAATCTGAGCCTGATGAAACTAGAGCAGACAGGACAGATGAGGCTTCTGCAAAAAAACTGAATCAGGTCCATTCCCTTCAACAGCTCGCCACAGGCTTCAGCTCACAGCAGGGAGCCCTCAACAGACTCAGTGACCAGGGTGCTGGCTTGCAGACAGCTTTTATCCTATTAGATGCTGCTGGTTTGTTGAATGTTCTCCAGCAGTCTCCTCCAGTGCTACCAGAGTATCTGAGCACTGGCCATACTGAACTGCACTGAATTCTCATTTCAACACCTAACAAAGCTGCACTTCAGTAGTGGAATTTTAAGATTCCAAAAGAATCAAGTAATTTCTCCAGATGTCGAATAATCCCAATGCAGCGACTCAGAGGTGTAACAAACCCAGACTGTAGAGCCTCTTGTCCAATATCAAAATAGAGGTTTCTCTGCAACTCTTTGCTGATGGTCTCAGTATGAATGAGTTGTTCTGTGACCCAGTTAAGGACTCCCCATTGTGTTATGTCAGCAGAAATATAATACTGACTATTTCCATCTTCATATTCATGATATGTACAGAACCTCCACTGCACAGTATCTAACCAGTTTTTATTTCTCTTTTCACACCCATGCTATGCAATGGAAAGGTATCGGGGACAGTTTGTTTAAAATAACAAATTTCCATTCTTGGGCTATTTCAGATTCTTACATTATTATCATAGATCATCCAGTTCCAACCCCTGCCATGGGGGGTGTGGGGGTGGGGGGAACCTCCACCAGCCCAGGTTGCCCAAAGCTCCATCCAACTTGGCCTTGATCACTGTCAGGGAGGAGATACCTAGAGCCTCTCTGGACAATCTAATTACATAGAAAGGAATCCAATGTATATGTCTATGGGATGAATGTTTGATATAACAGAATCATAGAATGGCATGGGTTGGAAGGGACCCCAAGGATCATAGAGCTCCAACCCACCTGCCACAGGCAGGGCCACCAACCCCAGGCCTGGATCTACACAAGGTTGCCCAGGGCCCCATCCAACCTGGCCTTGAACACTTCCACAGATGGGGCATCCACTACTTCTCTGGGCAGCCTGTTCCAGCACCTCACCTCTCTTTCTGTAAAAAACTTCCCCCTAATATCTAATCAAAACCTTCCTTATATCACTATATGATTTCCAACTGCAGCAATCCTGATTGTCTGTACAATGCAGAAATATCCATTATGACTACCATTTCCTTTAATATACCCACTTACTTATCCCTCCCCATACCCCAGCCTATTTCCACACTGTTTTGTGCACTGACATGTTATCTTCCAGTTCCACATGCTAAATGGCTAGTTGTGGAGCTGGTAAGTTACTTTTGAGTCCATCCCATAAATTTTTTCTTCAGCAGTGGCAATAATCTGTGTTCCTCCCTTCCACGGAGGTTTCAGTTTCCACAACGCTTGCCAAAGCTTTCAATCTTGAAATCTCTACTGTTCTGTCTGATTTGGTATAAATTAGCCAGTAAGTATGAAAATGAGGGTAGGGAAGCACAGACAGTGCTGAAGGACACGTGAGGATACAAGCAGACAATATATTGCCCGCTTTGGCAGAAAATTAAGCCTCTATTGTTGTTTTAGGCAAATTTGTGACTTAAAAGCATCTGAAGAGCTGTTTATTGGAAGAATTTGAGTTATTCTTTTCTTGACGAACAAAACCTTTCTTCATCACTAACCAGTACATTTCAGATAAATAAGAAAATACTCAGGGGATTAGTTTATGGATTCCTCTAAATAAAAGAGCAAGAGTAGAAGGCTAATTTTATAGCAGCACATATAAACACAATGAATTAACACACCAAGATGTGAAGATCTGGTGTGTTCCACACCAGCAATATTATTATTACTATAAAATAAGATAGCAATGCCCCTTTTTCATTGCCTCTATTCCTGGATAAGGGAGTACAGCACAATTATTTTTCCTCTATTGCTTGTTAGGATTTTTTTTTTAATAAGAAACCTGAATACTACATAGTATTTCTGGACAGTATGTGTAATTATATTCAAAATCTTCCCTTTATAAGAGAGTAAGATTGAAGATTGCATGTTTACAGATTAACCTGCTTATCCTCATTCCTTTCTTTCAGTATTTCCTCTTGAAGCACTTAGTTTATAAAGTGAAGTTAAAGAAGGTAATTTTGAGAGGGGCATTTCTGGGCCTCGCATATGCATTTAACCATGTATTAAACAAATCCTGCATATGAAGTGTACAGGAACTTTATACATCACGCTTGGGCTTGGAGGTAGCAGCACAAACCATACTCCTGGCTCAGCTGTCATTTCCTTTAGGGCAATAAGCAAACACTCTGCTAGGAAAGTGATTTTCTGAATGCTGCCTGCTTACAGTTCCAGGTTCAGCTCCACAGGGGCTCTAAGTTCTGCACTAGATTTGTGTGCCCAAACACGACCTTTGCAACTCCATTCTGGAGGAGCAATATATACCTCAGCTACCCCTGGCCAAAGTTCAACCTAAAACTAGATGTATTACAACTGACTAGGGCTGTAGGGTTACACAGGATTATTTTTATATGGGAACATTGTTCAATGATTCTGTCCCCTGTCAGCAAGCAGTAGCCCAAGAGATTTTCTGGGATGAAGACAATAGTTTGAAAAGATTTGATTATACTTAATTAAGCCATCCTTTTTAGCAACAGTTGTAGTGTGGAAATTTTACAGAAACTACGGTATTTGTGTGGAAACTGTTTCAGTCCTGTAACAGTAGTCATAACTGTATCACTCTCATAAGGGAACTGTTGAGCTAAATTAGATAGCTCTAAATTAATTCAAAGACTATGCATCATGTTCTACTGTCTTAAATTAATGAGATCTATCAGTAGTCCTCTCATGAAATATTCTAGCAAGAAACTAAGTAGAGGGTTGGCATTTTCTTTCACTTTGAGCCTTCAGCAACTACAAGCATCCTACCAGACATAGGCAAAACGTTTTGGTTAAACAGAACTGCATTATAAGGTCATAATGCATAAAAATAGACTGATAAAATTTTTTAATAGAACTAGTAATTCTTTATCATAATGAGTTCCTCTCCATTTCTTACTCTGCTCACATGGCTCCTATCTGTAAAAGGAGAGAGGGCTCTCAAAAATAGTGACTGGATTACAACACAATCAGAAATGGTTTGTTTGGAATGTCTTTTAGAGGTGAAGATAGAAGTGCTATTGAATTTTCTGGGGTTTTGGTTTTTTTTTTGCTCCCCTCTCCTAACCAATTGCTCTGACAAGGCAAACCCAAACTGTCCTTCTAAGTATTACATAACTCTTCCCACATGACAAAATAAAACGACCTTGTAAGGATCAAGTATTGCTACCCAAGATCTCCTCAAGGTAGTCTTAAAATCCTTCCTGCAGTTTATGTTGGATGTCTTAAAATCAAGACTCAGTAGGCCCATAGCCCATCTGTTCCCCTTCTCCCGATCATCATGAGAAGACAGGGTAAAATGAAACACCCAAGTATTTCTTAATGTACACCTTAATAATAAAATAGAATTCTTAGCAATTACAATGGAGATCATTCAAGACTGAATGATCTCCAGAGCTTGCACACATCATGTTACATATTTCAGCATAAAAAAAAAAATATGTGAAATCTTCCAGGCAAGTAATATTGTACTTGGTTGAACTGAGCAGCTAGGATTTAACATCCCATGCTTCACAGTAGCTACAATACTGAGATTACTTTTGCAAACTCATGTTTATGAAAGAAAAAAGCCCCACAAACCAACAAAAGAAAAAGAGTTTACCAGCGTTCTATATGAAGAGTCGAGAAGGTCCGTGCAGCAGCTTCCCTGGTTAACAGTTTGAATCCGCACTGCGTGTCCCTGATCTCTTTGACACAGAGAAACCACACAAGGAAGTGGAACCCGTACATGAGAAGGGTTCGAAAATAGGAGCGCTGTGGGCAAAAGGCAAAGAGAGTGAGATGGTTTCATTTAAGTGATGAGTGAAGCGTTTGAACTGAGCTGGCTTGCAGGGCAATAGTCCTGTTCCGTGATAGCTTTCAAAGTTTGTAAACTGGTTTTGTTTTGCAGTGGAATGAAACCATGGCTTTTCAATTGTTACAGTGAAACAAAATTACAGCTGAAAAGGGAAG
Source organism: Zapornia atra (assembly GCA_013400835.1). Taxonomy (NCBI): domain Eukaryota; kingdom Metazoa; phylum Chordata; class Aves; order Gruiformes; family Rallidae; genus Zapornia; species Zapornia atra. The sequence goes on along the minus strand of VZTU01010747.1, from coordinate 195,503 downwards.
ACTTGCCAGCCAAGCCCGCTGTTTAGTGAGCTGGCCTAGGATATGAGAAGTCCCAAGTTCTTTTTTCTGCTTTCCCTAATTCAGAGCAGCTTCCCATTCAGGAGCAGGAACCCACACCTGGATTTCACAGAATCACAGAATCGTAGGGGTTGGAAGGGACCTCGAGTGATCATCGGGTCCAACCCCCCTGCCAAAGCAGGCTCCCTAGCTCATATTACACAGAGAAATTTCAATTAACAATCAGGACAGCCATGGTATCTTCTGCATGATTCTTTGGGAATTCCCCAGGAAGACTGAGGGAGGAGTGGGATGGCACGCTACATGCTCTGCTCCACTGGCCACTTACAAGCTATTTTTTCTTTCTGCCCAGTCCTCTTATTTTCCTAAAAGTTGCTTGAACAGGTCCAACAAATTAAAAAGTTACCTGGACAAACAATGGAAAATAAACCAGCAGGACTACATAAAGACTGTTAGCCCTAAGAACACACACTAAAACCTGAACAGGTTCCATCTGCTACTCTGACACAATAATAATCAAAAGCTTTATATTGTGAAAAAAACAGAAATATGAGCATCTCTTGCTGTTGATTACCCTCTACTTTCATTCAAGACTGAATGATCTCCAGAGCTTGCACACACCATGTTAAGGCACTTAAGGGAATACAATTGGACAGTGTACCTTTTTTGCAGCATATGATGGACCAAGTAAAACCAGGACTAAAGCAACAGTTGCTGTGCAAGATAATGTATCATTGTTCCAGCAATGTTATACAGTCTTTTGTTCCTTTGCTTTCACAAGTATATTTTCTGTTCCTGGTAAACATCCTCTCAGACTACTCTTCAGTTGCACTTTTGTTCTTGCCATAATAATCAGCAAAGTTTGGGGAATCCAGAGGCTGGACTATGGGTTTGCAGAGGTCCCTCCTAGGCAGCTCCTAAACAACTAGAACCCTGATCCACCAATCAGTTCCGAACTCACTGCTGGTCCCGAGCTCAATGTAAGTGATTGCATCTACGACCGCAAGCCACATACCATGCAAAATCTTTAGGAGCCAACAATTTAACTGGTAAGCATCTCTGGGTGATAAGAGATGCCTTTAAAGCTAATAATTTCAAACCTCACTTGAAAAATGAGAAGATGCTCAGCTTATTAAGTAATAGCCTTTGGCTTAGGGAAATTTGAATTCATAGTTTGTGTCTCAGAAAACTGCTCTAGCCTTAGGTTAATGGTGAACGTGGTGTGGATTCTTTAGCACTTCTGGTGAAGGGGAATCCCTCTGTGACCAAGAACACAAGGCTACTAGTCACAGAAGGGAAGCTGTAAGAGGCTGCATGACTGTCAGTCAGTGAAACTGTGAACTTATTTCACAAAAAGGAGTTCCTGGGTTATGTTCATCCCTCCTGAGACTGTTTATTCATGTCATACTATGGATGCATTGAAGTACATTGACAATTCTGGAGGCAGAAAATTCTTCATGTCTTAAGACTGAATTTAAGGGTGAATTTCCAGGCTTACTAAATCTCACATGGCTGCTCATTCCAGCTTCATTCTACTGTTTTAGATGTCATTAAACTCAGAGAGAAATCCCAGCTTCTCAAAATTATTCTGCAATATTTTTAAACTTATTGCACTACAGAACAGTCTCTTCCCAATGTGGTAAAGGCAGCCTTTCCTTCCCAGTCTAGGGACAGCTGGCTGACAAAAGGGACTATGTATTTCAGAGAAGTACTACATAACCAGTTGGTGATTCTTTTATCAAGAAATCAGAAATACAGGGAGAAACAGGAACCAAAGAATGGAAAAATCCTAGAAGTTGGACTCCTGCATTAGAAGTCCTGTTCCAATTTCTCTTCTTCATGTAGCAAGGCCTTCAAAGATGAAAAGAAATAGGAATGCACTGAAGAAAGTTTATCTAAATTCAGAACCTGAACACACAATGAAGCACTTTCTCTGGGCTCAAATTTATCAGCTGCAGCCTCCTTGCAGTAGCAACATTTCCAGCATACACCAGCTGCACAAGTAACAAGTAACTGCAAGTGGTATATTCTGTACTACAAGCATGAAAGTACCATGTCAAGGATTTATCCTAATTTCTGTTAATGATGAAGGTTTTGGATTTGGTTGGTTGGTTTTTTGTGAGGATGCTAACATACACACAGCAGTATTTACAAGAATTCTTCCCAGTAAACGACTCCAATTCCACCTGATAAACCAGAAGAAAAAAAAATAAAAATCTACCAGGGCTCAACGTTACCACTGTAACTTCTGAAATTTTGTAACTGTTTTAGTAGTTGTGTATGTATTCTAGAACAATTTCAAGTATTAAACATCAGTATAAACAAAGCTTACTCTTGAGAACATTCAACATGATGAGCACATCCAATGATGATGAAAAAATTAGCCCAGCAATGCGTCTGTTGCAATACAAGTTCCATGTCTGTGCTTTGTCAACTACTGTCTGCCAAGACATCAGAAAACCAGATGCAAGATAAGACCGTGTGCCTGTGCATCACTGTTTATCCCACCAGAGCAACACACAGAACAGTACCGGCTGCGTGTCCCAAACTCCAAAATTTTACTATGAGTAATGTGGAAAAATTACAGTGCTTTCCCGCGAACTGAGATACTCTTCAGTTTGCTGCTAATTATCCCCTAATTAATTTTAAACAGGTTTCAAGATCTGCAGATCAAGCTCTTGCACTGGAAGGGAATCAGTAAAAATGAACTCATCAGCTGCCTTCCGCTCCAGCCCCAGTACTGGTTAGCAGCTATCCATTCTGTCAGGGATTAGAAGTTCTGCTCTTGAGAAGTGCTCAACTAGGAAAACTAAATCCATAAATCAGACTACTAATTGACACCAGTTGAAACTGCCTGAAATCTAGAACACATCTTTTGTATATGATGGAGCACGTGCTCCACTTATGACAAGCTTTTTTTATAGTTGCCATTCTTTTACAAGTATCGACTGTTTAATTGTAAAATTGGTAGAATGGAATCAAATAACGGATGTATTTGAGTGTTAGTACACAACAGGAAGAAGAAACAAACCTTTGCTATTGAGTCCTTCTCCAGATGAGCTCTAGAACCACAGGAAATAGCCATCTGGTTCTGTACAGGAACACAAAGGAAAGAGTTATTACTTAAAATAACATCTTCTGAATCAGTGGAATCTCATGTTGAGAACTATACAACAGAAAAACTTCAAAGCAGTATGCTTTTCTGCTTCCTGTAGCTGCACTTTTTCTACTGCTAGATTCAGAGGCTAAAAATCAATCTTTTCTACAATTAACAGATCATCTAAAGCTTCTAATATTTTGCATATGGTGCATACAAATTGCTGTAATTTGTTCAGGTCTGGTTTAGCTTACATCATTCCTCAGAGGCACGCACACACGCAGCAAATGTGTTAAACAGCACAGATAAGCATTCAGCTTTCCCAGGCACTTAACGTTATGATGTAAATTTTCCCTAAATGTTGCACTGTGGAAGGGGCAAGAGAATGAAGAGATTGTTGCACTGATGTACCTTCAAACAAATAAAATGCCAAAAGTATAACCTCAAATTAAATCAAAAGATGTGAGCAAAACAACAGGTTTAAAAGTATTCTCACGCTACTACTACTCACACGAACTCTCTCAAATCCACCACATTTCTGAGTAAACCTACTACATTTGAGAGTGCAGGAATGATGCTGGGAGAGCATCAGGGAAACACTGCCGCCCCACGGCTCCTGCGCTCGTGGCCCTGCACTCTGCACACAGGCAGCTCCAGCTGAAGGCTGCAAGACGCTTCTGGCACTTCGGGAGGCAGATTACACCACCCCACTCGTGCATTTACTCATGTGCATTTAAGCAGAAAATTAAGCCCCACTTCTTTCAAGTCTAGCACACAAAAGAGAATTACTGTGCAGGGAGGAGCTCTTGTTCCACAGGTTTTTGAATTTATTTACAATAAAGGTTCTTCCAAATACTGTCATTAAACTAACAACTCTGAGAAAAGAGAACCTCTATAAAATAGGGTGAAATTAAGATGCATCCTTAAAAGGTATAAGGATGACATCAGATAAAAGGAAAATACAAAACAGTTAACAAAGAAAATAAAATGGGTTTTAACTGAGTAGGCAGCACGTGGTATTGTATAGAGAGTAGCACAACTTCAAAGGAAGAATGATAAATAGAACATTTCACACTGCACTGAAACAGGCTCAGTGTACGCAAAGCCACCAGGAGCTCTGTGGAAACTACTTCCTGACAGCCCATTCTTGCAGCTTCTAAGCCGATGCCCAGGTCTGCAGACTCACACCGTGATCTTCACACAGATCTCAAAAAACTCAAGTTGCAGAGAATTACAAAAATCAATTTGCATGCATGAACACTAATTAAATCCATGCGAATTTATACTCACAGGCCATGGCTGAAGATTTTTTAGACCTTCTTCTACTTTTTCAATATCTGCAAACTTCGTAGCTCCGTCTGCGTCAGCCATGAGGATTTTTTTCCCACGAGAACTGAAGACACCCTGCAATCAAAATGAAAATCAACACCTTTGAAATCAGTATTTGTCTTAAGCTAGCTGCAAGACAGTCTAAAAACCTACGGTACTAACTAGAACGGTGGTATCTCAAAGATTAGGCACCAGCTGGTCTCAATATTCTGCTACTAATGACAAGTATCAATTTATGTTGTAGTAACATCTAGAGACTTCACACACTGAATAGTGTGACAGACAATGCATAAACACCAAAGGTTAACAACCCCTCTTGTAACAGAGAAGCTTGCAAACTAAAAGCTTTGAGAGACAGGAAGTTGCTACAGTCAGCTACACAGGGGAGCACAAAGAAGCAGTGATTAGTAGCTGCCACTGCACTCGATGGCTTTTCTTTGTCATATGAGCTACGGAAAAGGAGGATGCAGTGCTATTTTTTTTCCTAATGGTGTTTCAAGGGAATTCAAGAGATAAATTGTGTTTGAGAAGTAGGTCTTAAGCCATGGTATCACTAAGAAACATTTGTGATGCACAGGTCTCACAGCCTGTGTTGCCATATTCTTGGTCAGACATCTCTGACAATTTTTGAAGGGGCCCATGAAGGAAAACAGTGGAAGGTCTGTCAAAAGTACTGACATAACCAAACAAACACGTGTGTCTTTGGAAAAGCCTGTCTAGGAAGTGGTAGTATATAAATCCATTCTACATTCTGCAGTGCAAAGAAGTATGACACATACGACTTGTTCTCCTTCTCTTGAAATCACTTCAAAAATATATTCCTTACAAAAGCTCCACATGTTCTAATGTAATGTTCTCTTCACTTGCTATAGCTACCCATGTTCTGTAAAGAAATTTAAATTGACAGGTTAGAGCTTAAAATACAGATAAAGACAGCCACTGATAACCTGTAAATGACACCACCCTTTCATAACAGGAAGGTGTCATCTGTCTTATGAAAAAAAAGTTCCTTCTCAATGTGTAATAGACATTTTGGTTTTAAACCATGATGATTTTATGATAATATCTATGTGAAAATTAGTATGTGAAAGTATAAATTGTGCTGGTTCTACCATGGAGTGTGGGCGATAGCCATGAAATTCAGTAAACACACACTGCTGTATGAGTGTGTTTGTTCACTGGCCGTTTTTAAAACCTCAACTATGGCCTAGAAAGCAATGTTTGCAAATTGAGACGTCTTTTCTCTACAAAGCTTTACTTCAATCTATAAAGGGCTTTTCTTGTTTTAAATGCAAGCCTATTTCTAAGTGGAACCAATAGGAACATGGAATTCAAGTAGTTTTTCTTTCTTCCTTTCAGATTCTCATATAAAAGAATACTTTGTTATTGATCTTCCTGGCAAGAAAATACTGTTTCCAAAACCTAAAATAAGCTTGTTTTGAAAAAGTTTTTTCCTTAATTTATGGAATCAGTACTCAAGTTTTCTGGTAACCATTTTGTTAATGTATTGAAATCAAAATGTCAAATCAGCAGAGATTTGTCTTCTGCATATGTGGGCACAGGTAGTTCAGACAGAGGAGGAGATGAAAGTATCAATTACCATCCTGACTGCTCCTCCTTTCCCTCGATTTTTTACCAAAGAAAGCACTCGCACTTTGTCGCTTCCATACTTCTTGCAGTACTTCATTGCAACCTGATAGACACACAAAAGACCAGCATAAAACAAAACCAGGAATCAAGGTAGAAGTTTACATTTGCTCACCCTTTTTTAAAAAGAAATTAATAGCACAGAGCTATAACCACTTCTGTTGGCACAAATACATTGCCAGTGTTTGCTGGAGTCTGTTTGGGAAAATAAAAACCAGTTCACAGTCAATACAAGACTGAAAAAGCTAGTCATGCCCAGTAAGAGCAGGATATTCCCCCAAACAATTCTAAAGCCCGTTCATCCAAGTCCAAAAAGCTCAACACCAATGTAATATATGTCACAGGATGGTCTGTGTTGGAAGTGACCTTAAAGATCATTTAGTTCCAGCCCCCCACCACACTATTACAGACCTCTTACACTAACACCAGTAGTTAATCAAAGAAAAATAACTTTCTACTACCGCTATGTATTTCTCATTTGTCTTGCTGCTATCTGTGGGCTTTAACAAACATTCAATGTGAATTCACACTGCAGGGAAGTTTTGTTCCATGTTGTGGAATTTTGTTCCATGTTTTGGGGAGGAGACTGCATGAGTTTTTTCCTTTAATTTTTTCTAAGGGTTGTCTTAAGTCCTTTCAAGTCCAGAGACCCAGGGCCATAGTGTGCTCAGCTAGAAATAATACTAGAAGGAACGCAAAGCAATTAAAAAATACGTACAAGCAATCCTTAATAGAGGAGCTTATTGGAAGTAAAGGAAAAAGTAGCATTCATTTTAGTAGCCAACTCAAACATCTTCCAAGCAGTAGTAAAACAATCCCCTCAAAGCTGGCCAGCCTTCCTTTCCAGTGACATACATCAAAGTCGAAACAGAAGAACACAGAACTATTTTGAAAACACGACTGCTGGCACAGGGGTTTTTAAGTGAACAATGCCATGAAGGGTACGAGAAAGAGCTATACAGCACGTCAGCTGTTCTGTCAGTCACAGTATACCTCACCTATTTTAAAAGGCCTTTCAGCTTCCTCATGTTCACAACACTATGCAGAAGTAGAGTATTTCCTCAAGTTAAGAGCAGAATTTTTAGGCTCTCACCTGCAGGAAAACAGCTGTCACAGCCGCCGAATGAGAATAGTAATATTTGCAGAAGAGTCCCATGTGTCTGCAGCTGTGCATGTGACATCCACAGTGCATACTGGACTGTGACAGGAAGTATTCAGAAACATGAATTTTAACTGTCAACTACTTCAAGTACCGAAATTTAAGTGCAAAACGTTGTTATACTCCAGCAAAGCAGTACAAAAATCCATACCTCTGATTACTTGGCAAGACTCTTCTTTTTCTTACCTTTCTTGTGTGATCTTTACTACCATCATCAACCACTATTACTTCATAAGTGAATGAAGGATCTCGTTTCTTCAAAATAAAAACAGAAATAATGCATTTCATCCAGTTTCTTAAGTGGGTAGTAGGTCTTTCAGACATCAGCATTCCTTTCTCCCTAGCAGTTTTTAACTCATTCATGGCTGAGTAGTTTGTAACTCATCACACCAATATGATGTACTAAATGTGTTAAGATGGTGTAAGTAAAGAACTGTGGTATATTGTAATAGTTTTGCTCAACTGCCACCTGGAACTGAAAAATCAATTCATTTGGCAAAGTTGAAAGCTCAGAACAATATCACTTTTAAGAAAACCCAAACAAATCAAAACCCACAAACCTTCACAACGGGCTTCTGACCTAGGGAACAAATCTTAATGAAGAACAGACACTTAAAAAACTTGTTGGAACAAACCAGGATTTAGTTCAGAACTCTAAATGTATGGTTAATCCTTAATCTCTGTGTTGAAGAGATATCATGCATACCAAAAGTTTTCATCACACAGTAGTATATTAAATTTTTACTTCATTTAAAAGTACCTTCTGGCATTCAATCTAAAAACAACTGATAAGAGACAGAAGCATTCCTTCTAAGTGGCTAAGTAATACAGTTGTTATGTACACCAAAATAACACAGTTAATAGGTCACCAACGCATTAGACATAAAAAACCAAATTTTGAGTGCAGAATGAAAATACCTGTCTTTTTTCTAGATAATCCAAGGCTTCATCCATCATAAGAGGTACTAAAAAAAAGGTGGAGGAGGTCAGGTTAGTAGATTGTAACAGGCAAAGTATCAAAAACACCAAAAGCACCTGCACAAGCAACCTCAGAACAACTATAAAGCAAAGCTGAGCATATTTCCTCTTTCATACAAGACTACCTTCAGTAAAGCATCTTAGCATCTGCAACTCTAAGTTCTGCCCATGCTGATGGCAATAAGAACACTGAAGAACACCACACATGTAAGACAGGATAAAAGCATTTCTTCTGAAGTCAAGAACCAACTTTCCATTTTGAAATATGTCATTCTCTACATAATATTAAAAAAAAAAATTTAAAAAGCTCCTCATGACTGACCCAGCAAACCAGGACTGACAATATCTATTTAAGCAAGGCCTACATTGTGTCCAGACAAACTTTTATTTGTCAGCATCTCCATGGAATCCCAAACCACTCAGTATTTTCATTCACCAAGAAAAGGAATGACAATGTGTGCTACCATGTCAATTGCAAGTACATCTGTAGAGCATGATTATTTCTATCACATCTGAAAGCATTCACATTTTCGTATCAGGTGCTCATATATATATTTATATATGGCCAAGTCAAACAGAAACCAATGAAGTCATCCTCTCTACTGCTTGTCTGAAGCTCCTGCTGTTGTTTACAGAGTGGGAAGATCTCAAATAAATTTTAAAAGTTGTCTTCTACTTTTTGCCTTGCAGCACTTACAGGGGCAACAAGCAGTCATTCTTCTGGACTTCATTAGAATAAAGAGGATTCTTACAAGTGCCCCATGCTGTTTTTAGCAGCAGAAGCCAAGCCACACAGTGTCTTAATTTTGAAATTCAATGCACTTGGACTGTTTTCTGGAAATGGTGTCCAACACCAGATATATAATCTGGCTGGACAGAGTCTACTGCTAACATAATCTGACCTCTGCATTAATAGAAGAACAACAGCTAGGTTCTCTTCTTTTTCTCGAAACAAGAAAAATCTTACACCGGTCTTCCTCATTGTATGAAGGCACAACAACAGAGAGTTCCTTTGTAGGGGGATCATGTACACTTGGTACAGATTCTTTCCTGCCATCAGCATTTACGAAGAATTTCTCCTCTTCATGTCGCTGAATGGTTGGCATTTTCCTGGCAGTTACATGAGCGATCACACAAACCTGTGGTGGGAAACAAACCAGAAAAAATCGTTAAGCATTCTGTTAAAAGGTGTACCTAGCTGTTCAATGTGCTACAAGGGGCAACCAACTGTATTTCAGGAATGAGGTGGGTCAAGGATGCAGTACTTCATCTGCTGACCAAATCACACAGGAACAAAACCTTCTCACATCATTTGATTACTCCATTTGACCACTGTCATCACCATTGTCTTGCTGCTGTTTTCAACTGCAAAGGACGTAGATGCCCATAAAGTTGTGGCCCAAGCTCCACTGCCCCTCTACCACACAGGCTGGTGCTGCTTCTGCTTGGGCACCGAGCCACTAACAGCAATGGCACTGCTCATGGCCACTCAGCCCTCTGTGCTTGCAAAGCTCAGGCTCTGGGAATTTCTTGGGCAGGGCTACAATAAATCCGTGCATATTTTTACTTCGAAACACCACATCTGTGGTACTGTTGCTGGGCAGCAGAATTTCACTTTCCAGCTGTCAAAACTTCTCAAATTTGGGCGGAACTTCAGCTGCTCATAAACGCACAGGGCCCCCGAGCAGATACAGTTAACAGCGCCCTACCGGGACACCTTACATGACGTGCTGTAAGGACGAAACGCTCCGTTCATGTCACGGTTGCAAGGCGTTCTACCCCGCGCCTGCCGAAGGGCATTCCCCGCATAGAGCCACGCACAAGCGCGGCCCCGCCGCTTGTTTCAGACAGGGGCCAGGCGTGTCCCGCGCT
>VZTU01010747.1:0-185327 GCA_013400835.1 Zapornia atra | reverse complement strand
AGGGCGGCCAGGGCCGCCAGGGCTGCCGCAGCTTCGGCCAGGGGCAGCGGCAGCGCCATAGCCCACGGCCGGCGAAAGGCAGCGGCGGCGGTGGGCGCCGCCCTATCGCGCAGCGACAGCGACGCGGAAGCGAACGCCTCACCGCCCGCCACCAAGAGGGGCCGCTCCGCCCGGCGAGCGGAGCTGGGAGCCGCTGGCACCCCCCAGCGGTAGGAGCCCGCCAGCGCCGCTGCCTCTATTGCCGCCGCTTAGCAGCCGCCACCGCCGGGCCGCCGGGAAAGGCTTCCGGCCGGCCGGGTCACAGAGCGGCAGTACATCCGGGGCAGCAGCCATGGCGACGGCTTTCAAGTAAGTGACGGGCCTCGTGGCCTTTGTACCCCCGTTTGCGCGGCGCTGGAGCGTCCCGCCCGCTCCCCGACCCCTGTGGCGGGCGGGGGGATGCTGCTCCGCTCGCTCCTTAGGGCTGGGGCGCTGCGGGGACCGCTGGGGCCTTTACCGCGTTACCGCCGCGGCTCAGCTCCGCCCCCGGCAGCGCGCCTCTGGGCGGGAGAGGGCTCCAGCTGCTTCTCTTGGAGTTACGGTTTTCTTTGTGGTGGTTTTTCTCCCCTCTGGCCGTGCGAGAGTCGGCAGCGGCGCGTCCCAACGCGCGGTTTGCGGTAGGCGCTGGCTGAGGTAGCGCCGCCGTACGTGTGGGTGTCGGGAGCTCCCCGTGGAGCTTCCTGCAGCACACCCCGGCGCAGGGCTGCTCGGCTGCCCGCTGTGCTTCTGGGGGGGTGGGGTGTCCCGGCAAGGGACAGGTGTGAGGCCCGGGCACGTCCAGCGGGGAGCTGCTGGGTTGCCGAGAGGGCTGGAGCCCCGAAATTTGCCCGGGAGGGCTGAGTGAGCTGGGCTTGTTCTGTCTTAAAAAGGCACAGCTGAGTGCAGGGATCTGTAAGGGCTTGAGCTACCTCATAGGGTAGGTGTGGGGAAGGCAGAAGCGGACCTTGGGTATAGGTGAAGCAAGATTCTGACCAGATACTGGGGGGAGAGGGGGAGGTCATAGAGAAGGGTGATCAGGCAGGGAGGCAGTGGTATCTTTGAGGAGATGATGCAGTTGGACAAGGTCCTGAGTGATGTATCTGCTTAGTGTGGACCTGGTTTGAGTGAGGGGTTGGTCCCAGCACTCTCCAGAGGTGCTGCCAGCCTGAAAGGTGCCATTGTTCCTGAGGCTTTACAGGTGAAGGAAGGCAGCTTTCTCCATTGAAGGGAAGAGTGAGCAGAACTAGTTGTGTGAAATATTATGGGAAGTTTCTGCTCTGTGTAGAATTATAGGATCGTTTGGGTTGGGACCTTAAAAGATCACCTAGTCCAGGCTCCCTGCCAGGGGCAGAGACGTCCTTTGCTCAATCAAGTTGCCCAAAGCGCCATCCATCCTGATTTTGAATGCTTTTAACTGGTGGGGCATCCACAGCTTCTCTGGGAAACCTCTTCCAGTGTCCCTGCTTCTACCAGATTTACAGCTTGAACATGTGAAACGAAGTTTAGCATGTGCATTAACATGAATTAAAGGAGAACAGGACCTGTGTTTGGTTTAATAAAGTAATACAGGATGAATGTGTGTGAACCAGTGGGATGTTGGAAAACAAATGTATCAACATATGGTGAACCAACTGGAGTTAACTCATGCCTTGCCATGATGAGCTGTGATAAGCCTGTATGTTAGTTTACATCTTGAAAACTTGCTTTTTCTAGTTAGCTTTTTTTTTCCCCAGAAGTGCTTATTTTAACAAAACTGAGAAGGCTTTTTTGAATATTTTTTACCTTAATGTTCTGTGCCTTAAATACTACAAGGCACAAATGTTGTTAGTAGTATATAATTAGTAATAAGCGTTAATTATTTATCAGCCGAAGCATATGTTGTAGTTTTACTTTTTCTTAAAGATTCTAAGAAAAACTGGAAAATTTTGAGACTGTAAAAGTTGGATTAATTAGTTTTGTACACCTGGATGCAAACCTTGAGCTAACAAGTATTTCAGACACTTCAGTGAAACTACCGTACCTGCATTTCTTCAGAGGCAGTCTGCAGGCTTGTCTCAGTAAATTCACAGAATCACAGCATCGTAGGGGTTGGAAGGGACCTCGAGAGATCATCGGGTCCAACCCCCCTGCCAAAGCAGCTCCCTAGCTCATATTACACAGACAGGCGTCCAGACGGGTCTTGAATATCTCCAGAGAAGGAGACTCCACCACCCCCCTGTGCAGCCTGTTACACTCCTTTTGAGTTAAAACTAATAGTCACGGTTACTGAGGTGAAAGCTTATAATGTGTTAGATGCATGTGCAGGCAGGTTCCTTGTAAGGAAGAAGCATTTTGGAAGTGAATGTAGAAAAAACCACCTATTTTTTAGCTTTGCTAGTTGTCTCGATTCTTATGTTGTTGTCACCAGTTCATGCTTGCTTATCTTTTTTGCTGTCTTTTCCTTACTTGGGATATTGCGTGTGAACTTCTCTTTCTATATGTGTTTTAGAACAGTGGAACCCTTGGAATATTACAGAAGATTTTTGGTGAGTAAAACATGATATATGCCTATAAATTGCTTGTCATATATTATTCTTTTTCCTTGCTTGCTACTGCTTTTCTAATTTGTATAGAAAGCTGAAGCTACAAGGGAAGTACATAAAGCTCCCTGAGCAGGGGAAAAATGGTCACACACTTAAAGATGTGTTTTTCCATCTGTCTGTGGTGGTGGCTGCAGCAGGCTGTATCCCTGTTCAGTTCGAGGGGTAAAAGCTTCTCTTGGCCTCAGAAGGAACGTGAGTTAAATTTGATGGAGGGAAGGATGCAGGTTTGTGTCATCATGTCAGACCAGGCCTTCAGAGGCTACTAAAAATAAATAATAGAGAATATTGCTGCTAACTGGGCTTACCGTAACTGTGAAGGGAAACCACTGACTTCTTGGTATATTGAATTAGTCTGTCTGTTACTAAGGTACTATTGACTTAGAGATGGATCCAGTATTTTTGCAGTCAGTTTTGGTTCTTGTAATTGAGCCAAAAGTCTTTGCTTTTGAGACGCCTGAAATCATGATGTATAGTAATTCCCATCTACCATGAAGGTGAATTGGTGCAGTTTCTAGCTAAGGTTCAGGCATTGTACAGCTTCTGACTGACAGTGTTTCAATGTTGGGTTTTTTTGGGGGGTGTTTTGTGGGGTTTTTTTCCTTTATTTCACTCTAATTTTAAGATTTCTGCTAGGTAGGGGTGGGGGAGAGGCATTGCCTACAAAATCTGAGCCGTGCAGTCAGGTAGAAACTCATTTTAAGAGATCAGTGAGTAGTCATTCTTGGGTCATATTCAGCACCTAGTGTGTAGTACTTACTCTCGAGACAATCTGTTGTTCCATTGATTTTCTAAATAAATTATAATTAAAAAAAAAAAATTGTGGGCCAAGTCACAAACTACATGTCAGTTGATGAAAAGCTGGTTAGGATGTGATCAAGTTTTTGCTAACGTTTTTATAACTGCGTATTTCTGCTAAAAAGAAAGCTATTCTATATAATCTCATACTGGTGTGTCATTTAATATGTTCTCTAATTTGAACTTTGTAATTTTTATTTAGAAAGAGAACTGTCGACCCGATGGAAGAGAGTTAGGTGAATTCCGGGCAACCACTGTCAACATAGGCAAGTGCTTATTTGGAATAATAATAATGGGGGGGGAGGAGGAGGAATTACAAATTACTAATAGTTAGTGACCTGCTAATCAGTTTTTTTGGTGATTCCATTTTGAAACGATGAAGTATTTTTCTTTATGGTTTCAGCAAGCAGTAAAGAGAACGTGTGGTACAGTCGTGTCTTTAAACACTCAGCTCTGCTCCTGGGGCTGATGTGAGCAACACGGTTTAGGTGGTTGTGGAAGCTTGCTTTTTCTAAGATCAGCAGCATGTATTGCAGATGCTGAAGGCAGTGTCTAGGCACAGACTGACCAACACAAGACTGATGCCCTGGGACCTTGAAAGGATCAGTGACTCCTGGCTTCTTCAGTGACTCCTGGCTTCTTCTTTGTTCTAAGCGTGATGAGCAGCTGTCTCAGGCAGAGGCAAGATACCTCATATGCAGTGAGCAGCAGCACCTGACTTGTGAGCAGCAGCACCTGACTTGTGAGCAGCAGCACCTGACTTGTGAGCAGCAGCACCTGACTTGTGAGCAGCAGCACCTGACTTGTGAGCAGCAGCACCTGACTTGCTTTCCTTTTTCTGAAACCTCGTAATATCTAAAAGTAAAATCCACATTGGCATACCATCATGGGATGGTCACTGATTATTGCTCAGACTTGACGCTGCAGGTCTTTTCTGTTGTGCAAGACTGCCTTCCTTTAGGTCTTCTGTAAGTCAGCCAGAAGCAGTAACCATCTGTGGTGTCTGGTTTTAAAAAGTACACTGGGGATCAATATTGGGTCCAGACCTGCTCAACTTTGTCGTTAACGATCTGGATGGTGGGGCAAGGTGTACCCTCAGCAAGTTTGCAGATGATACTATACTAGGAGGAGTGGCTGATAGACCAGGGATTGTGCTGCCATCCAGAGGCGCCTCAGCAAGCTGCAGACATGTGCTAACAGGAACCTCACGACATTAATCAAGAAGCACAAAGCCCTGCACTTGGGGAGGAACAACACCAGACACCAATGTATGATCTGGGCCACCCAGCTGGAAAGCGGCTTGACAGAAAAAGACCAGGGAGCCCTGGTGAACACCAGGGTGAACATGAACCAACCACGTGTCCTTGTTGCAAAGAAGGTCAATGCTACATTGTCCTGCATTACGCAAAGTACTGCCAGCAGGTTGAGGGACGTAATCCTTCTCCACACGTGGAGTGCAGTGTTCAGTTCTGGGCTTCTCAGTACAAGAGAGTCATGGACATACTGGAGAGGTTCCAAACAAGGGCTGTGAAGATCACAGAATCACAGAATCTTAGGGGTTGGAAGGGACCTCAAGAGATCATCGGGTCCAACCCCCCTGCCAAAGCAGGCTCCCTAGCTCATATTGCACAGATAGGCATCCAGACGAGACTTGAAGATGATGAAGGAACTAGAGCACCTCTCCTGCGAGGAAGGTCTGATATAGCTGCAACACATCCTGGAGAACAGAAGCTCAAGGGGGATCTTATCAATGTGCATAAATACCTCAGGGGAGGGTGCAAAGAAGACAGAGCCAGGCTCTTTTCAGTGGTGCCCAGTAACAGGCCCAGAGGCAGTGGGCACAAACTGCTACATGAGAAGCTCCCTCTGAACACGAGGAAACACTTCTTCACTGGGAGGGTGACCAATCACTTGCACAGGTTGCTCAGAGACGTAGAGTCTCCATCCTTGGAGGTATTTAAAAACCCATCTGGATATGGTCCTGGGAAACCATCTGTAGATGACCCTGCTTGATCAAGGGGGTTGGACCAGATGACCGACCTCCAGTGGTCCTTTCTAGCCTCAACCATTTTGTGTGATTCCGTGTGATTGTTCCTACCCTGGATTCATTGAGACTTTGCTTAGCTTGTGTTCAGTATAAATGATGGAAAGTAATCCCTTTGAATGGAAAAACAGATTGTACTGAACAGTGCTTTCTCTTTCAGGTTCAATTACAACCGCAGATGGTTCTGCCCTGGTGAAGTTAGGAAATACTACAGTGATTTGTGGAGTTAAAGCGGTATGCCTGGGTTTAATTGAGCTGTTAGCTGAACCTTGCATTTGTGTTTGGAATGAATCTTCTGCAGACTTACAAAAATATGCCAGTCAGGCACAAGCAGAGTCTTTCACCTGAGTTACTTTCAGATGTGAAAGTTAAAATGTAATTTACTTGTCTAATCCTACCTGTATAATTTGTATTACCTGTATAATATATAAAATATAAAGGTGTCTGTCATTTCTAGATAAAAGCGAAACAATTGAAGAGTTCCTGGCTGTTGATCAGTTTGTGCAGTGGTAATTAATTGGCTGGATAAGCCTCAACTGTACTGCTGGCCTGCCATGGACTGAGACAAGTCACTTCACAGCCCTGTATTGATTATTCCCATACGAAAAATACAGGCAGAGACTGATTAAAAATGGCTTTTGTAGATCTCATTGTATTGATAACTGGGAAGAAGGTATATAGAATAGCTGGAAAATCTGTTGGTACAAAATTCAGCTCTTCATTTCTGTCTCTCTTTTATTTTTTGTTCTCCAGGAACTTGCTGCACCCGCAGCAGATTCTGCCAACAAGGGGTATATCGGTAAGCTTCTCAGTATGGATCCTGCTCTGATCTTGTATTGCTTGAGCTAAAAGGCTCTAATTGTGGGCAGATTGTGTTGTGAAGACTTCTTAAAAGGAATTTGGGTAAAACACTATTACTGTGCTTAAAATCAGTATCCAAATTGACATTTAGGAAGTGGTGCTTCAGAAAATTCAGAGCTCCCCCTGCTGTGCTTACGAGTTTTCCATGCAAAGCTACAGTCTTATTGCTGATTCTAGGTCAGGCTGAAAACAAACCTGAAGGAGAGGGAAGTATGTATGGTAAGAGGGGGAAGGGAAGGTAGTTTGTCTGTAAAAGAGGATGGCATACAAGGTTGTGCAAAGGCACATGAACTTTTGTCTTGAAGTCCCAGTAGGCCAAAAATGTAAGTCTTAGAGCCAGTGAAATAAATCCTGTTTATTTTTTATAGCTGTCCCAGGGGTACATCCTCACTCCTCTGTAGAGTTTCTTTTGAAATAAAATAATTTAATTGAAATTCCATTATTCTTTTGAAATGAAATAATGGAACAAAGAGGTTAAATTAAATCCTCTTTTTTTTATAAGGCATCTCCATTGTACACTGTTTTCAGTGAACTTGATTATGTCTAGGTTTTTCTTCACAAATGTGTTTGCTTCACATTTAAAGCATCAGGTTTTAATGGTTGATGAAACGCAGACGGCATGCCAGGGAAATCAGGTGGTGGAATGGAAATGGCTGTTGTTTCTTGATCTTGAAGAATGCTTAACTCCTAAAGAAGAGGTTTTGTGGGTTCATGGTATTCATAGCAGGATTACAAACAGAAAAATGGTAGTTAGGAGTAGGTGCTTCTCCATGGAGTATACAGTTTACACATATGGAGTACTACAAGTTTGGGAATCGGAACTCACGCGTAACTTCATTTTTGAGGGGAGAAGTAGGAAAGCTTGACTGAAGAATTCTTGGTCTTTTGAAATACACAAAGTGCTCTTAAGAATGTGTGTTGTCTCATTTCTGTCTTTGGTATCCCAGTGGCTGCTTTCTTTAGTTCATGACTAATGATTCTTGTTTACCCAGTTCCAAATGTAGAACTGCCATCCCTCTGTTCAACGAGGTTTCGCTCTGGACCACCTGGTGAAGAGGCTCAAGTAGCAAGCCAGTTCATTGCAGATGTGATTGAAAAGTAAGAGTCCTCTGAGTGCATTTAAAACACAGACGAATCTGTAGGACCATTTTCTGTTTCCTGGTTCACCCTTTCATTTTATTTTAGTTCACAGATGATCGCAAAGGAAGATCTATGTATTGCAAATGGCAAGGTAAGTAAGCTCAGAATGAAGATGGACGTGCTAACAAGACGGCAGTGTTGAGATGTTAAATTTGGGGTTATATGTTGTTTTGTTGTTGTTTTTGCCTTTTAGTCTTCATAACTTAGTTTCCCTCTGAAGTGTTAAAATTGTGTGATAGAAATAAGTATTTTTGTTCATGTGCTCTGCATTTTCTTAAGATATTGCACCATTTACTCAACTGCTGTGATGTCTCACATGTGCAAACCTTTCTTGATAGCTTGCTTGGGTATTATACTGTGATATCATATGTCTGGACTATGATGGAAACATCTTGGATGCCAGTACTTTTGCTTTGTTGGCAGCATTGAAAAACGGTAAGTCTTCTCTGGAGCAAGAGACACTCTGATTAGTGTTGCTTAGAGGAATACTTTAGTTTTGAATCCCAGTGAATAGGTAACTAGTTCACAATTCCTTATGACTGTTCTTTTCCTGTCATTTGAATGGCAAGTTACTGAAATGCAAATGTAAAGTGGAAACTATGGCATTGGATGCCATAGATGGGTGACACTTGGGGAATAGGACCTTTTTGTAGAGGTTTTATTCCTCTCTTGTAAGACTTAGCAGCTGTTCTGCCATGTGTTCCTCTGTGTCAGAGATCTGAGTCTTTCAGCAGTGGCCATAAACAACGTTAATACCTAGATCAGGATCTTTCGTGTAAGCAGAATAAGAGAATAAGTGGTTGGGGGCTTTGCTTACTTATCACAACAGAATAGTCCCACCTTAATGCATTAAAATTTGAAAAAAACTGGTTTTGTGCATTCAGTGTATGGAGTGATTATTGACAAGTATGTGGGTTATTAATGCAAGTGTCAGAGGGTGTAAAGAACAGCTTATGGCCAGGCCTCCCTTTCTTTTTGCCTTTGAATTCCCATAGCTACTTTGCTCTTGATTTCCCTGTCTCCAACACAGTGTGGGTTGTTAGAGCAAGAGTTGCCTACATATCCTACAGATGCGTAAAATTTGTGAGATGAGACTAATTTTTGTTTTTCATATGCCCAGTAGACTTTTTTTTTCTTGGGGGAAAAATGCTTTTTAAATATGACTCTAAATGTATTGTAATTGTATGGCGTTTTGGAAGCCGAAAATGCTTCTGTGTAAGGAAGAATGTTACCTTGAGGAGAAAAATTAAGTACTTCCTTGATTGGGTAGTTCTAGGCTAAATAATTCAAGATACTTTTTTGTATGGAACACCAGTAACCAAAACTCCTATCTTCAGTGGTAAGTGAACAGCTTTAACTATTGCATTAGTCTTGGATGTGTGAGGGTGGTGAGGCCCTGGCACAGGCTGCCCAGAGACACTGTGGCTGCCCCCTCCCTGGCAGTGTCCAAGGCCAGGTTAGATGGGGCTTTGGGCAACCTGGGCTAGTGCAAGGTGTCCCTGCCTATGGGAGAGGGTTGGGACTACATGATCTCTAAGGTCCCTTCCAACCCAAACCAGTCTGTGATTTTATGGCATCTCTAGGCCAACTAAACCCAGCAATGTTTAATTTTACAGCATTGTCATTTTTTTCATCTCTTCAGTACAGTTGCCATCAGTTACTATCAACGAGGAAACTGGTTTATCAGAAGTTAATTTAAAGCAGAAGAATCCTTTGATTATCAGAAAGTATCCGGTTGCCACATCGTTTGCTATATTTGATGAGTAAGTTCCTAACTCTTCTGTGCTTTGGGAAACAACAAAGAAACGGTGAAAAAACAGAGGATGTTTCTGTGATGTTTCTTCACTTCTGCTAGCAAAGAGCATACAGTCTTGGGCAGTGCTGTTTCACTTGTTCTTAAATCTGAGACCTCTTCTGTTGAACTCAACTGTATTTCCACAATATGAAATGATTCTGCAGAACAAAATGAAGTCTGTCCAGCCTCTTCCTGTGACTTCAGGCACCTCTGGTGCCAACCTAACAGATATGCTTTAAAGTATGAGAAGAGGTGGTGGTCTGTGTTTCTGCAGTGTCTTTGAGATGAGAGAATGTCACCAGTGCAATTAATTTTTTAGAAGTCTGGTCATGGCTGTTATAAAAGGTGGTAGTTTGTTAATGGGGTGTACCAAGGATTTAGTCAGCAGAGGAAGTAACAGCCCACTTAAAACAACAGAACCTCTGGACAGCTGAGAACATAATTACCCAAGGTGAAGTATGATCAGCACTCTGAAGTCGTTGTTCATGTAGGTAAAGCATCTGATTATGAGAGTTCAGAATACTCGCATCTGGTAGCTTGACTCCTCCCCTGCAGTGCTTCACTGGCTTTTCACTAGTCCAAGTACGGGAGGTGCACGTTCTGCTGCTGGTTATAGGAAATGCAGTTATTTATGGTGGGGCCCATTTGAAAGTGGGAAGTGACAAAGAAGATAATGCACACTGTGCTATGAATCTGAGGCAAGATTTGTGTGTGTTTAGAGAGGTCAGGGTTTGACAGCGCATTCATCTCTAGTCCCAGAAATGACTCACAGGCCCCCCTTTCATTCAGCCAGGAGACAGGAGTACTGAACTCAAACGTTGACTAGGTGATTTAGGTGATTACCAAAATGAATGAACGCAGAAAGTTAACAGTACTTTAGAGTGCTTCTGCTAATTGCTCTAGTACCAGTTCTTGTGGGTGTGAAGTTCCATGTAGGCATTAAGAGAGTCTGGACAGTGTGCTGGGCGGGCAGTTGCCAGGAGGACTTGCACAGGAGTCGTGCATACTTGCCATCAGACAGAAACAGGTGCCTTTGGAAAGGGAGGCTTTCACTGGCAGCCTGCTGGGCTTGTCCCCTTCAATGAAACCCACCCTTGAATCCAGTAACTCACTTCACTATGGAGGGGGTGGGTGTGTGTGCCTGCCTGTGTCGTGCTGGTTGTTGGTTTGTGCAGTTCTGGTTTATTCGTTTTTCTACAGCTGTTGACACCACCCTTTACCTGCTCTGGCTTCCAGAGACACTTCTCTTCTGTGTAAAAGCCCTCCTTGAGTAAAGAAAACATCTGGGTTGCTGGTAGTGTTGCTCTTAAATGGCAATCTGAAGCTGTTCATGAAGGCTTAAATTACCCAGATGACCTTTTTAAATGATGCACAGCATGTGAGTTCTGTTAGCCTTCCATCTGTTTTGTGTGATTTTTCCTTTTTTTCTTTTTCCTTTAGTTTGCTCTGGTTTTATTAGACAGTTTGAATCCAAAAATACTTGATCTCTTTCAGTGATCTGCAACAGGTGATGTACAACAGCTTGTTTTGGCTGCCTTAAGGAAGCCAGTAAATCCATTTTTTAACTATTCCCGGTTTTTTTAACTGCTCCCACCAGTCTAAGTGGGGTTAGAGTTCTCTGACAAGGAACTGGGAATACTCTGCTGAATTGACCATTGGAAATGAGTTCTGCCTTAAGGTCTAGCAGAGACTAAAGCCCACGCCACTCCCTCTGGGTATCCGTGCAGTAAGCACGCATTGCAGGAGGCAGGTCAGTGGCATTTTCGTGCGGTAGGTGGGTGTCGCAGCTCTGCGGGACAGCGGCGTAAAGCTGGTGTTTTAATGGACATATGCCCTTGCATATGTGGAATCTCCAACTTGGGTTTCTATTTATTTTTTAAAATAGGTACATTTTAGTGAGAAAAGAGCTAAGCCCGAGCACTAAATCCACTTATAAGTACTTGGAACAACTACAGTAAAAATAAATGTTATGTGTACTTTGCAGTAACGTTAATGGAACAATATATACTAACATGTCTATGTGGTTTTTTTACAAGTACATTACTCATTGTTGACCCAACTGCTGAAGAAGAAGACCTGGCAACTGGAACAGTAACTGTTGTAACTGATGATGAAGGCAGACTCTGCTCTGTCCATAAACCAGGTACTTCCACATTCATTATGCAGGAACCTGTGGTGGTGATAAGCTTTTCTTGACCTAGATGTACCTGCTTTTCTATGTAAGATGTGTGTGCTTTAAGGGTACTGTCTGCTTGAGCACTTGCTGCAGGACTGACTTTTGAAACTCCTTTTGAAAAAGGTGGCATGAGTGATGGTGTAGGTCCCTGTGATAGTTGTAGGTCCCCTCCAGCTGAAATTGTCTAAGTTCAAGCACAGCTTGCTCAAGCCTCCTGTTGAACCTCCAGTTTATTCCCAGTTCCAGCTCCTGAGGCTGCATGTTCCCTGGGTGAAAGTTGTTGGTCTCAAGAATTATGTATTACTTAATCTCCTTTGGAAACACAGCTATGGATACTTAAGTGCAAGTATAAAATCAAATTGTTCCCTTTAATTTTTAGGTGGAAGTCCTCTCACAGGAGCCAAGCTTCAGGACTGCATCGCCAGAGCAATTACAAGACACAAAGAAATAAAAAAGCTGATAGACAAAGTAATAAAAAGTGTAAACCCCAAGTAAACAAAAGCAGAGATCTTTTCAAAAGTGGATTTGTAAAAATTGTATTTGTTACAGTGTTCACAAACCTTTTATACTAAATAAACAAATACCAATACTACATTTACAAACCTCTTTTCTTCTAAAACATTTGTCAGCCTTATACTATGTACAATGCTGCCAAGTGGTAAAAAATACAAGATAAAACATTCTGTTACAAAATTTAAGTGAGTTAAGGAAGCCAGACCCTAGCTGCTTTATAGAGATTTCATCTAAGTTCTGTAGTACTGGCTTCCAAACTCAGTTCATTTATTTCAGTGTAATGTCAAAAGCTGAATTTCCCACCAGTAATATAAAAACACAGATTTATTTTTAGCTTTCTCCTTCTTAATCTGAAAAAAAAATAATACCCTCTGAATGACTCTTTTATTTAAGAGGAAGAGGCGAGTCTCAGGACTTTGGAGGGGCTGGTGCACCTCTTTTCCTTTTACTTTTTGAGTGGCTGCCTGAATGCTGTTGATGCCGCAGGTGAGCTGCTTGTGCTGCTGCTGCCGCCGCCGCCATAGCCATTTGATGCTGCAAGAATCGCAACTGCTGCCGTGGAGGAGAAGGGGGAGAGAAAGCTCGTTAGTGGCGAGTACAGAGCCACGCTTCGCAGCGGGAGCAATGAGAGGAAGGTGTGCAGGGGAAATAAAAAGGAAGAAAGATGAGGAAGCACCGGGCTGACCAAAAGGAACACACCATGGACTGGGGCAGGGAGTACAGTCAAGCAGCACCAGTGGCACAGAAGCCTCCTGAGGGCGTAACTGACGCTTCACAAGCGTTGTTGCTTTGCCCTCTCTCCCTGTTGCAGTAACTGCAGTAACTCAGCAACTTCAGTGAGCCTTTGGGTTCATAACACATTCTTAAAGGAATACCTTCACAGAGTATGTATTTTTCTATATGTATCACAAAAGGGAGACCGTGTGCTTAGAAAACATTCAAATACTTTGATAAAGCATCTGCAAGACAGGCTGCCCAGGGAATGCTGTGCCAGAGCTGCTGGGTACCGACTGCAGCAGTGCTACGTTGGAACCCACACGTGCTTACGTTCATGCTATGCTGGAATGCATCAGCACCTGGCAGAGCTCCCTGCGATACATATGTGCCACAAGCACTCCTTGAATGCCAGCGAATTGGGAAGGTGGATGGCTTAAATGAACAGAAACAAATTCAGTGCTCCAAGCCGAGAGAACCACGGATTTCCAATCTTTCATGATACAGGTTGCCAAAATTCATGGTGGTTTTGGGGTGTTTTTTTTTCAGTGGCGAGACCATAAAGACATTAGTTTAAAAGAAAAAAGTAGTCATTTTTGGTTTTGGAGCCAAGAATTGTATTTTAATTGATTTTATTTTTATTTTTAAACACAGTCAGGGTGAAGTTGCTGGATTACTTGTATCTGTTGCTGCTGCAAGGCTTGCTGTTGCTGTTGTAAGGCAGAGGAGAGCTGGAGTCTCTGCTGAGGAAGGCTTTGCCCGGGTCTGTTCACAGCAGAGCCAAGCTGAGACAACACTAAGAAAGGAGAAGGGGAGAGCAGGCAGGTCAAAGAGATCAGGTAGAGTTTGTCAGGGTTGGGGAAGGAAGACATAGGAAGAGAGTGTAACGGAAAAGAGGGTTCAACAGAATTAGTTTCAAATTGGAAACTAAAGTATACAAGGCATACATACTCTGTTAGAACACAATTAGATTATGAAGTGCTTGTGGAGACACAAAGAGGTTTCTTGTACTGGATGTTAAGCACAGAGTTAAAGAAACATTCCTCAATGAAGTCTGGCATGGGATTTTCTTTTTGTATCACGTGGGTCTTACGTTCACGTGATCTCACCATTTACTATGCTTAACTGCCAAACACAGCAGACAAGCGCATGCTTTGAAAGTGAAAGTTCACTGTTTCTTGTAGAATCCACATGCTGATAATAAATTGCAGATGGCTTAAGACCAAACTTCATTTCAGTGTGAGTTTACCAAGACACAAAAGGAGGCTCAGGAAGGACGTACCTGTGGCTTGAGGTTGCATAAAATTCCCTACTCCAGTCAGGTTAATTACAGCAGCCTGATCTTGAGTGGATGGACCTTGGTCAGACCCCTAGCAAAAATGAAAAGCTTGATCCTTATTACCACACTTTGGTACCCATGGATAAGCAAACAAAGCCAGTGCGAAGGCAAACTTTTGAAGTGCTAGTTTAAAACATTTAATTCTACATCTTCCAGTGCGTGTAGGCTATAACACAGTCACTGTTACAGTAGAATGAACAGATGCTGAACGCCCCAAAACAGCTCTGCTGTGGCAGAAATGGTATTATGCCTGTTACCCAGCAGAAGTCCCATGTAGCTGCCAACTTCCCCACAGAAGATCGCAGATTATGGTTGTAATTTTACGACGTTTCCTGTCCCGCTCCCAACCCCAAAGTCTTCAGGTGACACCTGAAACCATCTACATGCAAAGGTCCTAATTAATCAAAGTGTGCAAAGTCTGAAGCTTACATTCACACATTCATGTTGTGCCACACACTCTTCCATTTCATAAAAAATAACCCCCAGCTTTTAAAATGTTATTTTCAGCACAGAGCAGAGTTTCTCACTGAAACCACTCAAATGGAATTGGCGAGGTCTGATCTAGTGGCTACAGAAGTCAAAGGGACCTAACATGACCTTTCCTAGAACTTAAATGATGCATCAATTAATAAAGTGGGAAAATAAAGTATTAATTAAGTGATTCAAGCAAACTGTAAGGCTCATCAGTCAGGGGGAAAAACAAAAAGCAGCAGCCTTTGAACCAATTCACTGCCAGGAGCTGCAGTGCTGCTTTAGAACAACCCTATGAAGTAATGTCACGAAGATCTAGGTAAGCTTGACCAAAAAGATTGCACATCAAGATGATGTCATCTTGACAACTAAGACTTATAAAGTCACAGAACCAACACTAGGGGGAAAACCCCAAGTATGAAATGAGAGTAGATACTCTGTTGGCAGCACAGGTCTTTTTGGGGTTAGGTTTTTTTCCACAAAGCACTTAGAACCAACATATTCCTTGATGAGAGCTGAGGAATCTTAGTACTCTTAACAGCTCAGTTGAGCTAATGACCCCAGCTTTACTCCGTAGTGTGGTTAAGAGAAAAGGTCGTTAGGGCAATTTAGCCAGCCAGAAAGAGTGATTTCCTCCAGGAGAACCTTGTTGCAAGGACTAGGCTTACATCAGCTTTTTTGTAAATGCCCTTAAAGTTCTACATCCAGAAAATAAAACCCAATAGTATGAGCTGGTGTGAGGGTTTTTTCAGTAACTCAACTAGTAACTGACATTTGGATTCTGCAAATAAATCTTGAGTCTGCCATTAAGCTGTCCCACACTACAGAGCAAGGCCTGTGACACAGGAGACTATAAATCATAAAGAGATTTTACTACTAAAATGATGACAAACTGCACATCAAGTAGACACTATTTGGCAAAGAGAAGACTTGCATGACAAACAGTAACACAAGAGCAGAGCAGCTTCTTTTCCCGAACTGCTGTATTAGCGCTGGTAAAATTTTAAAGCACAAGTAGAACCAAACACTCAAAATTTGTCACTCTGAGGACAGATCAGGCTCCACCAATATTTCAGACTCCTTCGGGGACTAAAGCCTTTAACACTAATTACAGGTGTCTTAACATCACAGCTTTAAAACCAGCTGATACTTCGGTGCAAAGAGCACCATTCCACTGACCTACAGCAGTGAGGACCGTAAGCCAACTCACCGCAGTTAAAGAAGATGTAGTAACTCTGTGGTGATCCTGACTGTGTCTCTCCTCTGTTCATCTCATGTTACCACCAGTCACAATAAACATGCCAAGACCAGGCTGATTTTACATCACTCATACAGCAGGCTGGCTCTCTCTATGCTCAAGTAAAGACAAGGCTTGACCAGTTTGTTTTGTTATAGCTCTTCTCTACAGGGTATCAACAAAGGAGTACAACCCAGCTCCAGCCATGGCAATGGAGCCAATGTGGTCTTTACAGTCTGAGTTGGCTTTGGAGGAAGGCTTTCCCTTCCCTCTCCTTCTGTTCTACAAAGGCTCATGATTTACTGGTAGAGATGGGGAGAATGGGAGAAAGTGTTTCATCCAGGCTGAGGGCTGTGAGCACACACTGGTTCTCCCAGCTGCTAGGGGATACAGGTTGTAGGCTGCTGTGGAGAACACTCTGGCAGCTGCTGCTGCCCTTGTGGGTTAAAATTAAGTGAAGCACCTGGAAGCTGCTGAAGATTAAAAATAAAAGGTCTATTTCAGCCAAACTGCAGCCTTTCCCACTGTCCTAGCCTGAACAGGACAGTGGTGTGATGTACTCCTTGGAAGTTTGTTTTGGCTTCTTGAACAAATTGAAAAATTAATCTGTTTACAATTGCTGTTGCCTGTGACAAGGCCTCAGAAAACAAACCTGCATTACAGTGAGGTATTTCCACAAGAAAATACATTTTTATTGTAATTAAAAGCACAGAGAGTATGTGGATACTGAAAGCATCTTCACTGTATATTATTTTCATTTTCAGAATTTTCACTGAATTCCAACATATGATTCCAATGAACAAGCTGCAAGGTCTGATGTGAGAAATAAGTTAAACAGTCTGGATTCCTCTCCCTTATCCCAGCTTTTACTGCACTGATTTCAGCCAAATTATTCTTTGCCTTTGAGTGGCAGAGGTAGCTTGAGAGGACGCACTTCAATGTGGAGTCACACAAAGACAAGAATTTAATGTTACAGCAGAGCTCTACACTGGGATTACTGCATCCTGTATCTGCCCTTCTCCATGTTTCTGGAGTGTGTACAGGGTGGGAGAAGGGAGTAGTAAAGCTACAACCAATCTTTTACCAGTATTATGTTTTCAAAGCATGGTGCAACACTTGTGGAACACTGAGGCTGCAATTCTGCACCTATAGCTTGCAGCTGACTTCAAGATCCAGAAACTCCACCCAGGTCCACAAACACCCCCACGGAGCTCTGACACAATAAGCAACTTCTGTTCATGTCTGCATTTGTATGTAGGCTTAGTGGAAAAACCCCTGCAGCATTTACAGGCTTTCTGAACTCTGTATCTTACATCAACTTCTGTTTCCATTACCAGCAGCTCTTTAAAGCCACCTACCTGTGCAAAGTTCAGGTCAGCTTTCAGGCCTCATATGTGTGTAACCCCTGAGTGATTTCTCCTGTACCGTTTTGTACTTTCAAAATAATCATAATTTCAGTTTAAAGAATGATTTGCAATAAAAGCTTATGAGAATACTGAAAACAGGAGGCTGTATTTTAGGATTAATCTCTCCAATTCAAATGTCAGAATTTTCAGATTGTTATTGAGAACTAGGTGTGTTGTTGTGAACTAAAATTGTAATTTGCAGCTGGTATCTTTACGGAAGTAGCTCCTTCTCTTAAGTGTTTTAAGTAAGCAACTGAAATTTGCAGTAAATGGTTTGTCTGATCAACTGGCTTCAAAGATCTGCAGGGGAGCAATGCAGTAAGCAGCACTAAACAAATCTCTAAAGAAATTTAAGAAATCAATATCATTATTATTATGAATATTGTGTCCAAACATATAAATTACCTGTAGAAGATTTAAAGGCCGAAGATTTGACGCATTTTTCAAACCAAAGGGGCTGCCTGTTAAAGAAAACATCTTTTTATTAGGAGGAAGTCTTTATTGCAATCAATATACCTTTCCACTGGGATAATTTCTAATTTGGAAGGTGGAAAGCTGGCAAGTTTAAATTTTATACTTAATACAATGCTGTGTTTCCTGTAATGTTGCTAAGTTCATAGTTCTCCAGATTCAAAGTTAAAGAGAGCTGACTAAAGGGAAAGAAAATTCTATCTCTACTAAACACTGTACCCCAGAACCTATAACCAGTTAATGCATTTACACAACGGTGAATGTGGAGAATACCACAAGCAGTTATCCTTCAGTGATTATTCTTCTGGCTTTAAAAAGTTTTCCTGTTTGTACAGGAAATCCAGAAATGTCCAAGGGCTCAATGAAGTAACAGGCTCTTGGTTTCTCAATTGTTAATGGGAAACAATCCTACCCAGGAGCTGCCCATCCCCCCACGGGCTTCTGGCAAGATGTATCTGATTGGTAGAGCTTCTGGCATTATCCCACATAAAGCTCTCCAAAACTATGCTAAAAACAAAAAAGAGATGTATATGTAGTACGCTTATATGTAGAACAGATACAACCGCTCCAGTAACACACTGGCTGTCAAAGAGATCCCAGAGGTCTGCTGTGGATCTAGCTCAACTCACTATGCCCACCTGTTACATAGGCAACAGCACAGTGTGTAGAAATCTGACTCTAAACATGTACAGGCTGAGAGTGCTGGAAAGGACAGGATTAGAATTAGAAGTGATCCTAGTGAATTGAAGAAAGGGTCCAAAAATCAGTAACGTTGACTTAAAAAGCCAAAAGGCAAATGAAAACGTACAAAAAGCTGTAACTAATTTTGTGTCTATACAGTGAGAAGGGACATGAGAAACAGCAAGTCACAAACATATACAGATCATCCATATCACAAACTACAGAACACACAGAAGAACCTCTTCACAGAATTTACATTTATAAAACTCACTGTCATGAGATGCCGTAGATGCCAAAAATATAAATAGGTTCAAAACCGAATTAGGTAAATCCACAGACTAGAAGGCTAGCATGGGATACTAAGCACAAAGATCCACGTGGATAGTCTTCAGCTGAGAAGGTCTCAAAGCTGCAGATTGCCAGGAGAGGTACAGCAGTATACCAGGGATGTTTCACTTCACACTTTCGCCTCGTCTTTAACTCTTAAGTATCCTCTAATGGTGACTGTCAGAGGTGGAATATAAACTGGACAGATTTTTGGCCTAAAGCAGTAGACCCATTCTTACACATAATGCCGTTGCGAAAAACACACACATGAACCAGGCAGACCTCATCTGGGGAAATGTTAACAGGAATGTTGTGAAAGAGATGAGATGCATTTATTCTGCTGTGCTCCACAGTGGTAAATCAGCCATGCTCAGGCTTGTGTCCAGCTTTGGTTAGCACATTTTAAGGAGGATGTAAGCAAATTGGACAGTCTAGAAGAGAGTGACAGGATTGTGAAAGGTTTGAAAAGTACGACCTATCAGAAAGAGAAGACAAATGTGGGACATGACAGCACGTTTGATACTTAGAAGGTAAAGAGAAAGGGTGAACACCTATTTTTTTAATGTCTTCAAAACAGGGGAAAAAAAATAAATTAAATCACAATAAGGAGATGTGCTGCAATCAGAAGGAAACATTTTGTACAGATAATGAACTACTCCAAACAGCTAGCAAGGGAGACTGGAATCTTCTTTAACGAAGGTACTGAAAGCCAGTTTAGATAAGTATACTGAACCGATGACAGACTGAACCTTTAGACAGATGTGACTCTGCCTTGGTGTAAGGGACAGATACTCTGCAGTCTCTTCTATACTTCTGATTCCATTATTAAACATTAGAGGGTTTTTTTGTCTTTAGTATTTTTTCAGAAAATATAAACTCAGAATTTAAATGCTGCTTTGATGAACAGAGGCGTCAATTTATACAGCCACATCTGAAGGCATTAAGGACCAAAGGAGCTGTCCTACTAGAATAAAGCAGTACCAGTGACAGAATAAAATGCCATTTTAAAAGTTATGCCTCTGTGTTTAGTCATACTTTTTTTTTTTTCTGGCAGTCATCATTATCAATGCTATCTGAATTTGGAATTTCTCTCAAACTTCTTATAAGCACACCAAACAATCCAGGTTTACCACGTTTCCCCCAGAAAAGCTCCTTAAAATCCACAGCAAATGATCACAAACACAGCCTACACTCTGACTGCAAAAACGTGTCCGTTGTTCCCAATCTCCATCCACCAAAGACACAATCTAGTCACACCAGGGCCGCTTTCACCCACTGTTCGCACACTGTCCCTATCTGAAGGGTGGCTTTCCAGCTTATTCACACTAACCTGCTTGCGAGGCAGACTGCATTGCAGCGGGCAGCGCACTTGGTACCAGACCTCCTGATGGTATAATGCCACCCAGATTTAAACCTGCAGGGGCTATGGCACCAGTGTTGCACCCCAACATAGGGTTTGAACCACTCATCAGTGTCTGTGCTCCACTGTAGAAGAGGAAAGACAACATATCAAACCCAACTGACACAAGCGAACTTGAGTAACTAAATTCTTGCCCTCTGCCCATGAGGAGTAAATTAACTGCTTGCTGTAAATGGGATTATGCATAAAGCATCAAGGCAGCCTAGAAAAACATCATTATGCCTAAAGTATAACAAATAGAAAAATCCATAGTTTTGGGAATAAACAATTTTTTGTTTGGTGCAATTTATGCACCAAAACACAAGTGGTTCTTTTAATCTAGAAATACTGAAAGATCAAGTCTTCAAAAGGGTTGTATTGTCTTAACAAAAAGTTAAGAAAATGTGGTTTCTTTTTGCACTATAAAAAAAGCTCTCTAAACAGTGATCAACTGCTGAAGACCTTGGATGAGGAATCCAAGTGTCTGATACTTGCACTATGTGTCTTGCACTGACCATCTTAACATTGATCACAGGATTTCCTTTAATCTAAAAAGCAGCTGACGTTATACCATAAAATCTATTCTTCACAGCAGCACTTATTATCTTTTAAAAATCATTAAACAAGTTTTAAGGATCAAAGAATGTTTAATCTCAATGTTTAAATTGCTAGAAAAAACATTTGTGTTTTACACACAACCTTTCATTCACAGACACTTTCGTATAAAATCTCTTTGCATTTTTAATTTAGAGTGGTCTGCATATGATCTTCCACATCCCCTCTGATTAATAAGGAAAATGTTTTCACACTTTAAGAGTAAAACCTTAAAAACCACTTCAATTCAGGTTAAGCCTTATGAAATTCAGCTATATGCATCCAGAAAGCGGAAACCACACTTTTCTTAACAGACCTTTTCTGATGGTAGTTGTCTGAAATTTGAGAAATGAAAATAGTTCCTAGTGGCTCTTCACTTTATAGTTATGAAGTGAATGATGTTTTTGTATTGCCAGTCCTGAAAAATATCTATCCTAATGGATGCTGGACAGCCCTGCACCACTCCCCCCCTCCCCTCCCCACCAACCAACCCACCTAGGGCAAATTAAGAAACCATCATAACAACTTACCACACAGAGCCCACTACATTGATGAAGTTAAGTCCTGCGGGGTTTGCCATGACCTGGGTGGAGGTTGTTCCTGTAGTAATGGATGTTACCATGGTGGAAAGAGGAATGGTCATTACAGGCACTGCCTGGCTCAGAGACATTTGCTGCTGAGCAAACGGGGTTAACAAAGCGGGCTGAGGGGTGAAGCCTGAATCTTGGGGAGTAGGGGTGGCAGAAGGGGTAATAGGAGTTGAGCTCTGAGCATCAGGAGGGTGTGGGGTCGATGAAGGGGTGTTGGTTGGAGTAGGAGTAGATGGTTTAGGAGTTCCAGACCCTGCTCATTGAGAAAAATAAAGAGTGCTAGTTCGTTATAAAAGGCCAGTCCTTGTTGTAGAATAAGGTTAATGGAGTCTTAATTAGCACTGACAATTTGTTCCACTTTTCAGACTGCAAGGGTTAATTTCTACACGGCACGAGTGTTGCAGCACGCACCCATGGTTAAAGATGCAGTGTAATCACACAGCAAAACCATTCTCCATGCTTAACTCCGTAAGCCACACACCCGGTTGTATCCTCATTAAGTCCTTCCATAAGTTACAGCACATTAGGATGTAACTCCATTTGGAAATACGTCAAAATAAAAAAAAATAAAATTCTTAGGGACCATTTTAACTTAATTAATGTTTTTTTCCCAAAATGTTAAACACACAGTCTATATGCACTGTCTGCACAATAGCATCGTGTTAAAAACATCATGGAAAACAACAGATTGAACAAAGAACATACACTACTTCAGTAATCACGGGGTTCATCTAAACTTCATCTAGTAGCTAAACTCCCATTGGCCAAATTTTGATCAAATAAAAATGCTTTTTAATATTTAAGCACCAGAGGATAATACTGCATCTTTAAAAGTTACTGTGTAATTCGTTCTGCTTAAATGTAGCACATACACCTACATTAGTGTGGATGCAGTAAGCACAGTTTATCACTACAAAACCGAAACAAAAACCCCAAAAAGCATGAAGTGGGTTTTTTGTTTTGTTCTAATTTTTTTTAGCTTTCATGTCCTGCAGAAAGAAAGGAAATAAGTGAAATAAGTGTGACTGTCCAGCTGTTGTGACCAGAGCCTTAAAGTAACAACTGTGTGCAGCAGATTTACGCAATTTGTAGCACTAGCAAAAAACCAGAGTAAATGTTAGAACTTTCCTAGAGTTTTTTTTTTCTTTGTGCAAAACAAGAAGGCAGAGAATTTGCACCTTTTCAGCTATCCAGAGTTTAAATTATTTAATGCAAAAAGCATATTATAATACTGTACAGGATACTGGAATGTGCAGTATACCAAAATGAGAAACTGCAGCTATGATTTCTCTTGTGTACAAATCTGTCCACAAAATGTCTCAAGACGCATACATAGTTTAAAAAAATGTTTATGATATATAAACTATGATTTGTAGCTATGATTACAATGATCCTCCTGTCAGTGTTAATGAAAATACTTAAACTTATTACTGAACTTTACATTTTAACACCTGAGAATATGGTGCTATCATCATCAGCATCACCACCACACTTGCAATCAGCAATGATTTGTAAAACAGTGTAGGAGTGTTTTAAAAAATCATCTCATCGTTTATTGTGTCACCACCTTGGAACTGATCAGATTATATACATACATAGAGATACAACTGCACCAGCTCCTATAACATTTAAAAAACCAGATGCTTAAATTACGTAAAGGCAAACTGATCTGACATTCTGTTTTTACACTGGAGGAAAAAAAAAAAATCTACACTTTGGAATTTTATCTCATCACATCATCTACCAGCCTTTCATAAATGAGGAGAGCACACTAATTGCATAAAATGTATTAAAACGTATACACAGAGGGTGCATACATATATATATACAGAAAAAACGAACACAGTTACAATAAACAAAGTACATACAGTGAACAAGAGACCTGCCTGAAGCTGCACAATTTATACAATTTAGGCTACACTGTACACTTAAGTTTCATCATTCCACAGGTTAAGAAGTTTATCTCAGGAAGCATTTATGCAAAAGCCTAAGATTTAATGGAGAATTTAGGTCGTGACTCACTTTGTGAAGAACTCGCAGGAGACATGGCAGCTGGAGAGAGCATGCTAACTTGATTAAGATCCATAGATTGTTTCCGAGAAAGACCAGGAGGCTTAGAAGGAGGAGGAGGAGTTGGGGATTTTAGATGGCCACTTGACTGTTGTGGACTAAAAATATTACCTGAAAAAGCATAATTAAAATACATTATTGTTCTGTGAGTACATGTTAAGTTGAGTATTTGTTAGGACACAATTTTGTGAACTGTATAGTCAGAAATAAAAAAAATAAATGTGCTCTTTTCACAGATAACATACTGGGGTTTTTTAATTATTATTATTAAATCTTTACTAAAGGGATACTGTGTCATTTTACAATAGGCAGAACACATAAAAAGGAGATGCCCGAGTCAATAAATAATTACCTGAAGAGCTACTTCCTGAACTTGAAGGTAATTTGATGGGAGGAGGTCGGTGTTTTACACCTTTCCCCAATACTGAAGACTGAACAGAGCCTGATATACTTTCTGGCTGCTAGGAGGAAAGAGAAATTAACACTACCACAGCAATAATGTGAGCTTCCACATATTTGACAGAAAATACTATTTGATTCATTTGTATTAGACTTCTCAAAACCATAAGAAAATTCTCCAGATCTTATTATTATTTTTAAAAAACATAACCTATGACTGACTCTCTTCAGATAAAAGGCTTACCATCAAGAAGCAGCTTGAAAGTGCTGGTAAAATTTAAGCCAAGAGAAAAAAAAAAAAGATTCTGGAGTTACACTTTTCTCTGCAATTCTGAAATCCTTCTTAGTAACTGTCACAAATGCAGGAGGGACAGATGCACTTTTGATAATGAGACAGTTTGCTCTTACTTGAAACATTACATAATTTCATTCATGTAACACCTGTATGTATCTGCCATTTCCAACCAATATGGATTTAGAGAACAGGATGAGATGTCCTCATTCAGAGAGCAGAAATTTAAATACATTCAGGAAAATTCCAGACTTCAGTGGGACCAGAATTTCACTAGTCTTTCTAAAGGAAAGCTGCTCTCGTTTTGTTTGTTCTTGCAGCCAACCTAACAGGTTGCTTGAACATAAACCAACTTCAGCAAATCAAGTCTGTAGTTCTCAGTCACAGGCCCTAAATCCATAATTCCAATATCTGACACCATCAAAAGACTCCATAACAAAATGCATTTACAGTTATAGTCTATATATCTTAACCTGGCAGCAAGACAAGATGAATTCCAGAAGTACCTTCCCACCCTAAGTTATTTTATGACATTAATATATATACACACACACGGATGTACATGTCTGTATGTATATACACATATAGAGAAACATCATTCTCCATTCGTGCAGCTGCTGGCCTCCTCGTGGTGTTCTGGCTGACACCAAGATCCACCACTTTCAGAGCAACGCTGCTGCAGTTTTAAAGTTGGTATTTAGGGGAAAGATGCAGCAAAGGAAATAGTCAAGGAATACAAAAGTCCTTTACTAGCTGGAGCCTAAAACCAGCTCACCACTACAGCACTGAATCTGAGCAAGAAAGCCAGAAACAGCATTGACACCAGGCAATGCCAACAGGCACGTGAAGTTGGGAATGCAGGGAATTTCTACTGGATGTGTGCAGGCAAACATATGCACTTGAACGTTTTTGGGGTTTTCAGTTGGATTTTGTTTTTTGGGGTTTTTTTGGGATTTTTTTTCCAAATTTTCCTCTTCAAAGTAAAAGACAAAATAATTTTAATAATTTCTAAAGGTAAAAGAAAACAAGGTCAACCACTACATCTGCTTCTAAGTCTACTGACCTGTAAAATAAAACAAATAGCTGCATTTTATAACACTGCTCCATGAAAGGCTGATATGAACAGGGGAAAATGCTAGAACAAAACCCTGGAGTTAACTATACTATGCATGATTAAAAAAAAAGACATGGCTAAATTGAAACAGTAAAAACAGAAGTGCTTTCCTCTGACTTCTGCAATATACTCACACTGACTGCTTATGACAATTCAAGCATTTAAAAAATCATCCAGGATGAATTTTTTTAGGTTATTTTACTTTCAAATGTGGATAGCAAAGATTATAATAATTCAATAATCAAGTGCAAATAAATGTAAAGCTTGATAAACTCACTTCCATTTCCTTCCCTGGAGAAAGATGGCTAAGGTTGACTGAATTATGAAACATTTTCACAGGACATTTAGCTTCACTTTGTACTAACTCCTGATACTGGTTCACCACTCTGAAACAAATAACGAGGACATAAAAAGATTAATAACTTTGAATTTCTAAAGTAGATCCATATCTGTAAAGACATCATTAGATATATTCCATAGTCCTGTAATATATATTTTATACATAAGTATATATCTATAGAGAGATGCACATATATCAAACATATCCCTATCCCTATGTATTTTTCTGCTTTATGTTCTTGGGCTCTTCTCTTTCATTTATTGTGGTTTAACTCTTCTTTTAATCACCGTCTTATTTTGTAAGGCAAAATACAGTTTGTTTAGGAAAGAAGCTGTAGAAACACTCTTTTGGAGGAGTATAAGAAAACAATAGACAGAACAGTTCCCAAAATTAATCACAGTTCTTTGGGATGTCAATCAGTGAGAATCCCTCAGAGGGGGTCCAGAACATTCTACAAAGAGATCTGTCCTCTGCTTATGGTCCCGGTGGAACAGTCAACCCTCCTTTAATCTGAAGTCTATGTCAGATGAGGACTCTGAAAGCAAGGGATGAACGAAGAGGTCCATGCTGAATGTACATCTGAGAACTGGGTATCACAGCTACACTGACCACTCTTCTTTGAGTACCAGGACAGACAGTACAGTAATGAGGAGTGATGTATCCAGGAATTTAAAGCACCAATAGCATCAGGCAAGCAAGTTTAAAATACTGTTCTACCAAATCAAATACGTATCTACTCTTACACTAAGTTGAGGGAATGCTGTTTCACAAACATGAGCAGAATGAACAAAGTGACCTTGCAGACTTGAAAAATCAAGTTGAAGACTTGCTGTTGCTTATATTCTGGCAGACTGGATCTCAATAAAAAACTGGCTGACACTACCTTACACCTAAATGCTATGAGCTACACTTTATTTTGGTGTAGCACTGATTTAATATGCTGCTACATGACTAATGCAGGCATAAGCAAGGATCCCAAGACAAGTGGCAAAGGGTATAGTGTACTTTTTCAGCGTTAGGTTTCAGACTGCCTTAAACTACAGTGAAATTAAGAGTAATAAAATGCTGCATAATCAAAAAGGTAGCCCTGCCCTCCTTCCTCCTCTATTGTTTCTTCTTGTTCTAGTCCCTGAAATCCAACTGCTTATCCTTATAGAAGGATTTGTGCAACTCAGTGGCAAACATTATCAGGAAACCAACCCCAGCTGAACCTAGACCCCTGTATTACTGTTTCACTCTTCACCCAACCAATCCCCAACTCAGCTTACAGCACAAACAGCAAGTTTCCAGCAGCACAAAGGAGGCAGGAGAGAATATAAACAATGAGTTACTTGATCAAAATTACCTATTAAAAAAAAGAACAATACTATTCATTTTTGACAAAATTGAGAATGCCCTGCCAGCCATGTGGGGGAGGGAGAGGGGAAGGGGCTGTGCCATGCTTTAGGCCTGTGAAGACACAAAACCACAACTGGCTTTGAGAGGGATTGCTTTTTTTTAAAGATTCTGTGCTGCTATGCACAAAGAAACACAGGTATCTAACATGATGCATACTGACAAACATTTGAAGAAATTTTATTTTTGCTGCCTCAGATATCCCAGGATTGCAACTCCTGATCATTCCACAACTAAAATAGACCAGAAAGCTTTTTTTGTCACTTGCTTTTCTAAGAAAGCTGAATCAAGTAAGGAGCAACACACAAAAATAAGTTGTATATATAAGTCCTAGATTGCATGAACAACTTCTATTATTATTAATTTACTATAAAAAAGTCAACATGAAATTCCTGCTAAGCACTCTCAGAATTTTATCAAAAATAACTGCAAGTAACAGCAAGAACTTGTTTAGAATTTAGAGAGTGGGACAAGCTATATTCACATATTTGCCTTCCTTGAGTCTTCCTTGCCTGTTAAATATAGAAAATGCACATTATATCCTACTTGATATGATGATTAATTCCTCTTATTTTCCTCATCTGTTCTGCATGTTTCCATAACCACAATAGCAGTCATAATAGCTAAAGGAACAAAATTATTTGTCATCAAGACAAATGGTTGCACATACTAAATTAATTTACCTTTCAGCATCAGTCTTCGAACCAATAAGGAACCTGAAATGTAAAAACGTATAATACATTTTCAGTCATAGTTTGGAATAAAATAACTTGTTTTTATAATCACAAAACTTGGAAAGAATGACAGTGCTGCTCATTTTTCAGACCTGCTGTTAATACAGGATATGCCATATCCATTTAATGGACTGGGTATTATTTAGTACTTGAAATACAAATTTGGTTTCCTAACCACATACACTATACACACGTAGAGCCTAATACAGTCTCCTTTAGGCATAAATTTACAAAAATAGAGCCAGGAAATGGAAGTTTTGTATTTTGTACTTTCAAAAAATGGAAGTAACTGCTACAGAACTGCTATTGTGAAAAGGAGCAAGGGGGAAGCTACATATAAATCAACGTATCAATGCAGTTGCACCAAAACCCAGGGGACACTTCAGGTTGTGTATGTCAAAACCGGCCCCACCTGTAACATTTTAACAAATATTATGTTTCCATTGTTTGATTTCACTTAGGCAAATTCAAATTCCTCATGACCTTCTCTTAAGCAAGCATTTCTCTTTTACTTAATACTTATGGCCTGCAAACTAGTTACTTCAGTCATGGATTTTTTTGGTATGTTGGGGATGGTCATTTTTTGTTTGTTTGTTGGTTTTGGGTGGGTGGGAGTTGTTTTGTTGGTTTTTGTTTGTTTTAAACACTACAGACCTTTTATCTGTTTTTCTGGCTCAAAAACCCCACATTGTTTTATTTTACAGCAGAACAACAGAAATGTCTTCTGAACTTTTCATTGAATATGACAATTTTCAAAGGAGGAAATACCTAAATATTGATGAACTTCAACTGGTAATGTCTTAAAAATAATAGACTAAAACAGTGATTTTAAAAAACCCAACGAACTCAGGCATCTAGCACCTCTAAATCCTTCTAATTCCCAAGCTTATTTCACTGCTGTTCTAGGGATTGTAGTAAGTCTCAGAGTCTAGGGAATAAAACATCCTGAGTATTAAGATTTCAAGATTTTAACAAAAAGCAATAGGAATTAGATACTAGATGATAAAAATAATGTTAAAAATGTTTAGGTAAATCAGCTGAATTTTTCAAACAAAACTCTTAAATCAGAGTTCTAGCTCTGGAGTATTCTTATTACTCAAAATGGTAAGTACTGATTGTCTTCCTCTATCAGATCATAGCACATTTTAAAAGAACACATAACTTACTGTGATGGAGTTAAAAGGTTGTCATTTTCCTCATCACCTTTGAATGTCTGAATTTTACCATAGTACAAGGGATTGCCAAGAGACTGAAAAATGGTCAGTTTTGTTTTCTGAAGCTGATTACCAACTTCACATTCAAACACATAATCATCTTTTATTTCCTAAAAATGCAGAAGAAAATAACCAACTAAGTTTTAAACAAGTGATATCAGAAACAGTATAATAATATGCCAGTTCACACAAAACAGTGTGAAACACTCTATAAAGAAGGGGGCATTACCTAAAATAAAAGTGATTTGAGAATAAATTGTCCAAAGAGATGAGAGGAAAAAGGTTATAATCTCTCAAAAATACAAAAATACTGCAAGCTCTAAGCAACTAGGATAGATACAAAAAGGCAGTGTGGGTAAACATATATAGAAACAGTTTTATATAAATTATGACAATGCAAAATTAATGTTCTGAGTAAAATATTGGAAGTTAAGAAAGTTGTTCTATGGGAAAGTGTTACTTTTTGCTAAGATGAAACCACAAAGGCATCGTAATAGAGCATGTTGATAAAGAGTGTCTTGCCTGCAAAATGACAAAGAATTAATTAACTGATTTATGGAGAATCAAATGACTACTTCCTATCAAATCATGCAATTTGTGCCAAAAATTTTAAGGTTTTATTTGAATACCGCAAAAAGCTTTTTGTAAGAGTTATTTCGTATTATTTAATCTCGTCCCAAATTTAACATCTGGATTTTAACAGAAGCTCTTCCACATCTATCTGTGAGTATCTGAGTGAAGAAAGCAACTTGTTGAGCACAGCATTCCTCCCTGTGACTTATTAAGCTTTCTTTACTATATAGCAACAGCATGTGTTACTTGGGAGATTAATGTTGCTTTTCCTTGTATTTGGGGAAAACCTGAGGAAATTACAAGACTGATCACATGCACGATGTGCTGTATGAAATTACAAGCATCCATGGTAAACTTTCTGTGTCTTTATAACACATGGAAGATTAAATTGGAGGAGATTACTTAGATTTTATTAAAATAAGAGGCATTTTAACTACAGAGAAGGTTGGCCAAAGGTTTAAACTACTCACATGTGCTGGCCAGACAGTTGGTTGTGAGTCATCAGGCTTGATAGACTTTTCCACTTTGGCATATTTTTCCACCTTAAAGAAAATGGAGATATCAGAAAAGAAAGAACAACTGTCATATTGGGCCAGAGTAAAAGTCAATCTAGCATGGCTTTTAAGAACATGGGGGTCTTAAAAAGCAAGTTAAAGAAACAGATAAGGATGGCTTGACACTGCAGTGTCCCCCCTTTGTCTTATGCATTGAGAAAATGCAAACAGGAGAACCTTCAGAACATTACGGTTAATATAAGTGTGAAGCGCTGCCTGCAATGGGGAACTGTTAAGAAACTTCACGACACTGGTAACTTCTAAAGACTCTCATTAGGTCAGGTACAACACTGTAGAAGTGCAAAGGGAGAAAAGATTTCTACAAACTTACAGGGACCTCCTGGAGAGAGTCCAGAGAAGGGCTACAAAGATGATTAGGGGCCTGGAACATCTCCCGTATGAGGACAGGCTGAGTGAACCGCGACTGTTTAGTCTCAAGAAAAGAAGACTTAGGGGGGACCTAATTAGCGTTTATAAATATCTTAGACATGGGATGCAGGGGGAATTGGCCAGCCCCTTTTCAGTGGTCTGTGGGGACAGGACAAGGGGCAATGGCTGTAAACTGGAGCACAGGAAGTTCCGCACCAACATGGGGAAGAACTTTTTCACAGTGAGGGTGACAGAGCAGTGGAATAGGCTGCCCAGGGAGGTGGTGGAGTCTCCTTCCCTGGAGATATTCAAGTCTCGTCTGGATGCCTATCTATGTAATATGAGATAGGGAGCCTGCTTTGGCAGGGAGATTGGACCCGATGATCTCTCGAGGTCCCTTCCAACCCCTACGATTCTGTGATTCTGTGATCATTTTGAGCATACTAGGACAGACAAGAGAGCCCATTAAGCCCAACACTGTAATCTTGCCTACATAC
The DNA here is from genome assembly GCA_013400835.1 of Zapornia atra. Classification (NCBI taxonomy): domain Eukaryota; kingdom Metazoa; phylum Chordata; class Aves; order Gruiformes; family Rallidae; genus Zapornia; species Zapornia atra. The sequence continues at coordinate 154,623 of VZTU01010747.1, read as the reverse complement.
TGAGTCCCTTCTGTATGTTAGTGGCGTGTGTTTTGGCAGTGCCAGAAACCAAGAATGCGGATGTCCCAGAGAGAAGAATGCACACAGAGTGATCAGAACTTCCAACTGGAATTCTCTGTATAAGCAATTAACTATTAAGCTATTATACCCCATAGCATAACATGTTAAAAAAAGGGACAAATTTCTACCAAACTGAGAAGTGATTACTCTAAAAATAATTTCCTTTTATTTTTCTATTTTTTGTATAATCAGACAACTTCAGACACGTGCTCATTCAACCCACAGGGTGAATGCTAAATCTGTTTGCACCGTTTATCTCACCCAAACTATCGTATTACAACTGCAACATACTCCAATGTGCTTTAGCTTGTATTTATACCTTCCAATACAGAAAAATAACTTTAAATATTAAAGTCACTCCCACTCTTTAAAGGTCACTCTTTGATACTCAATCTCTCTAGTCACTTCTTCATAGAATACAGTATTCAGTAACTATTAATGGTAACAACTGGACTTACATCCACTTCAGAGGGTGCAGTCAAGTAGCAAGGGTTCTGCTTCCACATATCTACACACTGGAAGATGAAAAAGCAGTATTAATGTATTAAATGTTTTAAACATTTAGAGGCATACCCACCTATGCCTCAGAACACTTACATTTCCAGCTTTAGAAATTTTGAGGTCATACTGCTGGGTTCCTTTCCTCTCCTTTCTTTTCTGTAAGTAGTCAAGTAGTCTGAGCTGAGGTGGAGTTGAATAGTGAGCTACTTCTTGCTGTCTGTTCAGAGAAGACCTTGAGTACCTTTTGAAGCACCTATGGTAAAATGACAGGTGAGCTTGTAAAACCATCAAAATTGACCTCTCCATTCCCTTTGTACAAAGACATTTACACATTAATATAACACCCTTGCGTATTTTTAACTGAATGTTTGTTGAGTACCAAGCTCTAATTTTAAGAGCAGCTTGATCAGTTTTACTGTTTACACTTACTTAGGTATTGCTACTGGTTGTATATTTGCACAGTATCTCAATGCAAGTATAGTTTTAAATATTTCAGCAATTCTAACACAACATTAGTATATTTTCATTCTACAGAGTGAACTTAACTTTTACCAAAAACGCAAACCTTTTCAAGCTTTTGCAGAAAAAAGTGAACAACCATGCACAGAAGTGAAACAAATGTCAGTATTTTGTATATAATGCATTCCACATTACTTTTAAGTTTTTTAAGATTCTGATATGTCTAGACTTCTGTTTAACCTAAATTTCAAGCATATAAATAATTTTCCCTTGATTACCCCATTCAGGGTTAAACTTGCGTGTGGCTTTTAAAGAATCAGATACAATATGTATCATATCTATTTATATATTTTACATTATTAAGCTGCCATCTGAGTTGGACAAAACAGACAAAATCAGAAGTGCAATATAACATTAACTTAAAGTAAGATATATACACATTCTTCCAATATACAAAAATAAGTATTTACTACTAATTGAAATATAATACAAAATGGAGCACTTAAAAGTTACAATTTCTTAACTGTTCTGCATATTCCTAATATTTCAGTAAGTATTTCGTTGAGCACTGCATATGAGAAGCCAAATTTTCCTATAAAGCATTGCTAATATTTGAAACACTTCGTAACATTTCAGGGAGTTTCAAATGCTTCCCACTGAAAGCTACCGTTTCATGGGGCGAGTGTTCATCTTCTGCTTGTTGTACAGGAGTCTGTTTGTTGTACAGGTCACTGCTATTGAAGGGTCGAGGCACAAAGGCTCTGCTGTAGCCAAAATAAGTTGGCTCTCAAGTAGCAGTTTGTCCTCCTGCAATATACACAACTATTAATGTAAAAATATGAAGACTCTTGCATTAATAAAGTTGATAGATACATTAGCTTAAAAAATAAAAAGCTGTGTGGCTTTCTTCTGAAGAGTATAGGGAGTGTTCTGATTTGTTTTTTGGGTTTTTTTGAGCTGTTATTTTTTTTTGTTTGTGAGGTTTTAAATGCAGTACTAGGGGCAATGAAATCCATTTTCTGTCAATGATGTATACTGATGGACTGGCCATAAACATCACCTGGGACTTTAGATTACAATTTGAAATGGATTTTAGTTCTGAAATCCAACGAGCTCATTAGGTACACCATGCTATTCAGCATTTAATTGCAACTACTACAACTGCACAATTGTATTTACTTAGGGTTCTCTTTAACAGTATCAATAGCAAAGGGATCATAGAACCGTTTGGCTTGGGAAAGACCCTTAAGATCATCCAACCATTAACCTAGCACTGCCAAGACCACCACTAAACCATGTCCCTAAGCACCACATATATATTCTTAAATACCTCCAGGGATGATGACTTAACCAGTTCTTTAGGCAGTCTGTTCTAGTGCCCAACAACCCTTTGAGTGAAGAAATCTTTCCTAAAATCCAATCTAAACCTCCCCTGGTGCAATTTGAGGCCATTTCTTCTTGTCCTGTCACTTCTTGGGAGACCAACACCCAGCTGGCTACAATCTCAGGGAGTTTTACAAAGCAACGTAGTCTCCCCTCAGCCTCCTTTTCTCCAGACAAAAAAAACCCAGTTCCCTCAGCTGCTCCCCGTAAGACTTGTGCTCTAGACCCTTCCACCAGCTTTGCTATTCAAATGAGGAGCAATTGTGTCACTGCTGTTCTGGTTGCACGTTGAAGATAAATGAAGTGTGCTAAATGAGTGAGAGTAACTCCAATACTGTAATACTGCATCACAGAAAAAAAAGGTCTGACTCTAAAAAACATTTAGCCAATCCTGCTGTTTTCTGTGGCATCTTATGGGAAGACGCTATTAACAAGTTAATTGGGCAGCTGTTTGAAGCGTATACTATGTAGCACTAAGCACATCACTGACAGTTCAAATTAATCAAAAGTGTCATCAGTCTTATCACACTGCATTAAACTAAGTGCATTCACCACATCAGTTTAAAGATTTAAAATAACTGCTGACTCACCTGTGTCCATTTGTGGTTGTCACTTGTTATAGAATGCACGTCACAAATTAAAGTCTGATGAAAAAGACATAATAGTAATTAGGTATCAACTAATTAATAAGATCTCTGAACATATATTCATTATTAAGTTCATATCCAGTCTTGAAACTACTGTGACAGTGAGGAAGGACTTAAAGTGCTCCTTACCTGCATTGTAGGCCGCAAAAGAATGTGCTTGCTTTGGTACGTTGGAGATTTCATGTTACCAGACTGCCTATAGTCACGTATTTCTGCTATGACACATCCACAATGAAAAATATTAACCTAGTTGAAACAAACAAAAACCCAGTTTGTAAATAAAATATTATTCACCAACCTGCCTCAGCCCCTGCCTCCAAAAAGAAGTTCATTATATATCATAATATTCACTGATGCTATGAATTAAAACTAATCACTAATTTTATGAGACCAGTGGTCTTTACTATGTAGACCAAAAATACAAGCTTTGAATGTAGTGTTTGCATATGCCAGCAATGTAGTTTTAATAAACTACCACGTCGTGTCTCATAATGTCAAATACAAAGGATATTTTGCTTGAGCACAGTTAGTTGTTTGTAACTACAGAAATATCTTTTCTAGCCTTTCTCTCCAGTATTTTTTTCCCTATGTATCAATAAAAATATTTAATTTGGGCATTAGATATTAAAGTTGCAAACTTTAATGTTTTACACAAGTGTAAAGTGTCTAATGTTTTACACACGTGTAAAACACCTTGTGTAATTTGAACTTTAATATCTAATGTGTTTTACACCTCGTGGTTGGAATCACCTACATGAAGCTTTGGGAAAAAAACATCAGGGTGTATCTGGGTACAAAACATGAGTTTTTTCTGAAAACAAACTTTCAAACCTGAGATTTTTCTAAAAGATCAACCAAAATAGGTGGCAGCTCCTCTGCATCCAAATATTCAAGCAGCTCTCCTTCCTCATAAGGCAGACGAATGGTCTCAGAATCTGAATGCAAACAAAACAAATGCTTTCCTTTTGTCTTTAAGTTCAATCTTTTAACAGTGTGAAATCAAAACCAAGCTTGCCCCAGTAAAAAGCAGGGCCAGCGGAAACCAATGGCTGGCTTTCTGCATAGTATTAATTTTTAGTATCCATTTCTGTTCTTGAGTCAACATGCCTTTATAGTGCAATACAATCAAATTCTTGCTTCCAGATGATAAACTGTGTGCTGTGATTGCACATCACAGTCACAATGGCATGAAGATGCAACCACAGTGTAACAGATGCATTTAGGCAGACCTAGATTCAGGAAGCAATGAAAGAAAGAATGTGACAAAAGGAAACAGAGGTGACAAACTTAGATACGCAACTCAAAAGGGAACAGATAGCAAGCTAAGGGAAAAATTACTGTAAGGTTATCAAAAAAGACTCACACCTACTGATTTATACTGCACAGTTAGACTATTTATGAGCACTTCATGGCTTTATGAGAATTTTTAGTGTAGTGAAGTACACTAGTGTAGTGTAGTGTTAGTGAAGTACAGTTTTTTGGGCCTACATTACAAGCAAAGCAGTTAAACGTAAGCAACACCACATTCTAATATTTGTAGAGTATTCAGATTATTTTCAAAAAAATTAAATAGCAAGAATATTACCTGAACCATTTTTTCCCCTGAGCATAAGTGAGTAACCCTCATTTCCCGGATAGAGGTTCACTACCAGACATGACAACGTCTCCTGCATAACCAGCTTCTCAAGTAAATTCACATTTCGCCTCAGCTTCTGCTTTAAAAGTAAACATTGCTCATGAACATAATACTATCAAGTAATTAGTAGCAATAAAAACAATTGCTAGAACATGAGTACTATTTAATGCTGAAGTCTGTATCTAAACAAGCCCAGTTAAATTTAATTTGACTGTATTTGGCAGTGTATATTCATTACATATTATCTGTAATTACTCTTTTTTTTTTCAAAATCACTCATTTAAATGAAAAACCCTTTAATTATAAGTCCACAGAAAACACAGTTAACAAGAATGACTCTAAGCTACAATGTCATAAATCTACAATATTGTTTGTAGTATTCCCATCAGCATCATTTATACCATATGCTATACATTGTTTGATAACAACAAAACATTCAGCACTTTCAAATATCCTAACAGAAGCAGATATTCCTTTCCAAGATGAAAATATTGAACTACAGATTTTGGAAGCTTAATTGCATTGCCTTGTCCGTATTTTCTGAAATCTGATCCAGCAGCTGCAGAGACTGTTCCCTTATTCAATTTTAAGAACGATCTTTTCCATGTATAAGTGATTTTAACAAAGAATTAGTATGATTTAAAGACCCTATGTACATCCTAAAAATTTTAACTTTTTAAAAGCCCCCCTTAGAACTTTAGATAATTAGTTCTAAACCTTCAGATAATTTTACACCTTCTGGGTGAAGCCATTCATTGGAAGTTAACAGTAGCGTTTTCGTAAACTGCCCAACTACTCATTTCACATACACCCAAATAAGTGCTGGCAGGGTATGTCTTTTTGAACAAGTTGATCTTTCCAGAGGTAGTTAGAAGATGGAAAGCAGAGTCATTACCTACAGTTCATCAGTTACCCAAGAAATAAATCCGAACTTACAACAAAGCACAGATTAAAAATACAACCCAAGTCTCTCCTTTTTTCCCCAATGGCAGTCAGAATAAGCAACTGATTCTGAAATATGACACTGACAACAATGCATGTGGCATTGAATCCTGCTCTGAACTTGACCACAAATTACTTCAGTGACACAGGATTAAGACAGGTTACTCAAACCAGCCTGCGCCTTGCTATCCATTGTACTCATCCATGTATCCATCACTCAGTTACTGTAATAGCACTGGTATCTAATAAACCTGTTAGATACACCTCTCCATTCTAGACTGTTCTTTCAAAATCCTGTTTCCATATGCAGAAAAGCATCTCAAGAAGCACAATCTTTACAATCCTCAGCTAGCATTCCACTTCATTACCTTTGAAAACAGACTGTCATTGGCCCTCCCATCACCTTGTTTTTATTTAAAACTGAACCAGGGTGGAGCTATTAAATTACACAGTTTAGTCCGTGACAGTAAGGATAATTGTTTCTCCTGTAGCCTTAGGTAACCACGACAGTAGCCAACATTTAACCTCTTTTTTTAACAAAGGAATTAAGTGAAATAAAATAAGTATTTTCTGCAGTTGCCTATTTAGACAGTAATTTCCTCTTACCTTTATCTCAGGCTCTTTTTCACATTCTTCTATATATAAATCATAGAGTTTTTGAAATACAGATTTTCTGAAATTAAAAAAGCTTAAAATGTAACCAAAATTAAAGTCAAATAAATGTTATTTAAAGGGTAAATATTAAAACTCTTACTACCTTCCACTGGATAAATATTTTCTTTTGGGAGGTCTCTGACGGGCACTTTCGATGATATACTAGAAAAGTAAAGAAACCCCCCATATATTACAAAGAAATTTAATTTTAACTACCATGCAACTTTTAGACCATTACCAGACAGTATCTTATGTATACAGAAAGTAATTAACAGTTATGGTACATGACTGTTTCAGAAGTGTACTATACACACACAACCTGGTGGATGTTCCAGCCATCAACAAGGATACAGCTCAATTTAACTGTACAATGTGTTTTATGGCTGTGGCATGAGTTGCATGCAAAGCCTTGATTTTACATTCATGCTTTTTAATTACAGTAGTAAACTACACTACTGCAGCAGTAACATTATTGTACTATTTGACACTACGTAAGTTAACATGACAACATCCTGAAGCTAACATACTAAGACAATCAAATCAATGCTGTCTAAGCTTTACAAATCAAGCACTCCTCAAGAAAACAAACTTCTGGAAGTTTAATTTTCCCCCTTGCCTCTTGCATTGACACTGCTCTTCTCTATAGAGTTGTGCATAGGGCAATTATTTATAAATGTAATTCCTGTACATCAAAGATTTGAATGAAAAAAAGAAAAAACCCATGATACTACATTCAATGTAGTTTATATCTTAACAAGCTTGTTTTTTCAAATCTATATTGTCTGTCTGAAGTATTTTGATGAACTTAGTTCAGAAATTTCCATGAAGATAGGTTCTCCTACAAATAGATGTTACCCATAAAAGGGTTCAAGATAACCATTATATCAGCATGAAAGAACATGAACGCAAAGGCACTTGCCTTTTTGTTTCATTGGGCTATCCTTGAAAACACAAACAGGATTTTGCAATATATTTCTGCCAGCTGTCTCAATCACCACTGTACAGTGCTGCTTATTTCATTAACATACACATTTCCTGGTTGAAAGGGGAAAACTGAAGTCCCACATGGTCCATCATCATTACAACCTGATGATGTTCTCAGTAGAATGGGTAAGAGACAAGTATGTGATGTAGCAATTTTAATGAGCATTTTGCAAAACCAGCATTACACATATGGGCAATTATTTACACACACACACACATTCACATAAGATGCTCTTCCACTGCTTTTCAGAACAAATATAAAAATACAACAGTAATTTAACTGTGAGACCAATATATTACGTGCAAACAAGCAGCTTGCTACTCCTTACCTCTGCACGATCCAATGCCAGTTCTAAAGCTTGTTGCTGCAAGAATCATGAAGGGTGTTTTTAGAAATTATATTAACTGTTTAAACATCCTCACACATAAATCCACCACCAAAACACTACTACCACTGATAAGAATTTATAGTCAGGAGACCGGCTCAAACATTCTTCAACACATACTAAACTTTGCAGTTACATGATGTTTCAGCCATATCAATAATTAGTCCCACTACACTTGCAAGGTTTTTGTTATTTTGTTAATTTTTATAACAATGAAAGGCAATTAGAATTAAAAATAGTAATAGCAATTACACCTAATAAAAGTAGCAATAAATATTAACTACAATAATTAGAGATGGCAAATAGAAAATCTTTTCTCCTTTCTTAAGCTGGCTACTAATTTAACATAAAGAATAGACCAAAGTATCCCTGAAGAATTGTCACGAAATAAAACATTTACCTTTTAGACACTGGTGCCTAAGTATTAGTACTGTTATTTTTCTACAAAATGGAAACAGAGATCTTGTGCTCAGCATGTAACTTCTGCACACAAGGCAGTTTGAGAAGAGTCTCCTATGACATACTGTCAGGTGGCTAAGAAACCAATACAACCTCTACTCTGGATTTCCTCCGAGGCAGGCTTAGTATGCTCAACCCTAGGACAACACACCAGAAAGCTAACACTCTATATCCCATAGTATAAGATACTTAATAGCATTTACTTTAATGTCTTTCGCTCCTTTGGAATGTCTTTCACTTCAGTATACCTGCAGTTGATATAAATGTATTTCAAGAAGAGCAAACAGCTTTGTAGATAAGAGTAATTAGTTCTTGGACTAAAATTTGACAAATGTTTAAAACCAGAATAAACAAGCACCAGTGGCAAAGAAAGAGACAGTCTCGCTTGGCCCCTAACTTTCCTTCTTTGGCATTTTAGCTTGGACATCTACTTTGTGCATAAATAATGTGCAGCTGCTAAATGGACCAGACAATGAAACTGATTTGGGGCAGAGAGGAGAGAAAGGACAATGCTATGAACCAAAGTCTTCTAGGAGAACACTTAGGACTTGATTCAACTCGAGGTAAGTCAAGAACAGTAACGCATTCACTTCAGCGGCAGGTAGATAAAGTCATTAACAATGTATTGATGACAAGCTCTAATAACAGTAAAAAGCACCCTTTTTACTTAAAAAACAACTTACAATTAATCCCCCAGCCAGAACTTTTTAAATAGGCTACACTATACAAAAAACCAGAAGCGTTTTGGAGAATCCTCAACTCTTCATTAAAGCTTACAAACTTTTGTAATAAGTACTTCCAACATAGGTATTTGTGTTGTTTCCTCTGTTTAGCCCACCCCTATTAGCTGTTCATGAAAGCAAATACCTTTACTCAAATCTCCATGATGAGAAGGCATCTGAGCTATGTCCAATAATACATGGCAGTACCATTTTTTTCTTGCATTAGAATAAAATTCAGGGGAGAAAAAAGTACTACAGTAACAACAAAGAAATATACAGCAGAAAAACTCAGGCCTCTTACCATTTACTTGCAGTCTAATAAAAGTTTTCTTACCTCTTCTTAGAAAAAAACAGCACTTAACAACATGCTATTAGTCATTACATGCCACTGTAGAACATTTAAATTTTCAAGTGGCTGGGTGTTTATATGAAAATGTCAAAGACTCATGCTTTCTATATATGTCTACTGCATAACTGCATGATTTCAGACATTCACTGACTGCTTGACATTAGGTAAAATTCCATGGCAGTATTATCTCCTGTGAATAGAAAAATATTACATGGAGGCAGGATTTATACATACTGAACTGTCTAACACCAGTCATGCCTGAAGAAACACCACTAAATTTCCTATGTTTCACTGGACAGTGACCAAGTGTTTAGAAGCCATGAAGGAAGACATCCCTGAAAAAAAGTACGAGAATTCAGGAGTCACAAGTAAAAAAAGTTGGTTTTTTTTTTTTTAAGAAAGTGAGAAACATTATTCTCATCATCCAGAGAGCTAGCAGACTGGAGCAGAAGAATCTGAAAATATATTATCTTAGTGATAACTTACCATTGTAGTTGAAGCCAGGTGACCAAATGGCAAATGAAGAACTTAATAAATTTGGTGCAGCAGGCAAAGAATCATATTTTATGGTCACTCTTGGNCCTACCTAATATTGCACATTCTTTTCTATCAAAAAAAAAAAAAAAAAAACCAAGGAAAAAAAATCACTAAGAAACTAAATAAACATTTTATTTAAACACCACACTTTCAGTGATTAATTGTACTTATATCTCATTTCCATAGCATCCTTTCCTCTAAACGTAGAAATAAAAGTTGCCTTCAGCGTGACTGCAGAGGTTCCTATTCTAGTGACTATTCCAGTACTACTTTGGCAATAATTTTATGTTAGTTATATTAAATAATAAAGTAACAATAATGAAATAATTGAGATTATATAGCCAGGTACTCTTCTCTCTTGCAGAAGTTTACCTAGACACCCCAAATATATCCACAGATGCAGAGAAGGCTAGAACATTTAATGACAAGCAATCAGAATATTTAGCATAGCCTGTTAGGATTTTTGTTTTGCTTTTCTGAGTGTATTAGTCTACAGACAAAACCTCCACTAGCACTGCCTTCTAGCACTATTCTGAGATGTTAGTTTAATACTGACTCACAGTAGGCTGTCAATTATGAACTGGCTAAACTTTGCACAGCACTAGCACCTTCCTTTGATATCCTTGCCCTCAGATGCTACGTTCCTATGCAATTTCACTTTTAAATTTAGCTAGATAGTTGTACGAAGAAAACACTAGCTCAAAAAAACAATCTTTAAATCTAGTTCTTCATAGCACTCCCAATGAAGAAGTGTGAAAATTCAGGTAAACTTTCGTTTTGCATTTGGACATTACAGTGCCACACTATACTAGAAAAGTTCACTTAAGATATTCCACTACATGTAGTTTTAATTTGCACTAAAAATCTGTTGCAGCTACATTCCACATCAGCCTTGATTTTCCCCACCTTCCTAGATTTCAAATTACATGTCCGCTATTTCACACGTCCCTAAACCTTACTCGGCTGCTTCAGCCTGAAACCAATTCTAATAGGGAGAATAACAAACAAAAACAATAACCAAGGGGTCCCCACAAGGCGGAGACCTGCTGGCTTCTAGCAGATGGCGAGGAGGCGGGAAAACAGACTACACAGATTGGCCCAGGGGAGCATCCATCCGTGCCATCCTACAGCCCAGCTGCCTCCCGAGAAGCCTATCCACCCTCGCCCCGGCTCACACTGAAGCCAGGTCCTAGGAGAAGGAGACCAAGAGCTCCCAGCACCACTGCGAGCGAGGCGCAGGTGGAAGCCTCGGGAAAGACGGGGAACCCGATCCGATCGCCCGGGCCCTGCTGTAAGTGCCCCGCCGAGCACCGCCAGGCGGACAGCCGGGTCAATCGCACCTCTGCGCCCGCCAGGGCTGTCACCGCCCCCGCGGTCACGGGCCTACCTGCGAGGGCGGAGAGCGACCGCACGAAGCCACCGACCATAGCTGACAGCCAGACAGGGCCGGGCCAAGCCGCAAGGCCGCGCTGCGACCGGGGCGAAGGACGCAGGCCAGACCCGAAAGACGCAGGCCAGGGCCCCAGGCCCTCAGCTCCCACGGCCCGGCCCGGCCCGGCCCGGCCCGTCCCGACCGGGCGCAGGGGACCGCAGCTATCCGACCACCCACCCCCCTCCCCGGCGCGGGTGAGGAAGGCCCGTGTCTCCGAGCACCGTTACCTGCCAGCCTCCCGCAGGGCCCTGCCCCCCGCACAGCGGCCCCCGCCGCCCGCTCATCCGCCCCCGCCACAGCCCACCGCCGCGCCCCCGGCCACTTCCGTCCCGCCGCTTCCGAGTCGCTCCCGGAAGGGGCGGGCCCGTCGCTATGGCGACGAGTTAAGTTGAAGCGTCGCCACAGAGACGGGAGGGCGGGACTCCGAAACCAGCGGGTCCCGCGCGCGCCGGGAGTAGCCGTTGGCCGCTGAGGCGAGGATAGGCGGGGCGCGGAGGCGGAGCGGGGCGCGGAGGCGGAGCGGGAGGCGGTGGAAGGAGGGGTGCGTTACAAAGCCCAGAATTGTGAAGCGTTCAGCGGTAGTGAAGTGTCGGGTTGCCTTTGCAGGTCAGAGGTTTGAAGTTGTTACGAGAGTCTAAACGGGCTTCCCTGAGTCTCAGGGGTGCCTAACGAATATCTGAAGATTTCGTGACTCTGGGGCTGCAGCGTGTTGTGGAAACGTTTCTCTGAGAGCACAGAATCACAAGGTTGGAAAGGACCTTTGAAGAGAATCAAGACCAACCAATCCCATCCTAAGCTAAACCATATCCCCAAGTACCTCATCTACCCTTTGAACACATCCAGGGAAGGTGACTCAACCCACTCCCTGGGCAGCCTGTTTCAGGCCCCAACAACTCTTTCAGTGAATTTTTTTTTTCTAATGTCTAATTTAAACCCGCCCTGGCACAGCTTCTTGCCATTTCCCCTTGTCCTATCTCCTGTCACCTGGCTGAAGAAACCATCACCCACCTCTCCACAACCTCCCTTCAGGTAGTTGTAGGTGGTGATAAGGTCTCCCCTCAGCCTCCTCCAAGCTAAACAGCCCCAGCTCCCTGAGCAGTTCCTCATGGGATTTGCCCTCCAGCCCCTTCACCAGCCTGGTTGCCCTTCTCTGGACTCGCTTGAGGATTTCAGTGTCCTTAGGGTGAGGAGCCAAGAACTGGACTCAGTACTTGAGGTGTGGCCTCACCAGTGCTCAGTACAGGGGCACAATCACTTCCCTAGACGTACTGGCCACACTGTTTTTGAGGGGTGGGGGTGGTTGTAGGTGGTGTGACAGGGTGGGACAGCGATTCCAGGATAAAGGATTGCTTGGGAAACGTATAGTGGACACATGGCTGGGGAAGCTCAGTGCCTAAATGTAAATTTTACTCGATCATAATGCTATGCATTTTCATAATTCCTATTTGAGGCATACAGGAATTAATCTAAAGAAATGATACTGGGAACATGGAAGCCTTTTTTCCAGTAATAGATTATTGTGAGAGTTTTAGCAGGTGCTTCTGGTAACTTGCTAGAGATACTAGGTGATTCATCAGATCACTGTGCAACCAACCATTAGCTTGAAGTGATAAAAGCTGATTTTAATATTGCATTAAAAGCCTGCTGGCTGTAAAGTGAAAAAGTGACTGCCTGGTTTTGGAAGTTTGTTTGATTTTCTGGAATGTTCAGTTTTATGTCAAATCAGACAAAACAAAGCAGAAATGCACAGCAGATTTCATACATGTGTCATGTACATATTGGAAATTTCCTTTAATTACATAGTCATTAACAAAGGGATTGGCGACGGCCTCAGAATAATTTCACTGTGACCTCTCCCTCCAGGTTAAGTAACACCTGTATTGTTCTTGGCAGATCTTTGCCTAACAGTGATCAGATCTGTTTGCAAGCAAAATTAAATAATATGTTGTTACACATTAACAAGTATCAGAATCACTTGATAAAATATATTTATGATAAAGGATTGAAACAACATCATGTTAGGGAAACAGTTTTCAGTAGGATCAGTATTTCAAAAATCAAAAGATATTTTAAATTCATCATCCCTCAGCCTGGACAGGAGAGCCAACACATGTGGCCAAGATAAAGTACTGGCAGGTTCACGTGAGATGCCTACAGTGCTGTGTTAGGTCATTTCTGTGGCAGGAGGGCTCCTGGTTGGGATGCCAGTATCCATACTCTGTAAGTATTTCCAAGCTCTCCCAGGCATATGTATACTATACATTGCACTCACTGTCCATGGGCTCAGCAGTTACACAATGTGTTCCCTGTTGTTCCCAGGCCTTTCTAGCATTTCTGTCTGAGTCATAATTTTATTTGTTCATAGCAATGAGCAAGTGAGCTACCCCATGATTCAGCAGCAAGTCCTATATGTGAGATCACACCTAGCACTACCCTTCAGTGCCTTTGTTAACCTTGCAGTCTTGACATGTCTTGACAAGGGGTGACTTAAAAACTCAAGAAAATTTAGATACGGGAAGCTCTGGGCAAAGATCGCTGCTGGAGTGCTTCCTGTAGGACCACCCAGGTACTCTGTCTTGTTCCTGTTGACACTGTTTTGGTTTCAGCACCGAATTCTTTTTAGCTCTCCCGTGTCTCACACTCATTGGATTGCCCAAATCACAGAATCACAAGGTTGGAAAAGACCTTTAAAGATCATCAAGTCCAACCAATCCCATCCTATGCTAAACCATATCCTTAAGTACCTCATCTACCCTTTTTTTAAACACATCAGGGAAGATGACTCAAACACCCCCCTGGGCAGCCTGTTCCAGGCCCCAACAACTCTTTCAGTAATTTTTTTTTTCTAATATCTAATCTGAACCTGCCATGGTGCAGCTTCCTGCCATTTCCCCTTGTCCTGTCTCTTGTCACCTGGCTGAAGAGACCATTGCCAAATGTTGGAAGTCATAGTTAGTGGTAATTGCTGATGATGCTTAGATTCTCTCAGACGTTCTCAGTATATACAATATAAACCTCTGATTCACAGATTCACAGAATTGTAGGGATTGGAAGGGACCTCCAGGGATCATCGAGTCCAAGCACCGTGTCAAAGCAGGCTACCTAGGCCANGTCCAAGCACCGTGTCAAAGCAGGCTCCCTAGGACAGGTCGCACAGGTAGGTGTCCAGCTGGGTTTTGGATATCTCTAGAGATGGAGACTCCACAAACCCCCTGGGCAGCCTGTCCCAGGGCTCTGTCACCCTCACTGTGTAAAAGTATTGGTGTGGAACTTCCTGTGCTTCAACTCATGGCCATTGCCCCTTGTTCTGTCTCCACAGACAACTAGAAAAGGCTGGCTATTTCTCAGTCTTCTCAAGGATGAACAGTCCCAGCTCACTCAGCCTTTCCTCACAGGGGAAATGCTCCAGGCCCATAATCATCTTTATAGCCCTCCTCTGGACTCTTTCCAGGAGATCCCTGCCTTTTTTGTACCAGGGAGCCCAGACCTGGACACAATACTCCAGGTGGGGCCTGCCCAGGGCAGAATAGAGGGGGAGGATCACCTTTGACCTGCTGGCCACACTCCTTTTGATGCACCCCAGGATCCCATTGGCTCTCTTAGCCACCAGGACATACTGCTGGCTCATGGCCAACCTGTCATCTATCAGGACCCCCAGGTCCTCCGCAAAGCTCCTCTCCAGCAGGTCATCCCCCAGCCTGTAGTGATACATGCAGTTATTCCTTCCCAGGTGCAAGACTCTACACTTGCTTTTATTGAACCTCATTTGGATTCTTATTGCCCAGTGCTCCAGCCTGTCAATTGATGGGATCAGTGTTTTCAGATGTGGGGACAAACAAGATGAGCACCTGATTTCAGCATGTGAAAAGCTACTTTAATGGTTTGATAGGAGCTCATGTTTTTCCTGAACACCAGAGAAGAGATGGTGAAGAGTAAAAGAATGCAGGTGGCAGTTCTTCCAGGCACCTAATAGACGCATGGTACAGTGGTTCTGCCACTGCATTTGATCCGACTTTGAAGCTAATCCACCTTTGAGCAGGCAGCTGGACTACTTTTCAACTTATTTTTCTTTCTGTTGTTCTGTGCTCTATGCTGTCTGCTTCACATTACGCAGTAACTGTAAAAGTTACCAGAACATAATTGTCATTATGAACGCTGTTTTTCATTGCTTTTTTCTGTGACCTGAATAACACAGGGAATGTGAGCTAAATTGTTAGCTAGACTTTGTTTTGAAAGGATTTATTTTTTTAATTTCTGCTTAAGTCTGTAATTTGCTGTATTTAAGTATGATTTGTCAGAGTTGAACATCTCATTTCATCTCAGCTGAATTAGAGCAATGTTGTGGAGCGTTGACTCACCACCTGAGTGGCAATCTGCAGAAAGTTCTTGTGTTTCTGAACACTGTTAAAGTTCACTTCTTTCTGCTAACTTCTCAAGAATGGTGTAATGCATAATGATTATATGCCTGAAGACTCATCAAAATACCTTATATCCAGGGCAGAAGTGTCTTCTCAGACTTGTACAGTAACCTGTGTTATGCTCGGCCTTCTGGAGGGCCTACAACCTTCCTTTGGAGCTACCTCCAAGCTAGGTTATGTCTGGGCTGGAGAGTCTGGCCACACTCTACCTACTTGTGTGTGGGTTTTGGCTTGCCTCAGATAACACTGTGGTGTCTGAGAAACAGCATATTGCTGTTACTTCAGTGTGACCCTTTGTTTACAAAGGCATCTCAGTGTTGGATTTGGAAATGGGCTTTCTTTTCAAACACGGAACTAGATGTCTTAGAATCACAGATGGTTTTGTATATTCTCTAAACATATTGTTTCTTTATGCCCTCCTTGTGCCTTTATCAGAAACAAATTAACATGTATTCCTTATTGTATGCAGATGAAGTAAATGATGAACATATGGCCAGCTTTTACACAATACTAAAGAATATTGTAATTTTAGTGTTTGAAACCCATGCCATTGTCTAAGTTTATTATTGTTTTACCTTCTTCTGTTTGACTCGATATACATTAGTCGTAGGTCTTTTACTTCAGCCTTGAGACGAGAAGACTAAGGGGGGACCTAATTAAAGTCTATGATTATCTTAAGCAGGGGATGCAGGGGGAATCAGCCAGCCCCATTTCAGTGGTCTGTGGGGATAGGACAAGGGGCAACGGCTGCAAGTTGGAGCACAGGAAGTTCCGCACCAACATGCGGAAGAACTTTTTCACAGTGAGGGTGACAGAGCCCTGGGACAGGCTGCCCAGGGAGGTGGTGGAGTCTCCTTCTCTGGAGATATTCAAGACCCGTCTGGACGCCTATCGGAGTGATATGTCCTAGGGAGCCTGCTTGGGCAGGGGGGTTGGACCCGATGATCTCTTGAGGGCCCTTCCAACCCCTACGATTCTATGATTCTATGATTCTATGATTTGTGGTGATGGTTTTGGGATTGTGAAGATTGGTAATGGCACTACAAATCCTGCAGTACATTTCTGGCCTTTGTTATATTTGCTCAGAATAGGAGGCTTTATAATTAGAGAATTTTTTTTTCTGAGTTCAGTGACTAACTTTGGAGCACTGGACATGCTTTCCTGGTTGTTAAGCCATTCATCATGCTAGGTGAACAACCTTATCACTGTCTTCCATTCTGAGGAAGGTACTTCACTCAGAGTGGTACTTGCCTGCATATGTAACCTGTTGGGAAAAGGACCAAAGCTCTCTTGTTTCTACTTTACCTTTCTTACCTACCTGTTCCCGACTGGACAAAACCCTGAGCAACCTGGTTGTTCCTGCACAGCTCATCTTGCTGTGAACAGGAGGTTGGGCTCTTCAGGTCCTGAATTATCCAGCGATCCAATGGCTTTTACATATGAGCAGCTGCTCTGAGACCTGCTATGCCCCCGGATGCCCTGTTTATAAAACACATAGGTTACAAATAACAGTGAGCTCAGTTGTCTATAATAGTATCAGTCAGAGACCGACTCTGAATCTGTGTTACCTATTATTACATTAAATTTATTTCTTTCTTTTGAAAATTCCTTAGGAACCAACTTTTTATATATATATATATACACACATATATATGTGTGTTTCACTTTGCCGATTGTGTAGAACAGTAAAAATACAAGCCAAAAAGGACAGTGCAAGAATTTTCCCATCCAAGTGTTGTGATGGGATAGTGGGGTTTTTAACTTTTAAAATTTCTGTGCAGGTGAGAAATTAGTCTCATTGTTAATCTATCTAAATTGAATTATTCTTTAACAGTAACAAATCTTCTTTCATAATAGCTGTCTAACAGATTTGCATGATTGGTGTGTTTGATGCATTCACTGGAACAGGATACTGGAGGTCTGTAGACATAGTGATACATTTGTCCCAATACAAAATGGCAAAGCTATTCTTTGTTTTCCTGTGCTGTTTCACAATTAAATGGCACACAGGCATATGAATCTGAGTCAGATTTATATGCTCAGGCCGAGACAGTAATTCAAGTATGGTCCCTCTCATTTGAGTACAGATGAAAAAAGAAATGACAGCATGCTATGAGAGGAAACCTCTTTGTTAAAGTCAGACAGACTGTGGGCATGTGAATGAACCTTAGGGCAAAGAGCCATGTACTGCTGAATTCTAACCCAGTTGTGTCATTCACTTTCTCTGTGGGCAGTTATAAATCCCTGTGGCTAACATTTCTATCCTGCCTATGTACATCCGTATTTTAGGACTTAAATGATTTGCAGACATGCTGAAGTCCCACAGCTTCTATTTATTATTAAGGTCAGATACACCTTGTCAAGTACAACCATACATTCTTTTGTTGGAAGATATTTCTAATTTGACTGTTTAAATAGAATTTTACAGTTGGCAAATAGAGATGAACAACATCTTTATTCAATTTATGTTCAATTTGTTGTCTGAACATTTGTTTTCTGTAATGAAAAGACACAGAAAGAGTGACGGAGAATCCCCTTTATTTATTTTCAGGCAGTAGAGGCCAAGAAAACATGAAGTACTGTGGAGTAAATGTTTTGAAGTGACTTTGGGTAGGATTCAGTAAGCAATTAAGTCACATAAAGTAACTATAAGTGAGCTAGGAGTACAGGTCATTGCTATACTCAGTAAAGCCTAGAAATCAATTCAGCTCACTCTAAAGTAGGCATCTTGGGTAATCCTTGGTTGCTTGAAGATAAGTATCTAGTTCCTTTTGTGATGCCCCTGGGATATCTTAGACACTTTCTCAGGACTGGCAAATATGACACAGAACTTGAGGGAGATCTATAGTCTCTAGCTAGAGAAGTTACCTAACAGCATCTAGAATAGTACTATACCCTTGTGTTTACTCATCTTGTGACTGGTCAACAGAGTCTCTTTCCTAGACTTCTTGGCTGTGTTGATGAGCTCCTCTGACCATGGGAATATTAACACATGTAGACAATTGGAATTAGATGTCTCCATCTCAAACTGAGTCTTCTTGCGAGAGCTCTTGTGCCTCAGTTTTGATATGGTCAGACAGAAACACCTTAAAAACAGCCTTGATTTTCAGAATGTTCTGACTTACGCTTAAGTGATGTAGGCATTTTTGCTGGGTTTCTGGTTTGATGTCTAAAGAAATTGAGTTATCATTGCAAACTATTTATGATTTATATCAGAAAAATCTAACAGTTGAAGCTACTCAGTTCCAACCACGTGTGTTATTTTGACTTTTTTTCTTCTGATGGCAGTTGCAGTGAAGCTACCTGAAGCTGGACTACCTTGTCTACATTGCAGGACATTATGAAGCCTCTGGAGGATGTACGCTGCAGATATATAGGACACCTGAAGAAAACCTATATTCCACAGACCTTTCAACTTCTTCAACATCTTCATCTTGCTTAATCCTGAACTTATTTTCTCCTCTGACACTTTACTTTGCAGACTTATGTAAAAGACTCTCCTACCAGCATATCACAGACACAAAGGAGGAGCAGAACGGGCAACCTGGCCCAGAATGTTTAATTACCATCTCTTTTTCATTGCTTGCTTGAACTTGACAGCTACGACTGGCTACAGCACAAACTTGTCAACAAGGGAGGAAGTTGGTAAAGATTTGCTGGAATTTCTGCACACAGAAATGTAGAAATTTATGATCTGACATCCTCTTCAGGATAGCAAATAAGGCAAGAAGATTTAGTAGCAGACCAATGGTAAATCTGAAATGTCATGGCCAACAGAAAGTAAGCCAGAGGCGGAGGTTACTAGAGTGATTTTTAGATGCAGTTTTTCTTTTCTCTTGAGAAAGGGAGGGAAAACAAAGTGAGAACTGGGGAGATGGACAATAGTCAGGGTGGATTAGCTCCCTAATGATCTGGAGGCAGGCAGTCAGGATTAGCTGGGGCCAGACAAGGCTGTGCAGTCCAGGTTACACTTTATATAGAAAGGCCAACTTGGCTGGTCTTTTTCCTGTCCTGTGCTTACATAGAAACAATAATGAGAATGACAAAGCATGCTTTTAATAATTAATGTTGTTGCAGGATTCTAGGTTATTTGCTTGCATTTGGAGTTGGGATAGCTGTAATACTCTTTCCAAAAGCCAGGGAACCTACAATTGGAGGAGATTGGTACTGAAGACACTTTGACAAGAACTTAGAGCAATACAGACATAAAATTTAGGTATGAGTCCATGATGCCAAGCTTATGTAATGGACTGTAACATGCTAACATATAATGGGAAGATTATCTTTGAAACATCTCTTATAATTTTGAGTATTTCAGAGGAGATTATTTGTCCTGTACCAGTTGGTACAACATGATGGATCATAGCAATCAGCTTGGCTTTACTAAACAGTGAGTTTGCCATTGTTAACCATAATGAAACAATAAAATGGAGCCCTCTGGTTAAGGCAATGATTTCTGAATGCAAGAATCTCAACAAAATTTAGGACAGCCTTGGGAGTCTCTAGAAATTTTTGTCAAATTAATCTTCATTTGTCACTATATATATCTGCACATACAGTATGAACAAAGATAATGTGGATAGTTAATGAATCTATAATAATAAAAAAGATGTTCTCCATCAAAGATTAAAACCCTCATCTTTTATTGAGCTTCTTTGGTAATAAATAAGCAAAGAAATGTATCATTTCTACATAATTAATTTTTGGATGAGCTGCTTTGACTGAGTTTTCCAGACTTTATAACAAACCAATTTGTTGGTCTTCTCTTGCAGTACTCAGTGTCTGGAAAACATATTTGTATTTTTAACATATACAGATGATGTGGAAGTGTGGTACCTTTGTGACTCTTTGGAAGAGGTGTTGTTTCATTTTTAAATTATTTTTTATCCCAGTGATGATGCCCTTGTTATATCTGATTCCCTTTTGTTTAGTTCATGGTAAATCAGAATAACATTATTTACATTAATGTAGATACATAATGTGACTAAGAGAATCAACTGTATTAATGCTTTCATTAGCACTTCTGTGCTGGAGACTGTAGGATCTTTTGGGAGGAGCAGAATAGAGTAACTATGGCTCTCCTGTTAAGACTGTCCAAATATCATTTACCCTGTGTCAGAAATTTGAAAGACAGTCCTCATTTCCATCACTTTATGGCTTTATTTGACCTTCTGGATGAAGACAGATTTAATGTTGTGACTTATATATTTTGTGCAGTTTTTGTATGGAAGCTTCCCATATTTCACTGGAAAACCATTGCAGCAATCTTTTCAGAGCTCTGGATTTAATTTTCAGTGTGGGACAAAACCAACAGGAAACCCAAGATCCTTAATCTTTAAAATCTGGAGTGTATCATGGATGTGTTTTCACTGAATGGAATAGGAGTTCATAAGCCAGGTATTCTTAGATTCTAAAACAATTGCAACATAGTTATCCCTAACCTAACTTACTTGTCTTTCTGAATCCGATGATCGATCTCTCTTGGGCAAAATGTAAGTTAACCATAAAAATATAAGTCAAACAAACTATTCAAATAGCTAAGAGACTAAGGATGGCTTTTACTTTACATAGAGCTTCCAATGGGACTGAGCATTCATCTGCTCTGTGTCATAAACACCTCATCTATCAGATGGATGTTGGCATAAGACAAACACAGTACTGCTCTTGGACTGTAATTAATTTTCATTTGTTTAATTAAATAGCTAAGCCTTAGCTGATTGTATGGCTTTGCTAGAACTTCTACATCTTCCAGGTTTAAATGAAATTATGTATGAAACCAAATCCTGCCTGTGATGACTGTTTCACTCAACCCACTAGAGGTCAGGGCTGTACTGCTAAGGTACATGGTTAAAATCAGCTACGAAGGAATCTTTTAAAATGTTGACAGAAGTGAAGAGTTTGTCTTCTAAACTTTAGAGATTTAAAGTATGTTTTTATATGTATATAAAATTCAGTTAATATTAAGTAATCCATTGTATTTAATGCTGGTGTAGTTGGCCCATTTGGCAGATCACAGTTATTATAAAACTATATAGCTTGCTTTAACAGTGATAAACCCCAAACCTAGTATGGTTTTTAATCAGTATATCTCTATAATGGTATTTAATTGCTGTTGAAGCTTTATTTCCAACTTTGTGATTGCATTTTATATATTGGTATTTAAGTTTCTGCTTAAAGAAGATCAGGGACAGGTATAAGGGACATGTCTTTTTTCTGTAGAACAAGGCTTAGTTCCAGTCATATAATTTCCTCCTCTGTGTTTTGAAGGAATGGGTTATGACAGGAATGGTTCATAATCCAAAGGATGGGCAAGATCTTTGACACAACATTTCATAGCTTGACACACAGTCCAAGGACTTCTGCTCTTTACTTGATGGTTATAAAAACTTCTTTCATCTTGCTATGAATGAGGAAATCACAGCACTTGATCAGTACTTTGTTAACATTGTTTTATTCTGCTCTTTAATAGCATACTTTTAGTAAACTCCATACATGCTAAAGTAAAAGGGAGCCATAAGGCTCACAGCAAATCTCTATGGTTACTCTGACCACAACTGTGAGGAAGCATCAGTATATATCAAGGCCAAGGGAAGGCAGAGAGGGGAGCTTGTACTGCTTCTGTCACCCTCTTTTCTGCTATGTTGACTATAAACCTAAAATAGCTCCACCTTCTGTCAAGAAAATGAAACCTGAAGAGAAGAGAAATTGGTATTCATCCTGAGACTAGTAGTGACACTCATTCCTTTGGCATTGTTAGCTATGAGATCACTGTCTAAAATATGTAAAACATCTCTCTCGACCAGGCTTTAGACACACAGGAGTCATTTCTGATATTGATGTCTGCTTCTATGATGGATGTGTGCCTGCAAATGGGGGTGACTGACAGCAGCATCAGCTCTTTGCTGTGCATGCAGCATCCCAGGAAGGATGCATGCCTGCATCTGGACTAGGGAACCCCCTATGGTGTGTGTGTTGAGGGTACCACAGGGAAGGGCTGATGGTGCAGTGGCTGCTCTAGAGGGCTGTGCAGTGGGATCATGCTCTTGCCTTTGCTGACGTTCTACCAGCCCAGTAGCCATTTTGCCTGACCAGTACTCAACAAATCCCAGATCAGGGTGACGTGTGGCATCTCACACTTGGGGCTCTGGACTAGTGAAGCTGCAAAAATACAAAGTAAAGGAAACACATCAAAGCCAGAAGTCTTAGTGTTAAACTGAGTGTGAGAGCCCTGACAGGTTTGCTAGTATTTGTTTTTAACATTTTTCATCAGGTGATACCTCCCTCCTTCCCGAATTTTTTGAAATAGTAATTTTAAATTTCACATATGCAGCCATATATTTAATTCAGAACAACTATGAGTCTTCCCATTATATTTAATTATTCTTTTAAAAGCTCACGCTTATGGAACTTGATTAAATTCAAACTTTGGATGTTGTTACTATGTTTCCAAGCAGCTCTGATACCGGTATTTGTGGGAGAATGCAGTGTGATGGGTTTGCATGTTTGTCAGTACTCCCTAGTAAAGGAAATCCTTTTGAATATGTGCCAGCACTTCTCAGCCGCCTGTTTTCATCTTGTCTTAGCGAGCTAAAGTTGAGAAAAGCAATGTGGACTCTTCTAAATTCTTTGCACTGTAAGATGGTGCAGAGAAAATATATGTATCTCTGTCAGCATGAAGGGTGATATATATTGTGACAAGAAAAGGCAGAGACCCTTCCCTGTAATGCCTTTGTGAGGAACACTGTAAAATGACCTGTAAATTTCTCATAGCTTGAATTCTGCGCAATTAAATGTGTAGTTTGACATGCTGTACATGTAGCTTGTACACTAAAAGTTCTCACAAAGGAGAAACAGCTGCATAATACAGTCCTGTCTCTGGAAGACAGCTTGCTGTTCCAGTAGATAGGGAGGATGAATAAACCAGTGAGGTGATTTGTCAGAGAGTCACTGAACAAGCGGCTATTCGCTACAAGAACTTTAACGACTTTATTCAACATTTTCTATAACACATTGATAGTCCAGGATCATCTCTTGGTTTTTTGTCAGGCCTTGTGCCTCAGTATGACCAAATGGTCATTCTCAGTTGCTTTAAGCCTTTTGGTTCTCACATTTTACTTTTGCCGTGATTCGGTCTTTCAGGACACCTAATTTAGGAAGAGTTAACTTGTTCATCTCATCTTTGTCTTATGCCAAAATAAATGCAAAAGTAAATATCAAGCATTGCTGCTACATAGTGGTCACATGTCGATGTGGCGGATAGCCTTAGCAATCATCTCATGCACCTTCCTGCATGTTGGAAGCTTTCTCAAAATAATCTGTAATACAGTATCTGGCAATCTGTCCCTGATTGAATAGATGCCAAATTGTTGATATTGCTGGCATACGCTTTCAATTAACAGACCTAAAATGGGAGTCGGGACTCATCAACAGTGAGACTCAGGCACTTAAATGAAATCTGGATTAAGCTAAAATTAGTTTTAACTGTGGTAAAATTAATAACCGATCAATTAGTTAGCTGAAAGCAAGGCCCTTCATTTTTTTCTCAAGCTCAGAAAGAATGCCATTATGTTACACTTCTCTTTGCATGCCATGACTCAGAATTTCAAAGTTTTCAATATACCTCTGTTTTAAGTAAATTTAAAATGCTATTCAGTATCAATAATATTATTTTAATGAAGAAGTTCTGAAAAGAAGTCAGATTAAATATTGCTAAACTGACATAGCATGGAAAAAATCACCTGATGAGAAGGCCAAGTATTCTTATGATGTAACTTTTTCTTATATATCAGGTCATAATTTTGTTTGAGAATATATATTTCTTTCCAGCTATTGGCAGCCTCTGCTTTTCAGCTTTATGAGCCTCAAGTGTGTCTGTTAAGAAGAACATTGACTCAAAGCCATTTTCTTTTTGTTGTTTTCCAGAATGAAAAGAGTCACTGCATCTTCTTTTTGTGTAGAAAATCCAAGTGTTCCAATGGGAATTTACTGCTTTTTAATTTTGGCTTTTTATTTTCTTTCTTCCATGTATTATTCTTGTTATACAGTATGCTGTAAATGAGAAGTAAATCCAGAACTTTGACTGATACTGAAATCAAGCGTATTTGGCCCTTTCTTACATGAACAAAGCCAGCTTCATCCATATGGTAATGAAATGTTGGTTTGTAATTTCTGTTTATGTGTTAAAATTAATGCCTTGTCAATACTAACACTTACTCCTCCTGATTCGAAGGACTTTTTCCTGTGAAGTCCATTTCAGTCCTGGAAGAATGTATATCCACGTAGGGTAACAGAAGAGACTGGCCAGCCCAAGGCCTGTGCCCTTAAAAGGAACTCAGTGCTCCTTTCACTAACCTGGGTGCCTCTACAGTCTGAGGTCTCTTTGGTTTTAACTTTGGTTTGTTTTGCTATAAATTTTAATTACCATGTTCAGGACAAACCGCTGCCTGGGGAATGACAGATTTTTAAACTTTGCAGATCCTATTTTTTTGTATATTCTCAACTCGATGGGGCTTTTAATTATTGCCTAAGCTCTTGATATGTCTAGGGCTGCATTTTGGTGCTTCTGGTCTTTCGTATTATTCGAATCACATTTGATATGGGAAGTAGGAAGTGTGTCATGGCTTCTGGTGCATGTAAGGACAAGGAACAGACCTGTCTTACTCAGTACTTGTTCTCCAGCCATGGAAAAGTGGACTTAATACCTGGGGATATCCCATCCGGTCCTATATTTCTGTACATTTCTAATCTCTGTGGAGCTCCAGAATCGGTATGTTCACCTGTAGGTGATGTGTCTCTTTTAAGATAAACTGGATCACTCTATAGACTCCATACAGGCTGGAGGAAGATTTAGTCTCCCAAGTATATAATTATAATGTCCTTTTTGGTTGTAGGTGTACATTCCTGGACTTCAGCTGCTGCTCCACATTTTTTCTGCAAGTCCTGTGACATAACTATTAGCTCTGAGCAGATTTTTTGGATTGTTTCTGACACTGGGAATCTATCTTAAGGCCACTGAATCCCATCCTAGATCTGGAAAGGGAACATCAAAATGTCATTATAGAATCACAGAATGTGTTAGGTTGGAAGGGACCTTTAGAGGTCATCTAGGCCAAGCCCCCCTGCAGTAAGCAGGGACATCTTCACTAGATCAGGTTTCTCAAAGCCCCATCAAGCCTGAGCTTGACTATGTCCAGGGATGGGGCCTCCACTATCTTTCTGGGCAACCTGTTCCAGTGAATATCCAACCTAAATCTCCCCTTTTCTAGTTTAAAACCATTACCCCTTGTCCTGTTGCTACATGCCCTTGTGAACAGTTCTTTCCCAGCTTTCTTACAGGCACCTTTCAGGTATTGGAAGGCCACTATAAGGTCTCCCCAGAACCTTCTCTTCTCCAGGCTGAACACTCCCAACTCTCTCAGCCTGTCTTCACAGGAGAGGTGCTCCAGCCCTTTGATCATTTTTGTGGGCCTCTGGACGTGCTCCAACAGGTCTGTGTCGTTCTTGTGTTGAGGGCACCAAAGCTGGACACAGTTTTCCAGGTGAGGTCTCACCAGAGCAGAGTAGAGGGGCAGAGTCACCTCTCTCGACACTTCTTTTGATGCAGCCCAGGATGCAGTTGGCCTTTGGGGCTGCAGATGCACACTGGCGGCTCATGTCCAGCTTCTCATCCACGAGTACCCCTAAGTCCTTTTCCTCAGGGCTGCTTTCCAGCACATCATCTCCTAACCTGTAACAATAATGAGGATTTCCCTGACCCAGGTGCAGGACCCTGCACTTGGCATTGTTGAACCTACTGGGGTTCACCTGGGCCCACTTCTTCAGCTTCTCCAGGTCCCTCGGGATGACATCCTGTCCATCTGGCATATTACTTCACCACCCAGCTTGGTGGTGTCAGCAAATTTGCTGGGGGTGCACTCAATTCTGCTGTCAATGTCATTAATAGCACCAGTCCCAGTATAGACCCTTTCATCTTCAAAATCTGAAACTGATTCCTATTTTTAATTAGAAATTTGACATGGAGATTGTAAAACTGTATGTTCTTTGTTACAAAGTGCCTTGTGAATAGCATAACGTAATTTTTCAAGTATAACTCTCTGCTGTGTTTCAGTTATTTGTGAAGTGATTCTTAATTGAAACTTTGGGATCCTTCTAAGTTAGTGTTATTGGTGTAATTGGTATTTATTTAATAAGAGTTTTACCACAATTGCAATTTTTCTAATGATGTGGGTTGTATATACTGGATGTCCCTTCTCTTGACTTCAGACCTCATCTTTTAAAGTTACTCCAGCCTTATTATGATGCAGACAGCAATGATCCAGTTCTGCAGATGCTATGAACAGGCTTAATTAGAAAACCTCACTCTTCTCCTCAGCAAAAAATATTCTGAATCGTTAGACAAAAAATACATTTTTGAAGTTGGTCCAGTTGTAAACTGGAGGACTCTCTGGCATTGCCTTTTGCTATTTCTGTCTGAAACTAATGCCTTCTACAATAACTTTTACATCATTTCAGACAGCTACCTCTTTCAAATGCAGCATTTACTATGTAATATACAACATCTCGTGACAATTAGTAAGAATGCATTGTAAGGAATAAATAGAAATGCCTCAATTTGCGTTTATCCAGGTTTTAGGGTTGCCTTCCTAGACTTCAGAGACATACAAAGAGTGGTCAGAGGGCAGGGCTTAGATTTGTGTTTCTTTATAAACAGGAGACACTTCTAGCTTCAGGTTTTATTTTGCTGAAGATTAGTTCAGTACTGATCTACTCATATCATAACACTCAGGTAACGTCTCAATGCGGTATAGCTCACAGTGCAAGATGTTGTAGGAAGACTCCTGACAGGCCAAACGGGAAGACTTGAAGAGACACTGCTCTTGTAACAAAGTCACTAGCTAAAGGGCTTTATAAGCTGCATATCCCTAATCTTCCAATACTTTCCTGTCCTAATGAGGTAGGTTGACCTTTGCTGGCTGTGAAGTGCCCACCAAGCCTCTCTATCACTCCCTCTCCATCAATGGGAAAGGAGGAGAAAATAAAATGAAAAGCTTGTAGGTTGAGCTAAGGACTGGAAGATCACTTAGAAATTACCTTCACATGCAAAACAGACACAACTTGGCAAAATTTATTTATTGCCAATTAAAGAGAGTAGGATAATGAGAAATGCAAACAAATCTAAAAACATCTTCCCTACTCCTCCCTTCTCCCTGGGCTCAACTTAATTACCAACTTCTGTCCCTCCTTCCCCCAGCAAGTGGGGCAGGGGAAAGGTGAATAGGGTTTACGGTCAGTTTATTATACTTCCTGTCTGCCACTCCTTCTTCCCCACACTCTTCTCCTGCTGCAGACTGGAGTGCCTACTCATGGGATATAGTCCTTCATCACCTTCATGGGTCCTTTCCGTGGGCTACATATCTTCAAGAACTGCTCCTGTGTGGGACCTTTCCACAGGGTGCAATCCTTCAGGAATGGAGTGCTCCAGTATGGATCCCCCATGGGGTCACAGGGCCTATCAGAAGACGTGCTTCAGTGTGGGCTCCTTTTCCACGTTGCAGCATGGGCTCCTGCCTCAACCGGTGTGGGCGTTCCGTAGGCTCTGCTGCTTCCTTCAGAGCACATCTATCTGCTCTGCTGTGGGTTCCTCTGCAGGCTGCTGGGTGGATATATGCTCCACTTTGGTCCTCCATGGGCACCAAGGGAACAACCTGTGCCACCATGGTCTTCACCACAGGCTGCAGGGTACTATGCTCTAGTGCTTGGAGCACCCCTTCCCCTCCTTTTTCACTGACCTTGGTGTCTACAGAGTTGTTTCACATTTTCTTACACCCCTCTACACTGCTGCTCTGCAGCACTCTTTTCCCTTTCTTAAATATCTTATCACAGAGGTACTACAAACACTGCTGATTGGTTCCTCTTTGGCATTGGGTGCATCCATCTTGGAGCTGGCTGGAACTGACTGTCTGATTTGCAGGCTTCTTACAAAAGACAGCCTTGCAGCTCCCCTGGTACCAAAACCTTGCCATGTAAACCCAATACAGCTACTTTGGACATGAATTAGGCTTACTTGCAGGACCCACAACTTGTTACTGTAATAGGAAGATTTCTCATAGTAAGTATTTGCAAGAAGAAAATGAATTTTATTCGTATCTGTATGACAACAGCCCTGGAGAATCTTGTGTTTCTGTCGTGGCTGTGCTGTGTCACTGGAAAAGTAATTTTCAAGTGGCCAATACATGTTCGACAAATACCTTCCCAGTCTGAGGTCTTAGGGCTACATTTGTAGAAGTGCTAAGGACTCAAAGCTGGATAGAAGTCAGTGGGAGCTGTCCTTTGAAGTGCTATGCAATGCTCCATACAATTTCAGTTACCATAAAAAACCATGAAAAATTACCCAGAAATAGAGAGTTTTGTCTTCAGAGCAGTGTTGAATAGCCTGCAGTGAATAATGCATGAGAATGAACACTGAGTAAACAAAACATTAAACAGCTGGGCATTGGAACATTGGTGGTCTGTGTGTGGAGTGACAAGGGATTTGATAGAATATGAATGGCTACTTGATCTGGTGATCAGAAATCATGTTGCAGCTGAGGTCACCTTCACTGCCACACTGACTGTGGGATTTGTTTCAAAGTGTTGCTCTGCAGTTCCTGCTAGGGAAAGTGTTGCTCTGCAGTTCCTGCTAAGGGAAGTCTGCTCTCCAGATGTTGGCAAACTGGCATTACACAGACACCAGGTTCCTCTTCTGTAACCAATGCACTTTTTTGCACAGGCATTATTCCACAGAAGAGTTTAAAAGTATTACTTACTGGAATTTCTGGTGAGCATTACATGTTTTATTTCCAGATTTCCTCACACATAAATTAATTTGGTACTCTATTAGTCAGAGAAGTTGCCCATGTGACTTCAAGAGAAAAAGTTATTTATCTGACAGAATTACTGCTTTCAATCTTTGGTGTTCCTTAGGCTAATTTTTCCTAATGCTCCTTTTGATCAGTGTCACAAGTTGTTCCCCACATAGATTATCTATATAGTCCTGACATAGCTAGTCCTGTGTAAAAAAAGTGTTGCATAGAGAGAGGGGGTTTTTTATTAGCTTAAGGTATTTTATTTTTACAGCTGAATGGTACTGAAAGGACCTCACTGAAATACAATGTAAAAGAAATATGATTACTGCAGCTGATTGATGGCACATAAAATGCATAATTGAATTCACCAGTTAGCTTAGCCTCTTAATATAATTGCTTCAGTTGTTCTACTTTTCCAAAGAAAAAGAAGTTAAAATATACCCAGTAAGAAATACTGTTTTTCATATTTCCAGTTGTTATTTTAGAAAACAAAAGCCACTCTTCCCAATCAGTCCCACTTGAAGAAAAAGAGCAACCTCTGTAAACGTGGAGAAAGTTAGCCAAGCACTTAAATGGAAAACTCAAAATTTCACAAAAGAATGAAAGGTTTCAGTAAAAAACAGATTATGTCGTTCCCTTGTTATATGTCTGATGTGCTGCTGATAGATTTTCCTTTCCTGCCTGCCCCAAAATAGCACAGTGCAAATAGCATGTGGCTTGCATAGCAAATATAGTAGATATACTTTGGACAGATAAATGATAAAACCACATAGTCTGGAGTATAGTCTAACTAGAGTTTCCAACAGGAATTATCTTGCAAAACCAGCAAGAGCTGGACCAAATGGTTTAGGGTTCTTTTTTCACCACTATTTTCTCTTTGTTCCTTTTTGACTTAGAATGAAATAACGAAACATTTAAGATTTGTACAATGTCTGTACTCATAACTCTCCCACTCCTGTATCCCCAAGACACTCCTGTATCTCCAAGACTAGCTGCAACAAATCTGTCAACTGAAAACCTGGATGGCAGATTGAGATGGCATTGAGATGAAGAACTTCATATAATGAATATGGATTATACTCAGAAAAAAATGTTTCTTTTGGTGGTTTTCTCTGTGCTTCTTCACAGTTGCACATCTAAAATGATCTGCTGGCATAACTCAGCTAAATGAAATGGAGAAATGAAATCAGTCCATATAAACTTATAAGGACAGATATTCTTACATTGATGCAGATGACAGCATATGTTTGCATTGTTACAATAATAGTAAAAAGGTTAATAATAAAGATTAAATAGGTTTAAAACTGGGGACTAGTTTTCTATTGGTGGAAGTGCGCTGGGTTTCTTGTTGTGAGGAAATGTTACAGATTTACAGAACAATGCATCGTTCCCTCTTCCTTTCATTTTCAGGCTTCAGGACCTGAGCAATTCTACTCTCTCATCTTTTTTTAATTCTGGGGAAAGTTTTAACAAATAAAATAGATTTATATCTCAAATCTTCCCCAGTGGCTGTTGAGGGGACCTTGATGCACAGTTCAGATTTGTAAATTTTTTGAGTTGCTGAAAGAAAATGAGATAAATCTCTGCTCAATAATATGAAACAATCCATCCTAAAAAGGGTTGAAGTGATTCATGTCATCTTGGAGTGTTCATCAAAGGTGGAGCAGACAAACCATGCCATTAGAAGTATGTATTTCCAAGCTGTAATGATAATGTTTCTGTATAAAAACTGTTCTACAGTTAAGTGAGATGGATCCTGTGTCCAGCCACTGTTGCTGATGGTGATACTGTTTTTAGAAAATCAACAATCAGTAAGGAAAGCTAGAGTAAATTTGCAATACAAAAGTCCATAGTGGCTTACCTAGGTTGAGAACATGGCCATATACTGTAATGAATCAATGATTTCAGTATTCAAAAAGGTATTGAATAGCTTCTGCAGATTTCTTCACTTAGGTGAATGCAGATGTTTATATTGCTGGCAGGTAAATGTTAACATTTCTGGTGGGATTGTTTAAATTCACTTTTTTGCCTGCTCTTTGAACAGGAATGAACTTTGGATAGAAAGTTTTAGAAACCTGGAGATGCTTGGTTTCCTGTGTCCCCTGCATTAGACACTAGCTTTGTGCAGCTGGCACTTTTCTAGAATTTCTGGACATACAACAGTCAGTAGGTCACTACTTGGAGCAGTAGGATGGCAGGGTATTGCTGTGTATCACTGAAAGCAAAGACTGAGAAGTAGCCTGAATATTCACAGTCTGTTTCTCCTTTGAGTCATAGCCCCAGAGGTTCCAACATTAGCTGTGTTGCTTTAATCCAGCCTGGGGAACTATGCAGCTGTTTCTCATGACTGATTCCTAGTAATTCTTTTATAGTATTTGATTTTTTGTGCCATGGTGATTCAGTTATGGAAGAAGCTTAGCAATATTCATTGGCAATCACATTCCTTTTCTGTGTTTGCTAGAATGAAGTCATTGACATGTGGGAACATTTATGTGATTGTGTCAGACAAGCTAGACTGAAAGGAACAGACAGATGTCCAATGAGTGAAATATGCAAATCTTTAATGTAAATGTAATTGTAAATGATGAAGCAATTAGATTAATGAACAGATGAAAAATGACCATATTAAAAATGTCTGGAATCTGATCTCATTCCTTCTGGGAGAGTTTCTGTGAATCACATTATTATCACAAAGATGGCATATTTATGCTCTAGTATAATTCATGATAATTAGCACATTCTTTGTTATTATTGTGCTATGCATGAATACATTTTTCTGTGGAACTTCTAGGCAGTTACTTTCTGAAGATCTGTCATTCACATTCACTTTTATTTGGACACAGCACTAGGTAGGTAGATCCCATTAGCAGGAGTTTTGATTCATAGTCTCAGTAAATTTGAAATATCAACAATTGACCTAAAGGTGTCTCATCAAAGTAACAAAAATAAGAGTCTGCCTTTCTTTTGTGCATGTACTTTCATCGCTGGAAACTGTGTGCAAATACACAAGGCTTGATTTTGAACCACTGAATATTGTAGGGTTTTGCCATTGGGTGGGGCACAGCTGAGATGATTAGTTTAATATGAAATGCATTTAATTACAGCAGAAAAATTCATTTCTGTCTAGCAGACAGCCTAGTCTGAGCTATTATTTAAAACTTCCTCTACAGCCAGTGGAGACAAGTGGACTGAGGTCATGGTCAGAGGCCCACTTTTACCTAGCATGCCCCTGGGCTGCTGCTTCATGCTCCATTAGTCCCACTTCTTCTGTGTCTTTCTTAGCAGCTGCTGTGTCGTGGTTTTGCTTCCAGCTGGGCAGCTTAGGAGTCAAGAGAGGCTTAGGAGTCAAGATAAGGACAGGGAGAGATCATTCCGCAATCAGCATCACAGGCACAACAGACTCAGCACAGAATAAACGAAACAAAACTCTCTAATTTGTTACACTGCACTGCACACCCAGTGAAACCAGGGTCAGATAATGAGAAGTACAACCAGATCTTAAAGCACCTCCCCTCACTCCCCCCTTCTTAGCAGACTTCACTTTAGCCATGATTTCGCTCCCTTCTTCTCACCCCAGGATGGCATATGGAGGGGCAGGGAATAGGGACACGGGGGTTTTGATCCATGGTCTGCAGGTTTTGCTGCCAGATTGCTCCAACGTGGGCCTCCCAGTGGGTCACAGAGTCCTTCAGGGTGTCTCTATCTGCTCTGGCGTGGAGTCCTCCACAGGCTGTAGATTGGATCTCTGCTCCTCATCATCTTCCATGGCCTGCAGGGAACAGCCTGCTTCACCGTGGTCTTCTTCACTAGCTGCAGGGTCATTGTTCTCTCCGGCACCTCGGTGCCTGCACAGGTCCTTACATCTTCTCACTCCCTTCTCTGATGGCAAAAAACGTCTGCTTGCCGTTTTTTTTTTTTCTCCTAAATGTGATTGCTTTCTTGGGCCTGCAGAGAGCTTCTGGCTGCTTCTTGCAGAAGCCACCCCTACAGCACCTCCTCCTCTACCAGAACCCAGCCATGCAAAACTGCAGCATGCTGGAATGAGCACAGTTAGGATCTGGCGTACTATGTGTCTCCATCGAGGATACAGGAGTAGAAGGAATGTGGAAACATCCCTTTTGGTGTCAGTTCAGGTTGCTGTTGCAGAAAAGCATGAGCCCAGACAACTAATTTACTTAGTTACCTAGCAAAATAGAGTTAAGATAGATGAATCCTGGTCTTGGTGTACTGAAGACTTACAGTCAACAAAAATGATAGTTTTTAAGGGTCTGTGTGAGAGTGGTGTGATATTCCTTCTGTATTTCATTTATAAAAAATGAAATAAAATATGAAATATGTTATAGATGAGCAGGCACCCTTAAATATAATTATTATATAATAATTGCTTATTTTCACGGAAGAACAGAAAGATTGAGGTTTGAAGAGACCTCTGGATGTCATTTGGTTTAACCCCCGTGCTCAAGCAGGCCCACCTAGAGCTAGTTGCTCAGGACTGTGTCCAGGTGGGTTTTAGTATTTGTGAGGATGGGTATTTCTAAGTTCTTCATAACCCTCTTGGCAAAGCTGTGCCAGTGCTCACCTTCACAATAAAAAATGAGTTTCTCGATTTTCACATTATACCTCCTGTGTTTCAGTTTGTGTCCATTGTCTCAGGTATTGTCACTGAGCACCACTAAAGACCCTGGCTCCTTTCTCTCTAAACCCTCCCGCCATTTGCATTGTTTATGCAAATGAAAAAGATCCCCCTAAACCTTCTTCTCCAATGTCTGAACAGTCCCAGTTCTCTCAGCCTCTCTCCATAGGAGAGATACTCTGATCACTTCATCATCTTTTTGGCCCTTTGTTGGACTCTCTCAAGTATGTTTATGGCTTTCTTCTACTGGGGAAACCCAAACTGGACAGAGTACTCCAGGTGAAGACAGTTAAATAGGTAAAGCAAAAGCTGCACATGCAAGCAAATCAAAATCACATGTTCATGGACTACTTCCCATCGGCAGGCAGGTGTTTAGCCATCTCAAGGAAAACAGGATTCTGTTATATGTAATGGTTACTTGGGAAGGAAAATGCTGTAACACCAAATTTCCCACCTTCCTTCTTCTTCCGCCAGCTTTTATTGCTGAGCATGATGTCATATGGTATGGAATATCCCTATGGTCAGTTGGGGTCAGCTATCCCAGTTGTGTCCCCTCCAAACTCCTTGTGTACCACCAGCCTACTTGCTGGTGGGGTGGACTGAGGAACAGAAAAGGCCTTGGCTCTGCATAAGCACTCCTCTGTTTTCAACACAAATCCAAAGCACAGCCCCTTACCAGCTGCTATGTAGGAAACTCTATCTAGCCAAAGCCAATACAAGCATACTCAGAAGTTTGAAACAATGCACATCACTTCCTCATATTATTTATAATTCTAACCAAAGCAGAATGTAGGTTTCCACCAATTTATTTATGAGTGTGACATATGTTCTGGGAGGATTCCCTCCTACAAAATTGAGATGTCACTCTAAAACTCTGGGTTCAAAATATTGTTTCTAATCATGGCGAGTTTTCAGGAAACCAGCTTCCCTCCCATTGCTCATCTATTCTGCTTTGAGCTTCAATTCATGAGTCAAGGAGAAGAAAGTGAGATGGTTAATGAGGTTGCCTTCTCTCTCACTCACTGTCATGTGAATACATCAGAACTTGCTATTTTTCAACTGATGTAGCAGCAAAATTGCAGTGTCACGATCTAAAGAGTCACTAGTTTTCATCTACCATAAATACCATGGTCTTTACTGGATAAATTCACAGGGTGATTTGTGAGTGGTTTAGCACGCTTTTTACCCTCTTCTGGAGACAAGGTGGACTTCTGGGGTGGAAGTTTTATTAACAGCTGTTTTGTGATGTCTTCATTCAGGAATCAGATCATTTCAATCCTAATTTAGCTCTTTAGAACAGGAGTTTTGACTCATAGTGCGTTCTAGTGTGTCATGTACCAGGAGAGGCCATTCATGTTGCCTGGGACTTCCAATCGCTATGATAATACAAATCATAATAAGCTAGTGAACATCTGCATGCAATTATGAAGGGCAATATGTAACTGGGTAGTTGTTAAGAGATTTCATTAGCCTATTTTCAGAACAAACAGAAGTGCAGGGTTTGGGAGTGTCCCTCCTCTGTGAAGCTGACTCACATGTAAATACTTCCACTGTCAAAATCTAAGCTGGGTTTATGCCCTAATGGTGGGATGTCTTCCAGATGCTCAATTTCCAGTTCAAGTGGGAATATGTGGCTTTGGTTACCACCTGTTATAGACAATGTCACTCTGTTTTGATCATCCTCGGGAGGCCCATCAGCAGCTGTAATTCTTTCAACAGAGAAGAAAATGCCAGTTTCATATAAATTCAAGGGATATTTGCAGCAAGTAATTGTTCTAAAATTCTGACAAATTCAAGGTAAAATTAATTGTAATTAAAATATTATTGTGACTCGCGATACAATATATTGACTTTACAACAACAGACGTGTGTGAAGTATACCTCAAAATGTTTGAGTGGGGAATTAGGAGATTTGATGACTTCCTAGACCTTTCAAAATTAATGTTTTTCATGCTTATTATGTATTTTTTTTTTGCATTATTTCTTTTGCATTCTAGGACCTTGAAAATAACCCCAGCATATATCTCTATTCTTAAAATATTTATATGTCTAGGTAAACTGTAGGGTGGGGGAAGGAGACATAATCAGCCCCCATCATTTCAATTGTTCTTTTTTATAGCTAAAAAGACTTTGTTTTCTTGTGGTGCTAAGACATCGGTCTGGCTGCATGACTAATCCAGGCAATAGAGAAGAGGGTGAGGTGGGAGTGAACTACTACTATGAGAATTGGTCATTGTTTGTTAGATGTCAGAATCAATCCAGATTCCAGTTCTTATGAACTAAACCCCAGATTTTCCAGTAAAACATGAAGCTCTGACTAAGAAGTTTGATTCCTAATTATGATGTTATTGCCTGTCTCCTTTGGTATTACATAAACTACTTTGGGGTGTAGCCAGACAATAGCAGTGAATCCAAAAGCAGTTAACTTTTAACCAAGGGATCTGGGCTACCACTTTGTTTAAGTCATTAAAAAAAACTATTAAGATAATCTGCTATAAAGCCTTAGAAAATATGAAGAGAGAAACTGTAATAGTAAAACTTTATATTCTTCCTTAAAATAAAACTGTTTTTTTACTAACTCATGTAAGTATGTTTTTAACAGCATTTTATTATGTAAATGAAATGAGGGGAAACAGAATCTGTTTGGGTGCTAAAATTTGAGTAAGTCTTTACATGGGCAGCCACATTTCAGCTTTTATTCTTGAAAATGAAGGTATATATGTAAGTCCCCGTGTTTAGGTTTAAGTATACTGTCTTGAGGGCAAAGAAAGTCAGAAGCAGAAGCTTTGATGCACTGTACTGTATTTCAGGCATAAGCATCCATACGAACAAGAACTTAATTTGTGCACTTGCAGTTTGCTTTCATCGTGTGAACAAAGGCTGTATATATGCTGTGATCTGCTTTTCCTGACAGTCTATCAGTATGTGCTTCTGTTTGAAGAATTTGTTCTTTCAACAGAAAAGAAATTATTAGTTTCATATAAATTTAAAGGATGATTGTAGCAAGTAATTTATCTCTTTTATCCTTCTTTATATTCTGTGTATTTTAGCTTCATTATAAAGGACGTAGTCCCCTATTTTTTTGCACAGCCATATCCACTGTGTGTGTCCATGTGATGGAAAGAGCCTGTATTGCTGTATTCATCCCATATCACTATGACAGCTATTTCCAGCTCAGCATACTTTGTCTCATTTAAACAAGAAATTCCTTCTGGGTAGTTTTTTCCTAGTTTATCCCTTCTAGACCCAGGGAAGTTACAATGCATAAATTCGGTCAATGGCTACTTTTCCAACAGAAAATCTCCCAAACTGAATTTAGGCAAGCTTCCTGTTGGTTCAGATATCCAGGAACTGTACATTCTCCACTAAGTCTAACCTGAAAATTATAGGCTGTAGCTTCTTAAATTATACGTTCAGAATGAAGGCCAAAATTCATGAAGAAAGTTCTGTTTCCACAAGCATAAATAGTTCCTAAAGGGAGAATCAGGCTAAGAAGCAGAGAAGCAATAAAAGTAAAATAATAATGCTAAAGATATTTGCAAACCTGATGTCTATCTACAGTTGTTGGCTTAGAATGATAGTGAGAGGTGCCAGGGACAAATATAAAACAAGTTCATTGCTTGCACATGAATCTTTAAAGATTGTGTGTTAAGTTAATGTGCTGCTGATAACTTATCACATTTTCTGTCTAGACATCCAAGCTAATGTGAATGGGAATATTTTCATGTGATTTTTTCCCTCTGGGTTTTTTTCCCCGGCAACAATTCTCTTTTTCTGCTTCTGTACTGCTAAGAATAATAATGGAAACTTGCTGTCAGAAAAGACAAACCCACTTTCCCCTTACATTTTCATGATTTACTGTGGAGTACAGAGGTCTGGGCATGGAGCTGATGTATTTAACTTTGAAAGTGGTCCTTTCTTTCTTTCTTAGCATATGTAATAAACTGTACATATTTAGACTGATTCTTCAAGGGCCTTTAGGCATTAGGTCTTGTTTTGCATCTGCTATAGTCCATCTGGATTCTAGAGGAGTTTCCAGGAAAGAAAGTCAATTCTCTTGGTCTTACACTGTATTTTTATACTATTTGGGAACTATTTGCTAGGTAAGGTTCCACATCAGGAGGAAGGGTCTTGGATTTATGATGAATTAGCTACTCCAGCAAATGTTTTTTCTTTAATTTTGTATAAAACCTCCTTGAAAAGCTCTTCTATTAGTAAGATTGCCCTGCAAAAAGATTAAAAAGTGTCACGACTTGGAATTGTCTAAAAAATGCTGTGGAAATCTATCTTAGTTCTAGCCATGTGACAAGCCTTTTAGTATCTTTTTTGTTCAGTTGATTTATAGAGTAGCTGTCTAAATGCCATTTACATGTCCATGCAATATTTTTTTATATTTTATCCCATCATCAATTTGGCTCATGAGATAGATTCCATCTTTTTGTCATTAAATTTTCCTAACAGTGAACAGTGGTCAGATATCCACTCTAATCTGTCAGGTGTCTTGGAAGCTTTCAACAGTATCTTGCCTGAAGGAAAAGTAATATCCAGGATGGTGTACTAAGACAACTCCTTGAGGGATTTATCTTCTGAGTAGCTAAAGAGGCCTGCAGCTTCAACATTTGATCTTGCACTCATGGTGTTACCCTTTCTCTCAATATTTGCAGGCTTGTCAGGGAGCAGAGATTGAAAGACTGCTCTACAAGGGGAAGTGAACACAGAGTGTAGGGGAGAAAGAGCCCCATCCCATGGTACCCAAACAAGAGGAGCAAAGAAGTTCTGGGAGGTAACCAGGCAGCCAATGGCCCTTATTACCAGGCAAGGTTTTGGTGATGGCCTTGGTCTACAGAAAAGATGGGAGAGCAAGTCAACAGGTGAGCATAGCACAAGGTCAAGCACAGACATCCCTACAATGCAAAACAGACAAGGGCCACGGGACAGGATTGAGCCCAAAAGCAGCTCCCTGGCTCTTTCTCACCCAACTTTTTTCCAGCAGCTGCAACCAAAGTTATATCTGTGATGTGCCAGAGCTGGTCTTGAGCACACCCAAACAAAGGTGAAGGAGGGAAGAGAATGCAGAACCTGCTGATGCACTACTCAGGCTGAAGCTGTGAAAAGACAAGTCAGGGATGAATGGGAGGCCATGGCACTGAAAGAATCCAGTGGCTGTTTTTATGTGTCTGAAGCTATATAGCCTGAGTTGGTCAATTTAGTCTGTAGTTTAGAAAGGCCTATGGTTTCTTCTGTCATGTTAAGGGAGATCATCCTACCTACTGCAGCAGGTAAAAGTACAGAGAAGAATGAAGCCAAAAGATATAAGGACAAAAGACTAGAATTCTTATTGAAAAAGATATGACTAGGGGAATTTGATAGCAATATGTAGACTGACAGATAGATCAAGAAAGAATGATTATTAACAATTTGTCACAATTAATTTCATTAATGAGAGGTTTTTTTTCCTGTTTGTTTTTTAAACTGACAAACTGAAGATAAGATAAAAAGAAGGTAGTATCTTTTACATAATGAGCAGCTAAATCATGAAACTTGTGGCAGCAGAAGCCTAAGTCAAAAGAAGTCAAAATTAGTTCAGCTACTTTATGGAGCGTAAAGCCACACACTACAAGTAAACTTCATAACCTAGATAGGACTTTTGGTTCAGGTAGGCCCTAAACCATTGACTGTCAGCAACTGGAAAGATGTGCCAGGGAAAAAAATCTCTGCATCAGACATACTTGTTACATAATGTAATAATGGTAAGGTAGGTGGATGTTAAGGTAGATAATCATGCCTTCCCAATATTTTGTATCCACTACAGTAATGTAACTTAGCTAGGCATGTGTCTTTTAGTTCTTAGGATGTTTGAAATTATGTAGTTTATTACTGCATGTCTTCTCAGTTATACAGGTGCCAACATAAAACATGTCCTTCAGACAAACTCTGGCTTCCTATGGTGCTTTTAATCAGTTTCAAGAGCTCATCAAAATACTCAGTGACTCAGGACAGGGATATCTAAAAGCTGTCCTAAATCTCTAGGTTGATGATGTTCTTCCCTGCACAATGCAGTACTCATGAAGTTTTCCTGGCAATGTCTGAGGATTTGGAAATAAGTCATTTGGGAACTAAGGTTCATTACATATCTCAGCATATTTGTTCTTTCAAACTGGCTTTTTCTAAGACAAATACATGTCATTATGTATTTTAAAGAATAACCTAATGCAATATGAAAATAAACAACCCCCTCGGAAAACTCAACCATCCAACACAATAAAAGCTGAATTACAACAGGGCAAAGCTGTCCTGTTTCTGGCTCTTTATTCTTTTCTGATTCTGGGGAACTGATGAGAACAATGGACGATAGTGTATACATTTTCTTATGCTTCCCTTTCTATCCAAAGAAAAGCTGCTCAGATTGTACTATTCTCCTGTACACAGGAGAGTAAATATGAAGCAGAACAGATGTCACAGTTGATGCCAAACCATGTCATTTTATACCTTGTTCAATCCATGAAACAGGGTGGTTACTTTTTTCCTTCCCTTGCAAGCAAGAATGAGCAGAGAGATTTTGAAGTCCGCTGTAGATCCAAAATGCAAATGCAGTAGTTCTTTATGCCATTTAACTTTTATTTATGGCAACTCCTGAGCTGTCTTTCTGTTCTTAGGATGCTGTTCATTAGTACATATCTCAAGACTTTTGTATTGCAAAATGGATACAGAACCCATTTTACTCTTCCAATCCTGTTTGTAAAAAGAATGATCTTAATATTATCTGGCCAGATAGTCAAGTAAAATGACTTGACATGATGTCAAATGTCTCTACTATGAGGATATAAATATATAGTCTACTGCTGGAACATGAAAAGAAAAACATCGATCTGCATCATCAGCCTCTTCTGAGGATACATTTTCTTTAGATTTGATGCCTTCTAGTGCTGAACACCCAATGTCTCTTGGAGGGAGAACTGGAGCCTGAAGAAGCTCATGTACTAGCCACAGCACTCTTAAGTTTTTCTATCCTCATAATTTCTAGCCATGCTACATGAACTTGAACGAGTACAGCCTGGCTAACAGTTGCACAGTTGTTTGCATTTGGGATAGGAAAAAAATACATACATTCTATATGCAGTCATGTGCCTGGCCCAATAAGAAAGAACCATGTGATGCTATTTTATAATAACTTTCACAGAGCACAGTCACAATTTTAGAACAGTAAGTAGTCATCTGGAGCTCATTTAACACCTTATCTCCTACTGCCTCCTGGATAATTTGTAACGGAAAGGGTTTATGGCAGTATCTCTGTACGTTCTCTTCATTGCCATTTCTCAAATGAAGCTCTATGAACCTTAATATGACTTTTGCCATATATGTTCCTATGGTGGTGTCACCTCAAAACAGTGAACTAAACTCTAAATTCATCAAAAGTACTGGAAAGATATTGGTCTACTGCAGGTGTAAGATATTTTTTGTCCCCGTTTGAGCCTTCTCCAGTGCTCATGCTGCTGTGTTGGCAACTCAGTCTCGTAATAGTCATATGCCATCATAACATCTCTCTTGCCCCTCCTGCACTACAGCAAAGGAATAGGTCTGTTGAGTGGATGGAAAATGTTTACTTGTTTCTAACTTCAGTCTGTGCTCAGAGCCATAATAAAGATCCACTTTGGAGAAGCAAGCAGGAACTGAATTCCTATGTGTGGCCTGATGTGGGGATGTGGGATGTGGGTATTCACATCTCATCTCTTCACTGATGGATGGGACTGATGAAATAATGTCGATGATTTGATGCTCCAGATAGTTATGAATCTGCTGAGGCTGGTGGGCCAATTTTGAGTCAGCAGTTTCACCATGAGCTATTTGGGCTTGGATTTAACCTTGTGCTTTGTATTCACATTTCATTGATACTCTTTACTTGTTGACTTTAATTTTCTCATCTTTAAGCTGACAATAAAAATTTCATGGTTGTGTGTCAATGAGATGTATTTTGAAAACAGTGTTTTTACCTGGAGAATTCTGCTGCTCACTCCTCTGTATGTGTTTCAGGTAGAAAACATTTCTAATAAACAATTGTCATTAATAAGATAAAGCAAACAGTATGTATTTTATTTGTTTCTGACGTCCTGTTTTATGTTGGAAAAAAGCTGACATGCAGTTAATTAAAATAAGCAGCACCCTGCTTTAAACATCTGCAGTGTAATCTCAGGTTGGGATTTAGTAATTTAAAATTTGAATTAAAAAGTATATATATTTTGCTAAGGTATTGCATACCCCCAAGGCATAAATGATAACAGCTGAAGAAGGCCTTGTACTCTGACAGTATGAAAGGGGAAGAGTAGAAGTCTCTCTCAAGCTGGAGAAGCCTGATGTTAGATGTCTGTAACCTCTCTGCACATTTTGTGTAAATCAGACCCCGCTGTGCTCTAATTAGTAACATTTGATTGGTCTCATCTAGTGCAGGTGATTGACAGCTAAGGACATTTTTTGGTCTCTTTACTTCACTGGAGTAGCAGAAAACAACTGGGGGTGATTTGTGAATTCAGCCCTATTTATGCACACAAGTCTGAAAAACAAGACTGTCCCGCTGCATGTTAGAGGAACAGAATTTGGATTTTACTCACTGAGGATGCTGTGCTTTACCACCTCTTGCCACAGTTAAGCTGGGAATTTATGCTTAGTCATTTTGACTGGAAGTGAGTGCATGTGACGCTGGCTGCTTTGCTCTTTGTGTGTGTAGAGCTGGGTAGGAAGAGCTGGTGTGCCTTAACTTTGCTGGTTTATAGAGCCTCTGAGAGATCAGTAGGTATTTGTGGAATGAAAAGAACCAAAAGTGCATATGTTGCACATTATGTGCACATTAGTTATGGTAAAGTTTGGGACAAGAATTTTACTGATGAATTTGAAGTATGTTTGTTGGAGGAACCAAGAATAAACTGTGGAAGTCAACTCAAGCTAGAGGAGATAAACTAATTCAGATATACCTCCTGGGCCCACTGTTCATTTTGCAAATATTTTAGCTAGTCTTCAAAAAAAGGGTAACATTTCACCTTCCTTCATTTATGATATGACTCTGGAGGACTTAGTTGGCATTTCTAATAACATATCCAGTGCTTTAATGTATGTTGCCTTGGTTCCAGCTGCCTTTCCTTAGGTACATGGGCCATCCATAGCTCTTGCTGTGCCTGCCAGCCCTGCGACTTTGATACTGCAAGTAACTGAAAGCAACTGTGTTCAGACAATGACCCTGGCTTCCTTTTTCCTGTATCTCATGAATCTGATTTGGTAACCTTGACCTTGAACACGTCAGCTCTCCCCAGAGTCCTGACCTCTCAGTCATACATCTTCAGCAGCTGCTGGAGGCTGCATGGCACCTGTCCAGGGCAGGAGCATGGGTTTCGACAGGGCACGTGGGAGGATGTGGGATGTTGGCGGGGGCACACCCACTGGGATGAGAAGCTGGATGGGGACATCTGGGCCCGAGAACTGGGATGTGTACCTGTCTGTGGGGACTGAGAATGGTCTAGACTGTGTCTAGACATGATCTAACAAAACGTGCTAGGTTTTTGGGTAGGTGGAGAAGGAGGGGTGCTGAAACAATAGGCCTCATCCAGCTGCCTCCGAATAAATTAATGACACAATATTCTTGTGTATGGTAGTTTTCACAGCTCTGCTGGTGATTTGGCAGTCCTGGACTGCTGGGGCTAGGTAGCTTGGAACTGGATTTGTGGATGTGAAATGAACTTTTATTATTCATCATACAATTGCTGAATTTTGTAAGAAAAACTGTTGTTCTGACAATTTTATAGGAATAATGGTGGTTTATGCTCCTAGCAGAAGAACATTATTTTTTACTACGTTTCCTTAATTGCCTAATGTCTTACATTAGGATCTAGCTCCTATTGTATTAGTCATGCAAACATAAAAGAAGGATAATTGCTGGTGCAAAGAGCCTGTGCTTTA
The DNA here is from genome assembly GCA_013400835.1 of Zapornia atra. Lineage (NCBI taxonomy): Eukaryota > Metazoa > Chordata > Aves > Gruiformes > Rallidae > Zapornia > Zapornia atra. The sequence continues at coordinate 110,632 of VZTU01010747.1, read as the reverse complement.
ATTAAGCAATTATCATTTTCAAATCAGATGTACTTGGTCTGGCACCTTCTAGGGGACCGGCACAGATTTCTAAGGGCATCGTGCATTCAGGATATACAGGAGCAACATAACAAATCTTTTTTCAGATCCTGGGTTTTCTGCAGACAGGGAATCAGGCTCTTCATTCAGCTCTACTCATACAAAAAAATCACAGGGCTGTTGCAGAATGCACTAATAGATGTAACTTTGCTGAGATGTAACTGTTCTTCAGCAAGCCAAGGGAAAAGTTGCAGTGTTCCTGGGTTTACTGGGGTACTGGAGAAAATTGTCATGTATGTCCTTAAAGTTTAGGAACTCTTAGTTGTTAAAGTGCTGACTCAATGGATTCTATGGAGACTCTTCAGTGAGCTGCATTGGTAAATAGGTCTGGGGTTGCTGTGGTTATTGAAAGGTAAATCTACTGGTAATCACTCCTCCAAAAGTACACGCCTCTTTAATTAAACATCCCAGAAGATAATCTCTCGTTGATAATAAGGATTTTAAAACCTCTATATCAGCAATGATACTTGATGTCTTTCAAGAGAAAGATATTAGCATGAGAGATTCATTCACTGATTTAAAATGGAGAACCTGTGATTTAAAAGATAAAGGAAAGGGTGGAGAACCTAATACAAAAATTCTGTTGCTGGCCCTTAGAAGAGTTTTCCATACTTACTACCTCCCAGTTGAGCATCCTCATTGTCAACCTCTAATCATACTCCCTGTTATCTCCTCTACTTTTGGCCTAATGCCTCTTGCATGCCCGACATCACCAGTTCATCAGAAGTGCTCTTACTAGTAAGTTACTCTGCAGAAGGTGGGAGATGTGGCCACCAAGTCATTCCTTCAGATAACAGGCAGGTAGGCTGGATCCAAAATGGATCTAGGTGTCAGTTTGTTTCTATGAGGGCAGAACAGGGGAGCAGGATGTCCCTCCAGAAGTCTTCAGGAGCTGTTGCTTCTCTCCTCTGACACTCCAGTGTAATCAGGTGCTAATTATAGGAGGTCTTACCAGAGAAGACCACTGAACATCAAGTGAACTGAATGTGTAAGATAGACAAAGAAGTTATGTATTGTGAATTACACCAAGATTAATAAAGGCATTTGAAGGAAACCACTTTCACAAAGCTGTCTTTCATGGGGTTTATGCAGGCCAGAATTAGTACTTACACAGTTCTTCCCAATTTCATCCAGACTAAGAAACTTGTCATATTTCAGTTTCGGTTATTTCCTTGAGCTTGCAATGACACGTTGAACCCATTCAACAGCCTGGTGTGTAATAAAAACGTGCCTGTTAAACTAATTATAAACTAATCTATCTTTCCTTTATCTGCTGCCTTGTACTTTATTCAGTTAACATTTTGCACGGACCGTTTCCAGATCACTGCAGATTTTGCAAAACAGGATTTAATTGGTAGAAATACCAAAGAAAGTATTTATTTATTTAAATATATTCTCAGAGATCATTTGCTCAATCACTGCTTCCCTTTGACATTTATTAGGTACAAGCTCTCTGTGTAGTGCCAGCTATTTAATGGAAGACAATCAAGGTGTGATAACAAATGATAGATCTGTGTTACTATCTTCATCAATGATTTGTAATTATAGTTCCAATAATGAATTAATAGATAGTGAACCTCTTTGTCTTTCCAATCTATTGTGGAATATGGAATATAATGAAGCTAAATACTTAGTATTCTCTTTAAAAAATCCTGAACAATACTCTGGGAGTATTGTTACAGTTTCATACATGTATTTTATCACAGTCAAGGACTCACAGCAGTTTAACAGGTAAAGTGCCATGTTTCATCTCTTCATATTACCATTTCTTTCCAAAACAGATGATGCTTTGCTTCCATGCAGGCTGTAGGGTCACCTAAATGCTATTGAATTTGAATTGCTTTTGGCTTGATCATGATGAAGTGATTATTTTTTTCTTTTACTTGTGACCACTATTCTTCGAAGATCTGCTGTATTCTTTCATGAGGAGGTCTGCTGTGTGTGCCAAATGTTTTTAAGAGCACGCAAAGTTATTTGCTTCCCTAGGATACAGGCAGTTATGAGAAGTCACACGCCGGTTTTAGCAGTTTTCATTGGAGCACTCATTTTACATATATACAGGGAAGGTTTAGATTAGATATTAGGGGGAAGAAGGAAGGTTTAGATTAGATATTAGGGGGAAGTTTTTTACAGAAAGAGTGGTGAGGTGCTGGAACAGGCTGCCCAGAGAAGTAGTGGATGCCCCGTCCCTGGAAGTGTTCAAGGCCAGGTTGGATGGGGCTGTGGGCAATCTTGTGTAGATCCAGGCCTGGAGGTTGGTGGCCCTGCCTGTGGCAGGGGGGTTGGAGCTCTATGATCCTTGGGGCCCCTTCCAACCCATGCCATTCTATGATTCTTTGATTCTATGAAAGGGCAGCCACTCTCAGGGGAATATTTAATTACACTTTCCCTCCTTCCACAAACTCCTGTCAGTCCCAGGATTAACTTTTCTCTCTGAGGCAGACTGCGGTGCAAAATCCCTGGCCACTTTGTTCAGGCAGTAAGTAAGAGTAAGCTGCAGGCTGCCTCAGCTGCCAGCTCTTAATCAGCAGTTGTTCAACCTAGACATTATTTACACACTTGTTTATCGACTGGACCATAGTTTATCCAAGAAATCAGTCTGTCACCCTTCCCAGATGGGGCTGTAGTGCTGATGGGTGCTGTAGTGGGGCTGCTGCAGGGCGAGGTCTCTCAGCAGAGGGCTGGCTGGCATGCCAAGTGCAGACTTTCTGCTGTGGTTCACATCCACTCAGAGGCTTTGGAAAAGTTGCACGTTAAAAGTATTAGAAAATCCAAGCTCTGAGGTGTCAGATGAATCTTGGAAGGCATGGAAATGATTTCTTTCTGGGTTTTTTGTGGGGAGAGAAGGTCTTTTGGCAGGCTGCTAAATTGTTCTTTATGAAATCTCACCTGTTCTCATAGTATCTGATCCAGGAACCACAGAAAGTGATTGGAAAAAGTTAGTATGGATTTGTCAGGCTTCAGACAGGGCCTTTTACCTTGAGCTGAGAATATCTAAACACAGAGATGGTAACGGGGTTCAGTGCTGGCAGCCCATTCACGAAGGTGGTGTAGAGATGAAATCTAACCCCAAATCTGAGACCCATGATGTGCAGACTTCAAAACTAGATTTTTCCCTCTTGCACATTTCCAAAGCTAGCTAATATTTCTAAATTGTTATTAGTTTATAAATTTAAGTTTCTAGATAGCTAATATTTCTAATTTTGCTCATTGCCTCTCATAAAGGTTTGAAAGAATATCTGTATTATGGTAAATGTCATAATTATTTGCTTTGTTAATATGTAAAAATTTATTAGAATTTTTTTTAAAGTTTCTTTTTCCTGACAAAACAAACTTCCACGCACTCACTCTTGCATATACAGGATTTTTGTTTGGTTGGTTTGTTTTAATTTTTAAATGCTATAATAATAATGAATGGCATATTCTGAGAATTTCTGGTCTTACTGATTAAGTTCTGAAATTGCTGGTGTTTGTTAGAAACAGCAATCTAACAAACCTAGCCCAGGCACCAAAGTAGGTGTTTTACCATATATCTAATCTATTTGTTTTCCTTCCATTGGCTGCACTCAGCACAAGGTGGTGCTAAACAGCACATCATTACAATTTTTCCACTATGCAGCCCTGAAGGGAGGTTTATAAAAGCAGTCAAGAGATAATCTCCATAACACCATTAATATATATATATATTTAAATTAATCCATTTATTTATTTCTATCTGTAGTGACCAGGAGAGGTTTACCAATAAAGCCTGTCCATTATAGCTGTTAAAAATGTCAGCCATGAGAAACATGGTCCCCCAGATTAAGGCAATAACTTAATGTTTAGCTTTCCTTACAGGAAAGCATAGCTGTTATCTACTTATTCTTAAGTGGGTGCTGTTATTTTTCATCTCTGTTCCACAGCTCTTTGGGGTTTGTGAGTTGTTTCTGAGACAACCTGTACATCATGTGTACTGTGGGCTGAAATGACAGGGTTTTGTAGTTCCTTTGGGCAGATTGCTAAGGAGAGGTTGAAAATGCAAAATGGATGAAGAAGACTTATCTTAGCTGGTGGGACTTGAATGTACGAACAGGTTCAGAACTGGTAGCACCAGGGAAAATGGGTGCCACTTCACCCAAGAGATCCTCTGTTCTCCATGCTGATGCTCTGCCTGGAGCAGGAAGGGGTGCAGCAATGTTTGATGGGCTGCTGGCTTCTTTGCTCCACCTGCCAGCATAAGTGTTATTTAGGTATTTTGTTTTATTGGCTTTAGATCACCTCTCCTGTGAAAATGCTTCTGGGATGAAAACTGGAAGGGATGGACACCTTAAAAAACATTATTTTTTCTTTTTTTAGGAGAAGGCAAAACCGGTCTTTCTGGAAAAAAAAAAACCCCGACAAAAAATCAACCAAAAAAACCCCCAACAAACCCATCAAAAAACAAAACCCCGTACTTTTCCCAGGAAACACAAAGTAGATAAGCTGGAATAAATGAGACAGAGGACTACACTTGATGGCTCTGTCTCTTGAGGAATGTCACCCCACAGATATTTGGCAACAATTTGTACCTCAGAGACTTTCCTTGGAATCTTCTTCCCTTTAAAAGCATATTTGATGGATATAAAAGGTCTCTAGGAAAGCCTGGAGCATTATTTCATTTTGCAAAACAATGAAAAGTTGAAATGGGTCCTATTCCTTTCTATCAGGCAAATCTCAGCCTCAGAGAGACCTTCCTAAGGGACCTAGGAGGTGTGGTTATTCTTCTACATAGTCAGCCGAGCTATTCATTCACTCATCCTGTGAATTGATGGTCCCTTCGTCTCATCACAGTATTGAAATTTAGCACCAAGTTCAAGAAGGAGTGAAAACTTTTGCAGTGTGATCTGAGATGTCTGATTACATATGGCATATTATGTTGTTTAGACATTAGGATAAAACTGAACATTCAGAAGCATTTTTTTACTGAGAGGGTGGTCAAACACTGGACCAGGCTTCCTAGAGGGATGGTCAATCTCTCAGGCCTGTCAGTGTTTAAGAGGCATTTGGACAATGCCCTTAACAACATGCTTCAACTTTTGGTCAGCCCTGAATTGGCCAGGCAGTTGGACTAGATGACCATTTTAGGTCCCTTCCAACTGAAATACTGTATTGCATTGTGTTCTGTTCTGTTCTATTCTATTCTATTCTATTCTATTCTATTCTATTCTATTCTATTCTATTCTATTCTATTCTATTCTATTCTATTCTATTCTATTCTTTTCTATTCTATATAATGAGTAGCCAGCTTTCTCTCTTAACTCCTTTGAGCAGGAATTGGACTAATGAGTGAAAGCCAATTAGTTCTATTCTCTTTTACATAGCATGAGTTAATATATACATTAATATACACTAATACACTAATCTTGCCAGAACTTCAGGGCTTGAAATCCAAGTGGAGTATGTCTGCAGTTCTTATCTAATATTCCACCAGTAACACCAGATCTCTCAAACACATTTGTAATTGTAATAACCCATTTTCTGGTAGAAGCAAGGTGCAGATCAGGACTTGTTCTTTTTGCACTCCACTGAGATTCAATTTCTTTAAGAAACATTTATTTAACTAAGGGTTAATGTTTTATCTATTGAATCTTTACCAGGCTTACCAATGCTGTCATAAATTAACATGCTAACTTGTGTTTTGGAACTAATAGCCTTTTTCATCAGGACATGAGTCTGGACGACCCATCAGGATCTGAAACATCCAAATTCATGGTGAAGTTCTTACTTTAGGCAATTTTAGTATGAGCTGTTGGAAAAAAAATTGGCAAGCATCAAGAGATTAAGCATGTTTATATAGTGGGAACATTGAATTAGTCTTGGATAAGTACCTGGGCTTCAGAATATAGTTCAACTGTCTGGACTGAGCAAGATATTCCTTCTCTGAATAGGTTGTCCCACAAGTTTCTACTGGGTATATGGATCAGTAGTCTGTTCTGATATGTCAATCCCTTTCTTTTTATGTTTTAAGCATCAAGTGCAGAACAGACCTGGAAGCACAAAGTGGCATTTCCAAGGGTGAGCTCTGATACTCCCCATCTGTGTTCTCAGTTTCAGCCAGAAGTTTGACCAGCAACGCACAGAGCCAAGAGCAGCTTTTTTGCTACCAAAATGAAAAAACAATTAGAAGAGAAATTTAAAGAATAATACAAAACCTCACAGCATTACCAGCTTTTATAGGTAAGGATCCTCCAGCTATTAGGGAATGATCAATAGAGAAAAAACAGACAGTGGGGTGGAAATCAAAGAACTTTCTGATCTCGTTGCTCCTGTCAATACTATTGCACTGCTACTTGCCTGGTGCCAGTGGGAGGGAGGAATTTTCCTTGCTTTCTATCGCATTAGAGTGGAAAGCTTCAAAAATGCTTTGTGTAGATTGAGAATTGGTTTACTTTGTTCCCTAACCTGATTCTTTGGAATAACCAGTGAGAGATTTTCCCTGATGTGGTAACTATTTGCATTTGTCATAACCCACTTGTTAGTCTTTTCATTCTGCTTTATTTCTCATGATTATAGGTCTGCACACAAAGGTGTGAGGTTCTGGCATCTACATTGCTCCAAGCAATTGGAGTGCTGAAAGAGGAGTCGTTTTCCTCATTTTGCAATAACGCTGCCTTCGATGGATGCTATAAATCACTTGGTCATTATGCTGATTTTCCTTTGGCCTTCTGGTGTTGTCCCTCCTGCAGTCTGGAACTATGTGCTATGAAGCACGGTTTGTTTCTGGGAAAGTCTTGTTGGCATTTGAGCTCCTTTGGAGGATACAACCCGTGCATGTACAGAGAGGCCTAATGCTTCCCTTGCTGGAAGACTCTGTACTCTCTGGAGTTGTTGTAGCTTAAGTTACTAGTGACTGCATCTTTCAGGCTTCCAGCCTCTTATTCCTCTAGGAAATGAAAACTTAGCAATCTGATCATTTGCTTAATGAAAGCATGGTCTTACCTATTGGTCATTATGATTTTTTCAAAAAAATGAAAAGAACAAATATATTTTTGAAACCAGAGATCTCAATGATATAGAAACATTGTTTTCCATCCAACAACACGATATTGAGCAATTGGGAAAACAAAAAGAAATCTCCCTAAGGTAGTATTGACCTTCAAGCTGATAGAGTAAGTGTAATAGGACTAAATATGAAACATAAACCCAGGCCTAAAGGTTTAGTTCAGATCCCAATTCGAGCAGCTTCCACTGCTAGAGGTGCTGAGACTTGGGTTCAGTCTGGGAAAAGAGATGTGTCATTTGATGTAAGCTTAGTTTTCCTCAGCTGCCAGTTTGAAAATGGGCTTTGGTTTGGTCCTTAACAAGGACGTGGCTCTTTGCATGTGATTATATATTCTGGCAGACTGCCGCTCTGCAGAGTGCTTCGGTGTCTGATGGACCTTGGGAAGCTCCTCTGAGCGTCTGCACAGCTCAGTTCTGTCCAGGCACTGCTCTGCTGAGTGCTTCCCTCAGAGTCCTCAGGGGACAAATGGCCTGAGCTCTTGCAGACTGATCTTATAACAACTGGTGTAGCTCTGTCTTGTGGACCCTTCACTGGAGTCTCCAGGGTCAGCTGATGGACTGAGAAACCCTCAGAAGCACGATGTTTTCAGGAGCCACAGGGACTGGCGTGGAGCAGTGATAAGTAACAGTATATGCAAGGGACCTCTGGAAAATACTGAAGAACACCAGAGATAATAGCAGGAACTCTTTACCTGTGAGCTAAGAAGAACTGCTCATTCAGTTAACTATCCTGTCCTAGGCAGAGTTAGCATCTGAGAAAGATATATGTAAGGTCAGACAGATAACTAAGGGCAAAGCCTGCATTTCAGAAGGTCCTTCCTCCTCCCGGCTGTTTCATTAGCTTGTGAGCTAAGGTAAGACTAATATATATCTTTAAAACTTACCTTTTCAAAAAGACCCTTGATGTTCTAATTATCTACATGAATGCCTAATTTTACTTTTATTGCTGACCGATGCTTCAATGTATCTCATAGCAATGACCTACACAGCTTAATGATATCTCATGTAAAATGTGTTGCTACTCATGCCTTTCCTTCTTGTATAGAAGAGTTCTTTGGATGAGGCTTCTTCCAAACTTACCTCTTAGAAAGAGCCCAGTTTCACACAGAGGTTCTGGTTATCATTCTACAATCGTGCAGTCTAGGAGCAATAACCTTACACACAACAAATGGCATGTGGGCTACAGAAACATGCATTTTGGGTTTCTGTTACAGCTACCAATACAAGGTAGAAAATACAGGGAGTACCAGTGAGTCCTTTAATGAATAATCTGTTTAGGAAGATCTTTGGGTTTATTTCTGTTCTGTTTGCTTCTTTATTTGATTACCTGAATGATTTAGCCTAAGAGAGGGCTTTTTTTTTTTTTTTTAAATTTTCAATTTTTAATATAGACAAAGCTGTAACAGGCTTGGAGCCTGTCACAGTTTTTGAAAATAGCTGGGGAGCTGTTACTCCTTTACAGTAACTCTTGGGCATTGCTCATGGACATAGGTACACTGGTCCTGCCTCTGCCCTCTTGGACTCCATATTGTGTTTGTGTGGCTAACACAGATAGGAAAACTCACAAGAACTGTCACAAAACTACCTGTTAAATTTAACAAGAGGATGCTTCCTATTTCTCATCAGAAAAGTTGCTTTTCTCTGTTTTCTCATACAAGCTGTCTTCCTCATTCTTTGAAAAAGATTGATTCTTCAAATTCCTCAAATCCCTTGAAACAACCCTTTTTTCTTCCTGGTAGGAGTCATCTTCACAGGAGCTCTCAGTAGTTAGTTAATAAAGAGACTGGTACATAGGATTGTACTCAAGTTTCCTGAACTCAACAAAAAAGTTCTTCGTTGACCATTGCAGACTCTGGAAGTGCTCTGTGGAGACTGGTGTACTTTTCAGAATGGGAGAAAATCCATGAATAATTTTTTTCAAGAGCTTGTTGAAACTTTATATTAAGACTAATTTAATCAGTAGCACAGTGCTCTGAGAAAGTGAAGATTTCCTGAAGGTAAGGACAAAAAAAGGGTCACAAATCTAATATATCCAATACAGTATACCGTACAGATACAGCTTCTAGCAGATTAAATGCTAAGGAAAATTGGGAAAGTGCCTCTAAAATTTTATGTGCTATTTTGAACTTGTGAAGTTAATCTATTCTAGAATGAATATTCTTCAGTGAAACTCTACTGATTTAGTCCAGATGGATATATAGTCCACCATATGTTGTTGGGGAAAAACAGGAATGTATTTGAGGGAATCTGGCAAAAGTTTTCAAGTTATTCTTGTTGCAAATGTGACTGTATGTCTGTGCCTGAAGAAAGTGAGCAAGCTACCTTCATCCGTGGCACATACGCTTTTAATGCATGATGTTCACCACATACAAACCCAAAAACATTGTGAAGGATTTCTGTTGAATTTAAAGGTAATCAGGAGTTTTTTCTCCTTACAGCTCATCTGAAGCATTTTGAACTGTGTTTTGCTGCACAAGAGCAATTGACTGAGGGATATTATTACGCTGTAACACTATCACAGAATAACAGGGGTTGGAAGGGACCTCTGGAGATCTTCTAGTTCAACTCCCCCAAAATGATACAAGGGGGGAAAAAAAAAGGCACACCAGTACTGTCAAAACTCAGAAGTCTTCTGTAGCAGTTGAACGAGTGTGAAATTAATTCAGTGCGTTTAAGCTAAAGTCCCGACGGGATTTTCTGCTGAGGGGGTTAGAAGGACAGATTGGAAATATGGTGCATTTCTACCTCATATTTCACTAATGAAAACCATTATGATTTCATATGAAACCGTAATGAAAACCATATGATTTTAAATTATCCTAATACTTAGATTGTGTCTTTGTGTAATATATATATAGGTGTAATAATTCTTGCTACATTACTATGAAAATACAGAAAATACAGCGGGCTATTTCTTTTCCACCCTCAATCAGCCATCTCTTTCTGTGCCTCAGGAGCCCTACCTCTGCAATTTTCCTTTAGCACACTTCCATCTCATCCAATGAGCATCTCTTCCCATCACCACACCCTCCCAAACTCTTTGCCTTCATGGTATGCTCTTCACTGCTGAGTACCACTACTGCATCTCAGCTACAGTACCAGGTGAATAGATGGAGTTGTTGCAAGCAAAGGGATGGGTTTGCGCTGTAACCTGTGTATAGCCCTGCTGTAGATGTTGGTTCAGACAGGGCCAAAGAATGTCCTCTTAGTGCATTACACAAAAAAACATTTTTTAGTGTCCCATAACAAACTCTAGAATGCCATATAAAAACCCAAGGGTCATAAAAATCACAGGGACACATTAACAAAGGCATTTCCCTTGCAAAAGCAGGGAAATAAGTGAAAATAATAAAATTGATAATCAGTTGAATTTAAGATGTGAATGAATGAGTTGTTCATGAATGTGTTGTATGTCAATATAAAAAAAAATTAAGACAAATTAAATGGCTTTATTTGTAAATCCATGTTTCTTTATTTTTTTAAATAACAATGTTAATACTCCTGGATTAGCAAGGATTATTTAAATAATTTAACTCCACTGTATGAAATGAAATGTGGTTTATGGTTTATTCTTATGGCTGCCTTCTACAGACATCCTCGGCTATATTCTGCAGAGCTGGAGGCAGTAGTTATGGCATGAGACCATGTAGTTAATATATCAAAGCAGAAACTCAATAATGATTAATAATAAGTCTTGGAGATCTTGGAGAAAAAGGAAAGTAGCTGAGAGAAAAACTGCAACAGCCACTGTAGTAACTCGATAAGTCAAACATGTAATTAATGTGTGGATTAGCCTGACTAACAACTGGAAGGGGAGTGTGTCCAGTCACACACAGAGTTGTGATACACCTGTATAAATGAAGGCATTTTCAGGAAGAGCTGGTGAGTTGAAACTGATGGTGTGAGTCCTCCTACTACAGCTCAACTATCACCCATGAAAATGCCAGGGGAAGACCTCCTGTATTCTCCCTAGTCTCACATCTTTTCTTAGCAATTTAAAACCAATCAATAATAGAGGGCCTCATAATTGTCTGTCCCTGATGTATTCAGGAATGTTCCTCATGCCTGTTAGCTTTTAGCTCTTGTCAAAACCACCGCCAGCTCTTTTCTCTCACCACAGCAAGAAGCAAAGTTTTGCCACCTTTTCTCCCTGGAATTAGTCACAAACAGACTGCCTCTGAAAGCATCTGGCTGTGTCTTAGCGTTATGTTTGTCCAACACGTACTATTAGGCAAATACAGAATTATCACTAAGTCAAACAAACAAACAAAAAAGAGGAAAATAAACATGCAGGTAGAGGGAAAAAAAAAAGACATGAAAAAGTATTTAATTGGCATGTCATCCTGTTTTCTTGAAAAGTCAATATGAACAAGTTAGTTTGTTTTTATACGCATGCCTTTGTCCTCAATATAGGCTTGATGAGAAGAGAGAGAGAATGGACAACATATGCCCTCTTTAAGCTCTGCTAGTCTGATGATCTCAGTTTCAGTGATTCAGTAATTCCTGATTTGTACAGACAGCAGATGTAGGCTCCAGGGTCCTCTGGTTTATCAGTTCCCAAGAACTGGCACTAGCAACCTTCTTTGGAAAGTTCAAATAGCACTGTTTTGAAACTATCTCTGGGATACGTAATTTCCTAAAATAAATAATAATTGCAAGGTCCCTTGAGGTTTGGTGCTCAGTTCTGTTTTTGCAAAACTCAGAAGTTTTGTAAATCTTCTGTTTTGCATGCAAAGAAAGAAGGTGGCAGTATTTGATCCTAGTCCTATTTAAAGAAATGATTTCTGAGGAATAAACATTTCTTTGCATGCTGTATTGCAAACTAGCTAAAAAATTGTCCTCCCCTGTTGTTGGTTGTGCTTATGATTATGGACACATTTATTCATATTACAGATGTTGCTGTCACTGAAAGTGTTCTGCTCTGAAAATTTGGGCTTGCAGGTGTCTACGTACTTTTAGAGAAGTACAAGAGCAATCCTGGTCCTTGGTTATGACTAGTTCTAACTTTTGTGAGGTGTTTGCTGTTTTCAATGAACAGCCCGCTGCATGAGCTAGGGGCATCATATCTCCAGGTTGCAGGGGACCTGCCAAACAGTGTGAGATGCATACATTGGTCAGACTTTGTATTCTTTTTGTTGTGAGTGGTCATTTTTCACTACTTGCTCTGTACGTTCCTGGAGAGTAGATGAAGATATAGCCCTAGATGGATTTTGGACGTTTTTGAGGTGTGTTTACTTCACTCTTAATTGCCTTTTCCTTCTAATGTTACAGATTTTATTAAATGAAGGCATTAAGAATGCACAGAGTATAAAATATTTAGCTGCTAAAGGTCTATGCAGCGTGGACCTCAAGTTTGCGCTTTTTTATTTTTGCTGTCAGATATATTCACATCCATAATGTTAAAGAATATTCCTTCTGTGTATAAAAACATGTCAGGCTGTCAATCAAAGTGTGCTCTCTGCAGTTTCCTTTCCCTGAAATCGAACTTAGACTTAGATTCAACTTTTCTCTATGATCGTTCCAGTTAGAGCATAAACAGCACACGTCATCACTGGAGCCTTTAAGCAGAAACGTACACAGCATAGTTCACACCCACATGCATCTGCTGGAGGACCTTGCAGATCTTACTGAGGGAATGTATCCAAGTTTCATATCAGCAAAAGCAGGATTGGAGGTAGAACAGGAAGAGAAGCATCTGTTTCTCTACTATTATGGGGTTAGGCATGGTGAGAGAGCTTGGGAGCTTATTAGCACTTCCAAATGTTTAATGTTGATGCGTTACAGTTAATGGACCATGCGTGCCTGTTCTTTCCCATTAATGGGAGAAAAAAAAGAGGCTTGAATGGGGAAATGGGAAATGGGGTCCAGCTCAAGAGGGGAAAGGATTACCTAGAGAAAAGGATTCATTTTCTTCTGAGGACTCAGACACTTGTTATACCAATTAGTGTGTCATCAGAATACTGGCTTTAATATTGCCCTAGTATTGTTCAGATTGAAGATTCATTCTTTTCAGTGTTAGGGCAAGATTTGCAGATCACATCCTAAAGCCTGTTAACATGGGCTTCCTCAGCTTTATTCAGACAACATCTCTGTCTTTGCTGTTTCCTTGTGTCCCAGAAGGTAAAATATGCAAATATGGACAAATAGCTAAAGTATTTGGACATTGCATATGCAAAAAAATAGTAACCACTGAACCCGAGTACTAACCACCAGGTAACTAACCAGTGCAAAAGTAACAGTCAGGACTGCGACTGTACTTAGTCTAATATGAAATTCTGCTTTCAAAACATTAATTAAAAGTAATTAACAGCTGCAGAAATTATCCATAGAAATCCTCAGCAATTAGAGTACCTGCAAAGACTGGCTGCCAGAGGGTTATGACTCCACGGGTACTTAAATGTTGTTTTTACACCCATCTATTGAAGGGTGAAGTGAATTAAGGTTTTATCTAATACCTTTTTTTAAAAAACAAATTCCTCAAGAGTTCAGCAAAGTGGACTTTCATGTGAGTTTTGCTGAGCACCATGGTCTGTGGATGGCCAGTTTGAGTCAAAACCTAGGCTATTTTAAGGCACATTGCTGCACATTAATTCTTCCACCTGGAGCCATTGTTACCCTTAAAATAGAAATAAATATGTTAATTGAAGAAATTAAAATGCTACAGCAGTTTCTACAAGGTGTTTGTGGGAATACATTTATATGTATGTGGGGGAGATGATCAGCATCATTCTCAGATGAGAAGATCAGATTTTTGTGAAATGTGAAGCTCAAATATTTGGGAAAAGACCTAACTGAAATGAATAGCAGCCTTTGTGTGATGTGACAGGCAGCTCCATCGTATAGGTCTGTTCTTCCTACTGCTGTAAGCAGCAATTTTTGAACATGATGTTACTAAGGGAAGGATGGGCTGATTCACCATGCTTAATGGTTAATTTAGCCTCTGATTTTATGACTTTATAATCACAGCACACTGAAGAGAGATATTTTAAACCCTAGTAAGTCAGCAAAGGGTGCAGCCCAGTGGTACAGGTTATGTCCTGTCTTGGCTCCTTACATGAATTTTTAACAGCTTTTGCATTTACATTTATTTTCTGCACAAGCTTTAGGGTCCTGTCAAGTGTTCCCTTTTCAGTCAAGATTCGAGCAGAATGACACTATTAATATTTCTATGTAAGAAGAAATATTAATTTCTTTGTAAGAAATATTAAATCAAATTATTAGTATTATAAAATATGAATTATAATAAATATGAATTTATAAGAAATATGAATAGTGTCATTCTTTCTTTATAAGAATCTCAAGACAACAAAAATTTCATTTTAAGTGTTCCTTATACAGCTCTGTATTTTGCTCTGCTCCACTGTGCTCAAATGGCCTAGAGATGTGTTCAGTGATAATTTTTTAATAAGGTGCAACCTTTTTTTTTTTTAAATTCTGCCAGCAGTCTTGAAGAATAGACTGGCTTTCATTTACAGTCAGCTGACAAATAGGATGTATCTTTAATGGCAATTTATTAGGCGCATTGGTTTCCACTTTGCATTTTTGTTATTGTGAGAAAGTGCATGCTTTTGTTTGAATTTGTTTCACAGACCAGTCACGTCCCTCTCGTGTCTTCCACATTATCTGAGATCCTCATCTCTACAGCACTGCTCTCAAGTAATGGTTTCCAATCCTCAGAATGTAGGCAGTAAGCCAAATATGACTCATCGTGCCTTTATTTCTACAGATTTTTATGTCTTGAAGATGACATGCAAAGTGGCATGCATCCTCTGAAAGCAATATATTAGATCTGGAGTTTTACATCTCTACCTTCTCCTTTTGCCCTACAATTCTCTGCTTGTTGTCCTGTTTCTTTTGCCTGACTGATGTGTATATGGCCAAGGTAAAAGGATGGTTGTCTTTGTTGCTCCTCAAGTGTAATTTTTTTTCATATCTGGCAAGTTTCCAGTCTAGGCAGTGAGACATTTTGCAGAATTCATTCTCATTGAAAGAATTAATTATTCAGTTTTACCTCCAGAGCCATAGGCCTTTTCCAAATCCCACAGAACCTGCCAGAGGCTGGCTGCAATCAGGTCTGCCTTTGACTCTCTCTCTGACCCCAGAACACAAGAACATCCAAGTCCCACACCGGTGTGAGCCAGATGTCTTTGGAGGAAGCCCTTACAGGTGCCGTTTCCTCAGACACACTAGGGAAACAGCAAACACAACACATATCTGGTGGTTGTACTGTTTATGGGGTCTTTCCATTGCCCAAGTAAGCATTTTTTACTGTCTCAGGTATTTGCTTGCAGTAAGGTATGGGAGGTCTTTCCGCAACCAGCTCTGATGAAGCTTGACTCTTGCTCTCCGCTGACCTCCACTTGACTTCTTCACCTATGATGGATGAGTCAGAGTCTGCAGGTGGTGATCCAGGCACAGGCTCTTCTTGAGTTGCTGCCAGAGAATGTTTTCGAAAGGAGAACCAAACGCACCATCCTTTAGGAGTTTCCTTCTTGCTCTCCTTTTCATTCCTTTTTTTATGTTCAAATATGACAGCATAAAAGACTGCTGTATGTCAAAATTCACTTGATCACTTGCCAGTGTTGAGGCAACAGGTTATGATAAACTACACAGAAATAAGCCTCTTTCTTAGAAAGCTGAAATAAATTGATGCTGTGTTGACCATTAGACACCTTTAGTGTGTTCAGGAGATCAGTGCTCTAAACCAGATGTACCCAGAATAGAAGTCGTGACTGTATGCTGTTGGCTACAAAGTAGGACTAAAAAGTCCTCAGAGGTTTACCTCAGTTGATGGCAGTGAACTGCTACCAAAAACAGGGAGGGAAAACCCCCCCCACAAAACATTCCTTTAGGCTGTGTGTTCACCCTTTGAAAAGGGAAGGGGACAGAGACTACAAAGAAAGCCTTACATGTTTTGTAATTGTCTTCCTGACCCTTCTACTAGAGGACTCAGAATTAAAACCCTTACTTTACCCTTGCCCCAAGAGGACTTTTGCCATTTTGGAGTGCTCTTTATAACCTTCAATAGTGCTTGAAAGTGTGTCAGAGCCAGTCAAAGTCTTATGTTTTCAGCTAAAAACTCGTTTTTTGAATGGCAGGGACTAAGCATTCCATGATTATGTCCTTCTCCACCTGCTACAGCTTCTGGCACGATGGTGAGGTGGGCAGAAAGAGGCAGAATTTTCTTGAGCTGCCACAACTTAAACCTGTTCAGCTGATCTGTTTGAATCCTTAGGCTCCTCTCTCTCCTTTGCATTCACGGTTCATGAAGTAGTTACACGTGAACAGCACTTCTCCCTGCTCTTTCTTCCCCATTGCACCCTGTAGGACAGAGGGTCAGAGCCAGAAGTGTTGCTGAAGTCATATGAGATATTTCTGTATGTGGTTGAGGAGAAATGGCTTAGGAAAAAACCTTACTTAAGGATTGAAGTTAGGAGGTTTTCAAGATGCGGCCATGGGAAAAGTCAAGGCCATCCAAGACAAGGGTGAATTTGGTGATGGCAAGAAAAGATAGTAGGATATATTCTGCCTAACCTGGGTTATAAACTTGTGCTTATGTTTTAGTGCTAAACAAAGCAGTCATCCTAAAATAAGTGACTACATTCAGAATTTAGAGAGGTAGATATTTAGAGATAGAAAATGTTGAAAAATTCCAGAAGGAAATCTCATCCACCTGACACGACTGCCTAACATCATGTCTCCTTGGAACTCTACAAGAACATCTGTCTGCTGTCTGTCTGTCTATCTATCTATCTACCTATCTATCATCTATCTACCTACCCATCTTTATGTACCCTATATCTGTAGACCTTTGTCCTATTTGGCACCTACAAGGTAGGTGAGCATCAGGAGTCTGCAGTGATAATAATGGGAAGATTGTTGCTCATCAAGGAGTCGATGATTCACGTAACAGCGAACCTGTGTGTGTGCAGGTCTGTGCTGTGCTGCACGCACCGGGTTGCCTTCCAGCCTGTGCTGTGCATCGCCCTTGGCACTGGATAAACCCAGCTGGGTAATGGCAATGGAGGAGCCTCCAAGGCAGCTCCTACTTGGTACCTGACGGTATTGCCTTTGTCTAAAAGTGCAACAAGTTCTCCTGCAGATATCTTTTCTGTTTGACAGTAGAAATTATGACCACAGTTGTATCCTTGTAAGGAAACCCTGTAAGATCTTGAATGACCCAAATGTGGCAAATCCTCCACAGATGGGATCTGCACAGTGTGTTACATGCAGATTGGAGCCTGTTCAATCCCGCACAACTCAGGATTCCCAGCATCTAAAGGGACATGAGATTATCTATACTACACTCTCTTTCTTTACAGTTAGCTGTAATCAAAACCATTTTAAATGATACTTTACAGAGTTGCTACTATTGGGCTAATAGTGGACCAGCACCTTCTGATGCAAAACAGTGCCTCCTTAGGGATAAAAAAAATTATAAAGGCACCTTAAAACAATGGACTGTTTCTGAGAAATAAAGATTAATCCAATTGTGCAATAGGCTTCAGGCAGACCCGGGAGACTTTTCAGGCGTGTTCAATTACAGGCCCAGAGATAAAGTTCAGAAGACTTATTTCACAGCAGGAAAGTACCTCTCCATTCACCATTAGGGGAAACAATAGCACAAAGCATGGCACAGTAACTTTAGAATAACGCTGCTTTGATAATAAGCAATATAGGTGGTGTTAACCTTTTGATTTTCATTGATTTCTGTCACCATAGTACTTTTATGGTGTGCTACACTTTTTTTTTTTTTTACAGAGAATGAATACTCTGTCCTCCTCTGGGGCCCAAGGAAACCTGCACAGAAGATGTTTGCTAATGGACCAAGAACACACTGAACTGTTTCAATTTTTTTCCAGATTGACTCTTATTAAACTATAAACATGTTTTCATCTTCTCTTTAACAGCAAACATTTTGTTCTTATTCAGACAGAGCACTATGCACAGAGTCTTTAATCTATTTTAATCAGTGATGTTAAAAGTGTTTAATCAATGGACTCACTTTTGCTATAAAGTTCAGACAAAGTGGATCATCTCCTGCTCAGGAAAAAACAGTCTGGGGATTGCTTGCTTGGCTCTTTTCCTCACCTTCTTAGTTGCCTGACAACATAGGTTTAAGTCACAGTTTTTTGATCCCACTAGCATCCTCCTCTCACAAAACACACTCAGCAGTCTGCTGTTAATCCCGACGACCAGAGCATTTACACTTAAATTACAAAATTACCAGGGGGGTTACGGGAGGAAATTCAGCAGTTTGTTTCCACAGCTGTGATTCAAAACCTCACAGACATTCATAAGGAATAAAGCTGCAGCAGACCAATGCTCCTTTCATATCCCATCTGCTTTCTATCACCTCATTAGTTTTATTGTTTTTGCAGTCAGTAATCAGCTGTATTGCTCTCCCATTTGTACACCCGTGGAGGGAAGGGCTTGGTGAATTTTCCCAATAGCATGAGATTTTGTCTTATGCAGGGCAATTAAGTTGTGTAACTCCTTTGACAGTCTCAGATTTATTCTGCTCATTTTATTTCTCCGATTTCCTCTTTCTCAGGCTTATTCCTCTGTGGGCAGCTTCTGAATTTGTTTCTTAATAAGCCTGATCACATGGAATTGGTGTTTATTCCTTTTATTCAAAGTATTAGCACTTGGAATATTGTTGGTGTATACTGCTGTGTTATGTTGTATTTAAACTTGGGAAATGGACCAGAACAAATGTGCTTTTATCTGCAAATAATACTTAAGAATGTGTTTATCTTAAGCACATGATTATTCCCATTGAACTTATGCTTGTGCACAATGCCTCATTTGGCACTGGTGAGGCTGCACCTCCCGAACTGCTCTTGGTTTTGGGCCCCTCACTACAAGAAAGACATTGGCATGGTGGAATGTGCCCAGAGAAGGTCAACCAAGCTGGTGAAGGATCTAGAGAACAAGTCTCATGAGGAGCAGCTGAGGGAACTGGGGTTGTTTAGCCTGGAAAAAGGAGGCAGAGGGGAGACCTTCTTGATCTCTACAATTACCTGAAAGGAGGTTGGAACCGTGTGGATGTTGGTCTCTTCTCCCAAGTAAGAAGCAATACAACAAGAGGAGATGGCCTCAAGTTGTGCCAGGGGAAGTTTAGATTGGATGTTAGGAAAAATTTCTTCACTGAATGGGTTGTCAAGCACTGGAACTGCCCAGGAAAGTGATTGAGTCACGATCCCTGGTGCTGTTTAAAAGATGTGTAGATGTGGTGCTTAGGGACATGATTTAGTGGTGGACTTGGCAAAGCTAGGTTAAGGGTTGAATTCGATGATCTTATAGGTATTTTCCAGCAAAAATGATTCTATGATTCTGCAAGTGCTTTGTTAGGTCAAGGTCCTTCTAGTAATAGTACAATTTCTTCTTCATTAGGGCAACAGATTACTAATTTAAAAATTCTCAGAATTCTGAATATCTATCATTCCCTAAGGGATGAGAACAAGTGTCTAGTTCTCAGCAAAGTACTTCCAAGGAAACCTTAATTAAATAATTAATATTTTTGGAAGCTGGATATCAGGTTTAAAGTATTGGTGACAAGTGGGAATGAAACCTTTAAT
This sequence comes from Zapornia atra, assembly GCA_013400835.1. Classification (NCBI taxonomy): domain Eukaryota; kingdom Metazoa; phylum Chordata; class Aves; order Gruiformes; family Rallidae; genus Zapornia; species Zapornia atra. Next base: position 90,953 of record VZTU01010747.1, on the reverse strand, counting down.
AGTTCTTCCAGGTTTGTCATGCTATGAGTAATCTCCACTTTCATGGAGCAAGAAAGATTTCCTTAGAAATTACAGTTGCTCGGAGGATGTTTTCCTTTGACCTATTATAATTATCCCTGTGGAAATAGCTAATTGCATCTGCTAACTTGGAAAGTTTTATGACAGAAAGCACTCAGCAGAGGACATCTGCTCACTGCTGCTTGTTTAGTGTGTGTATAAAGCCACAAATAGAGAATACATTTGCCGTGCGAGGTGACGTAAAGGCAGCAATTGTGAGAAAATTTTATTCAATATTTAGGAATATCTACAATAGTAGAGAGGATCGATTATGAGATACCTTTTACATATCTTGAAGCATGTAAATCCATTTTTTCTTACCCCTGCTCTGCATTTTCATAGAATCATAGAATGGTTAGGGTTGGAAGTGACCTCAAAGATCAAATTCTAGCCCCCCTGCCATGCACAGGGACACTTATCACTAGACCAGGCTGCTCAATGCCCCATCTAACTTGGCTCTGAACACCTCCAGGGAAGGGGCGTCCACCACCTCCCTGGGCAACCTGTTCCAGTGCCTCACCACCCTTGTGATGCAGAATTTTTTCCTAATATCAAACTTAAATCTCCCCCATTCAAATTTAAAACCATTCCCCCTCATCCTATCACTACACACCCTTCTAAAAGGTCCCTCCCCAGCTTTCTTGTAGGCACCCTTCAGGTACTGGAAGATCTCCCTGGAGACTTCTCCAGGCTGAATGCCCCCAACTCTCTCAGCCTGTCTTCACAGGAGAGGTGCTCCAGCCCTCTAATCATCTTCATGGCTGTCCTGTGGACCTATTCCAACAGTTCCATATCATTCCTAAGTTGGAGACTCCAGAACTGGACACAGTACTCTAGGTGGGGTCTCACGAGAGTGGAGTAGAGGGGCAGAATCACCTCCCTTGACCATAATAGGCCACGCTCCTTTTGATGCAGCCCAGGATATAGTTGGCCTTCTGGGCTGCAAGCATGCACTTTTGGTTCATGTCAAGCTTCTCATCCACCAGCACCCCTAAGTCCTTCTCTGCATGGCTGCTCTCTAGCACTTCATCTCCCAGCCTCTATTGATGATGAAGATTGCCCTGACCCCGGTGCAGGACCTTGCACTTGACTTTGCTGAATCTCACAAGGTTCACCTGGGCTCACTTCTCCAGCACCTCTGGGTCTCTCTGAATGACATCTTACCCTTCTGGTATGTCCACTGCACCACTCAGCTTGGTGTCATCTGCAAAATTCCTGAAGGTGCTCTCATTTTGTCCCATAACATCTCACAAGAGGGCTGACAATTACAAATGGAGATGTCTGGGAATGCTGTTTATGCCTTCTTACTTTCCGCTGTGAAATGGAGAAAGAAGGTAGGTGGTGTCTCAGGCATGCTGTGGAAAGTCAGGGAGCTGAGAGTTCATGAGGCAGGGTTGTTCTCCTGACTAAGCCCAGCAGATGTTTCAAGGTCAAGTTGTGCAACCTCAGGGAGTTGCATGAAAGGTTTGCACTGCCAGGGGTCAGCCAGGAAAGACCTGTCGGGGTGGAGTGCTTTCTGATCCTGGAGTCTGTTCTGGGATGAGGAGGGAAGAAAAGGTGAGGTACCGTTAGCTGCCAGGTTGTTGCAATGATAAGGCAAGCGATATCAAATCACAGCTGTGTGAATAAGCAGAGCCTTTCCCAGTATTTTGAGAAAATATGGATGACTATTAATTATGTTATACAAAATGTTGCCATTTTTTCCCACATAATTTATATGTACCACTTCAGAACAAAATGTGGTGTAAACCAGTCTTCAATAAACTATGAAATTATGCTTGAAATTAATAAGATCTACTAGACTTTGGGTTAAAAATGTAAGAATTTAAAAGGAAATAGAGAAGGGGGCTGGGGGGAACAAGTCGAAGTATTACTTCCTTTGTGTTGAAAATAGCATTAAACTATCTCAAGCAAGAGGAAAAATCTTTTTGGAAGAAGTTTCAGTCTTCATGAGAAATTCTCTCTAGAAAGTTATTAGGAGATCTACTAAAAGGAATGGGAAAATGGATGATTCAGCAAGGAGAGCTACATCTATAAGTTACCATTTTTTGAGAAAAATGTAGTTTGCCATGAAACTTTTTCCTGGAGTTGGTATAAAAATAATCTGTATGTGGTCCCAAAACTATAAATATTCTGCTTTAAGATTTCCTGTGCTGGGTGAAGCGAATTTCTCTGTATTCCATTGAGTATAGATTCAGCAGCCTGTGGAAGGGCTTTTTAGGATGCTCCAGGGTATGGAGGACAAGTGCAAGGGACTGGCAGATACAACCCATGACCTTCTCCAGGAGCTGGAAGCCAGTGGGATATTCTGTGACTTCGCAAATGGTCTTAGACACCCAGGTGTGGGCCAAGCTCCGGCTGTGCTCTGACCCTAGTGGAAGTGGAGATGTCTTGCTCACATATGGACACCCACTCTGGTGTTTTAATGCCATCCTGGAAAGTGACAAGAGAAGGTCCTTGCAGGTCAGGTGAGTTGTCAAGTATTGAAGAGCTCAGTTTTGAAACTGATCAGGCTCAAGGGACAGCCTCTAGATTTCTGTGGGGTTACTTTTTTGGGTACTTTTTCCTAGAGAACAGTGACAGATTATGTTGCAATCCTACTTTTGAAACTGCTAATCAGAAACAATAAGAAGAATGTGTAATTAAAAACAGACATCTGAGCAAACCTCCTGTGTGCCAATTTGTTGCTTTTGAAGAACAACCTTTTAGACTAGCACTCCAGCACAAATCCACTTGCACTGAGATTGTTGTGTGCATGGGTGAAATAGAGAGTAATCTGAATGCAGTTTCCACCTTTTAAGAATGTGTCCAACTATTACGACTGCAGAGCTGTCCCCTGTAGCAGGCAAGATGATGCCACCAGCCTTCCTGCAAGTCTGCACCTACACTGTATGCCTGCTGCAGCTCACCTGCATGTCAGGTATAACCCACTTGCCTTGTAGGTCAACTGGTGCCAGATGCCTTGGAGACAGAGTGTGTGCATGTTACGTACAGGGTCCTGGCATCCCCCCTGCCCACCCTGTGTGAATATCATGGTTTAACCCTGGGCAGCAACTAAGCAGCATGCAGACACATGCTCACTCCTCTCTGTGGGATGGGGGAGAGAACTGGAAAGGTAAAAGTGAGAAAACTCATGCACTGAGATAGACAGTTTAATAAGCAAAGCAAAAATGATGCATGCAAGCAAAGCAAAACAAGGAATTAATTTCCCACTTCCCATGGGCAGGCAGGTGTTCAGCCATCTCCAGGAAAGCAGGGCTCCATCAGGCATAGTGGTTACTTGGGAAGACAAACACCTTCACTCCAAACTTCTTTCTTCTTCATCCAGATTTATATGCTGATCATGACGTATGGAATATCCCTTTGGTCAGTTAGGGTCAGCTGTCCCTGCTGTGTCCCCTCCCTACTCCTTGTGCACCTCCATCCTACTCACTGGAGGGGTGGTATGAGAAGCAGAAAAGGCCTTGGCTCTGTGTAAAGACTGCTTAGCAATAACAAAAGTATCTGTGTTGTCAACACTGTTTTCAGAACAAATACAAAGCACAGCCCCATGCCAGCTGCTGTGAAGAAAATTATTTCAGTCAAAATCAGCACAGCAAGGATACCTGGAGAGAGGCAGCCCACAGGCTGAGGCTCCCCCAGATCGATGTGGGGTACAAGCTTTATTACTATCTGAGGTTTTCTTCACCCCACACCCCATCTTGTGGCCTCTGCCATCCTTATGTGACTGACTGGAGGATTTGGAGTACAGCAAATAGGTGCTTACCACTTCAATGACAACTTAGGACTTATGTGTCTCACAGTTCATTCTCTCAGTAGGCTAAGCACTGCTTGACATATAATCCAGGTACCTTCTTGGTCTCCCTCTCTCTCTCTCCTGCTTATTGTCCTTGCCAGAGGGCTCCCAAGTTTACTTTGATTCTCGCTATCAGAGTTGGTATCTGACAACCAGGAATGCTAGGCTGAGTTCCTGAAAAGACATCCAGATATCGATTATAAGAATAACAAATGCTGTTTGCTACGTCTTTTTGTTAACTGTCTTCAGAAGTTTCAGCTTAGGGAGTGTGTTGTTACTTATTTACCGAAGACAAGGGCTCCTCTGTCAATTATTTATCTTTGTTGTCCGCATTTGACATATAAAATCATGGCTTCATTGGGAGAGACAATTTTATGTGACCTTATTATTTAATTTGCAAGGGTTGTCTCCTGACAATATTTCTGAGGATAACATAGATTCTTGTTTATTGCAGGTTTTGATAGCTCTCTCTGTCAGGACTAGTGTAAGGCAAACAAGTGGGATTTTTCCTTTGGGAAGGATTACTATTTCTTTGCAGGGTTAGTATTGATTCATTTCCTTATTTTTGTATTGTGGAGGTTGTGAGAGGAATGTAAACTTCTTCCCCCACATCTTCCCCAAGAAAGATAATAAGACAAAAATGAAGAAAAAAAAAGTAATTAGTGGTTTGCTTGGTGTTTTCATGGTTTTGCTGTTCTGTTGGCTTGAACTGTGTTGGGGTGGGGTTTTTGGGGGGTGTTTTGGATGGTTTTGTGCCTACAGGAGCGCTTGGACATAAATCATGAGAAAGCGTCAGTAGTATCTTTTGGATCACAGACTGAGGCCTCATGAAAGGCTGATTCATGGTTGTGATATGGAGTAGGTCAGGTCTTTCCCAACAAAGCACAAATTGCCCATTACTGGAAATGTTAAATTGAAAAAGAACTCAGCTATGTCAGATGTGGTGCTGTGCTGTAGCTTTCTAAAGACTTACATGTAACAAGTGTTATACCCTTTAAAGTTTTCTTCTCATGGGAATGGGATCTTAAAATTTGGGATATATAGCCTTCATAATGAAGTGAATAAGAAGTGCTGACAACTTGTCCAGATGGTGAGATTATTCTCGTGGGGCTTTCCTTTTCCCATGGGTATTAGATCTTTGTGATCCTGAAGCTGGGCATGTTGGATTAGTGTCTTGTCTGTGTGAGTAAATTCCTTTTGTCACACCTGCTGGCATTTTCCTCAGTTTGCATCCCAGACACCTCTGTACCTCACTGTACTGCAGTGATTTTTATGGCATAGTTTCATGACCAAGGGGCATAGACAAGGGAGGAGCTGGGGCCCAGATGTGTTTTAATTGTCCTGCACGGTTTGGAGTGGAGAATGTGTGGGCTATCTGTGAGGCTTTACTGCTGGGGCAAACATGTCTAACCGCCATGAGGTATAGAGAGGGGAACGAGGTGCTACCACCATACCTTGTATTACAAATCTGAAGAGAATGGATCGTTGCTCTTCCAGAGAGAAAACTGCATGGTGCTTCTTCCAACAACTACTGAACCCTGGGGCCAAAGTTTGGTTCATATCAACTTGTCACATTCATTTTTATACTGTAAGAAATTAAGGTGGTCCTGTTGCCCAACACTGCCACCACCCACAGGACTGGGTGGATGAAGACAGTATCTATCCTACCATCTTACTACCAATAGGTTTTGAAAAAATTAGATCTTGCTTGCTCTCTTGTTATTCTTCTACCGACCCTTTCACTACTGATCTTCTGGACATGGAAGTCTGGAACATCTTTCTACAATTAAAAATTATCTCTCATAAATATATGGAGTGAGTCCTCTCATTAAGGCATATAGGCTGGAATTGTGTAGAACAACTTAAAAATACAGTATATAGGAAGCCTCTGAAGTCCAAGGTCAAGAAGCTCCCATATCTGTGGTTGTGACTGGCAAGAGCTGTTTTCAGATGTGATAACAGAGTTAGGTGGACTAGAGACATGGAAATTGTCACTGTGAGCAAAGATGAAGCCTGGAAATAAGCTATCGATTTGGTTTTTGAATACTGTCCAAGGTTCCAATACTTTTGTTTTGATCTTCATTGTACTAAGACAGAATATTGTCTGAGAATAAACACAAGGGTCTCCTTTTCAGGTTGCAGAGCAGATAAAAGGATTTACCAAAAGATTTAGACAAAATAATGCCTGTACCATGCTGAATACCATATGACCTTGAGGACAACTAAACTTCCCAGTCACCTTGCTGTTCATCAGAGTTCTGTTCATCACGTCCCTGTGACTTTGGGACCAGTGTCCATGCCTGGCTGCTCTTCATTTTGGCTTCTAACCTGAGCTCAGCCCTTCTTCAGGCTTTTCTCTGCTGAAGCCAAATGACAAACTGGACCCATTAGACACAGTCTGTGTATGCCTAGGTCTGAGTAAGGTGTCATGCTCATGGCATTGCCTGACAGGTCTCACATACTTATTATGCCTGGAATAGTTATGTCTCTCTGCTCATCTCAGGGCCTTAGCATTGCCAGATGAGAGTGCAGTCCAATCTGGTCTCATCTTCATAAGCTTCGAACTTGCTTTCTCCACCTTCCATAGTTTTACTCAAGCCAGCAAGCACTGGGCTACACTTGGTCAGTAGAGATAGACAGCAGTGCATGGGTTTGTGGATGACTTGTTCCCATGCCCTAACATGGGAACAGTGTTGCTACATAATTGTGGTTTCTTTGTGCAGAAAGGGAATGATAGCAATACAGGGAAGGGCTGCAGTATATCAGCTGGAGCACTGAATTAGGAAGGAGGTTTTAACTTTTGGTCTTCTAAGCCTAAGTTTTCTCAGGCATTTTACACATTTTATCTTATAGTAGATTCATGCAAATAGAGTTTTAGAACAAGGGAGGACGGGAGCACATCTTGTGACTGTCTTTTTCCCTCCCTGCCCAGTAAAGTGGCAAATGTTTTATTTCTATCAATGTACAAGAAAGAAAAAGTCTTTCTCTGTAAAGTTTCCCATCTTGGCTCTCAGCATAACTCCAAATGAGTTTCAGAAAGATGTTGTGTTTTTTATTTCTGGAATTGTTTACTCACTTTGTACATAAAAATTCTTTGGAAGCACTGGCAAATGTGAACTTTATGGATTATTAGGCAAAACTGATTCACAGACAAATTAGCTCTTAGCCACCGTGCGGCAGAGGAAATAACCTAAATACTTGGACTCGATTTCACTCCTGGCTTCTTACGGGAATTAGCTTTTTCTGGGTTCACTAACAATATTTCTTTTGCCAAAATTCATCTGTAACAGAAGTCCTCATGAGACATGAACTCAATCCTTGTGCTAAAAACGTGATTTCAGGTACTCAAAACCATGCAATAGAGGATGGCACAGAGGTGCTGAAGCTCACATTCCTGTGGCTCACTCCCCATCTAGAAGAAGGTCAACTCAGTCAGCACAAGGTTACAGCTAAGATGACTAAATGTTGGTGAAAGCACTCATTAGCTCATGTAAAAATGTGTCAGTGCTGCTGTACTGCTCTGGGATATCATCTGGGATATTATATTTTAGTAGTGTTTCATGGACATTTCTACTCTTCCAGTGCTAGTTTCAGCATAACCAGTTTCAGCTTTCTTGTGTATGTGAAGATGCCTACAGAGACAAATGACACTCCAAAGAGAGCACAGACACCACAGGTCTGTCTATGTTGGGCAGCAAGGGAACAGAAGTGACTCTCCACTGCTACCTGCCTGGGTAGTACAACAGACTGATCCATTAAAGGGAAAATAACATTAATATGGAACAGCAAGCAAATTCTTATGAACCATTCCCATGTTGGGATGTAGCCTCTGGTACAGTGGGTGATTTAATTTCACAACGTTCCATTTCTCTGTGCCTAATGTGCACAGCACTTGGCACGCATTACTCAGCAATTCCACCCATGCCTGTTTCCTCACTGGTCTCTTTGTGTTCTGCCTGCGGACTGCAAAGTTAGCATCCAGCAGGCGTTTCTTGATGGCCAGACACAGAGACTCCAAAAATCAATTAATATTTGGGTCAGATTCTGATCTCTTTTTTGCTGATGTGAACTTGGAATAACAACCTGGGTTTCAGTGATAGATCCAGACTTGCACTTTCAGTGACAGAAAGTTTCTTGGGCTGGATTTCTGGCTGAGACAAGTGGGTGTGCCTTGCTTGGACATGAGGAGCTACAGTTTGTGCTAGACCAGGGGATGTCCATATGAAATGAGGGATTTACTGAGATTATACTGCTTTTACACTAGTGTGCCTGAAAAAAAAACCGGTGTGTTTGTTTTTATTATTCTTTGCTTTGTAAGCCACAGCTCTGAAGTAGATGTCATTGTGGTTATAGCTACTGAGCAGCTTTTAATTTGCCGTCTGAGGTGTGGCTGGCTAAGGAGACATGGAGCTCCAGATGAGATACACTTGAGAAACCAGGAAAAGAACCTGTTCTGAGATCTGTACTACTTCATGCAGTGCCAAATATCCCTGGGCTACAGGCATTGTGCTGCTCTCCCAGACACAACGAAAGAAGGTGTGGGATTGTTTGTGGGTTTTTTCCCTCAGCCATTTCTGCTCTTATGAACAAGCATCGGTGTCCCAGTGTACCTCATCGCATATCAAGAAAGAAACCCCACCACTCTGTACTTTGTATTGCTAAAGGTACTGCTGTTATCTTTACAGATACAAAAGGGAATGAATGCACTGTACATCCCTATCTATAAGATACCTTATCCCAACTCTGACTTTAGGCAAGTCAATTAGAGCTTGATTTTCAAACAATAACTTGATAACTTGATGCTTGCAGTTACTAGGATCAACAGGTACAAGTAGTTCAATGAGCCCTGCTATCTGTCAAGCACTCTCCACTATTTTTATTTGTAACAGAGAGCTTTCCTGGCTAATGGTAGTCATAAAGATGATTAGGGGACTAGAAGATGATTAGAGGTCTAGAACATCTCTCTTATGAAGAGAGACAGAGGCTTGGGACTTTTTAGAGAAAAGAAGACTGAGGGGGGATCTTATCAATACTTGTAAATACTTGAGGGGTTGGTGTCAGCAGGAAAGGCTCAGTATTTTTTCAGTGCCCAGTGACAAGACAAAAGGCAATGGGCACAAACTTGAATATAAGAAACGCTCTCAATCCCCAACCATGAGGAGGAACCTCTTTACTGTGAGGGTGGCAGAGCACTGGAACAGACTGCCCAGAGAGGTTGTGGAGTCTCCATCTCTGGAGGCATTCAAAACCCACCTGGATGCTGTCTTGTGCAATCTGTTTGAGGTGATCCTGCTTTAGGAGGGGTTTGGAGTAGCTGATCTCTGGAGGTCCCTTCCAACCTCTATCATTCTGTGATTCTGTTAAAAGGTGATTTATTTTGCATCAGTTAACACCTGCTGCCAAAGGATGCAAAATAGGATTAGCAGAGAAGAACAAACTTGGAGTAGCAGAGAGTGAAACACACCCTAAATTATTCTATTTTTGGGATATTTTTCATAACTACCTTCAAAAAATTCTTTCTCTGTATCATTAAAGACTTCACTGTATGTTTGAGAAGCAAAGGTCAGTAAAAGAAATGACATCCTCAGGCTGAGCAGATCTGAATTTTATCTTCAAATCATTAACAATGCAGTCATTGGCCATTTGAATCATTCATCAGGTTTTTTTAGACTTCAGAACCACTGCTCCACTCTGGCACACAGAATGTCTGTGGCAATCCTAGAACTACTGGCCTTCATTTCGATGGCATACGCTGGTCGTATTGGACATCACTCTGGTTAACTTAATGGATTTCACTGATCTTAAAATCATTTGATACCAAACTGGTTGCAAAAACATCTTCATTGGGTGAACAACAGGCTGACAGTACTGTGTGCGGTTTTGGGTACTGCAGTACAAGAGGAACACAAAAATATTGGAGAATGTCCAGAGGATGGTGAAGGGCCTGGAGAGAAGTCTTATGAAGAGAAGCTGAAGTCCCTTGGTTTGTTTAGCCTGGAGAGAAGGAGATTGAGGGGAGACCTCATCGTGGTCTGTGGCTTCCTGACAAGGAGAAGTGAAGGGGCAGGAGCCGATCTCCTCTGGTGACCAGGGATAGAACCTGAGGGAATGGTATGAAGCTGCAACAGGGGAGGTTTAGGTTGGATATTAGGAAGAGATTCTTCACTGATAGGGTAATTCTGTCTTTGTGTGTATGTCCAGTCACTGTTTTTTATGTGATTTCTTACCCCTCCCCCTGCCTTTTCTTTAAGAGTTTGGCAACACTAGTGCTTATTTGACTTCTTTCATCCAACACTTTCTTACTTTATTTGCATGTTCCTCATTCCTACCAGCAAAGAGGTATAGCCACTGACCATTATTTGTAATTTTCTTCCAGCATACTAGTTATTAGTATTCTCCCCAAGCACAATAACAGTGCTTAAAAACTTGCAAATGTAGTTTGGATGCTCTTCTTTTGTCTCACATAAGAAGAGCAATCTCAGGTATCACTAACTGTTGAGACCTTTAGTGACCTTCTTGCTCAAATCACTTTAATTTTCTCAACGCACATATTTTAAGTGGATGATCATATTCCTTAGAAATGACTCATTTCAGTAATGCCTTTTGTTCTCCTTGATATAAGAATCTCTTTATTTAGTTTTGAATGGGACTTAGTGGCTAGAAATCAGTTTTTTAGTTTTTCTGATTTTTTTTCCCAGGGAAGTATTTTTTCTTTTGGTACCACTTTGAATGGCTCGATGCAAAGGTAGATTTTACAGTGATGCATTCAACAGTGGTCTCTGTGGGTTATTAGAGACATTGTGTATAACACAGGAAAGGCAGTTGCTACCTCCCTAAATGAAATAAAGAGAAAATCATGTAAAGAAAGAAAATTTTGCAAAACATTTGCTATTCAGTTGCTGTTTAAGTCAGTATCAACTTGTCAACTTCATGATGAGATGGGTGCTAATCGAGTTTTCATCTGCTTTACTGCAACAGCGACTTCTTCCAGGCTTTTATGACTTGTTTCTTGAAAACCTATTGTTTTGGAATAAGCATTTTAGGAATCCCCTCAGTTAGAAAAAAATCTGATGAAAGAAGTCTTTTTTTTGGAAAATGATCTGTTCAGGAGCAAAGGGAGGAGCAGCTCAACGCAAGGCAAAGACCTGCTTTTATGAAAAACAGACTTGTTTTTCAGATACAGTACAAACTCATTAATTTCTTTTTAACAACTGTATATGAAAGACACATTTTTGTGATATTTATACACCATATTAAATTGTTCTCTAGGGATATACTATGGCTGGAACAAATCACTCATAATTGACCTGCATGAATAATAGTAATAAAAATAAATAGATTGGAGTGTTTCTAAGCATCCCAGCAGCTCTTTGCTCTGCAATTGCATCCTGCTGAAGTCAGGGGTTCAATTGGCAGGGTTTGGTTGCAGGACTGATATTTCCACCTCATCATCACCACATTAGTTTGTTTCACTGTGAGTAGCAGTGCATATAAACCAAGCTTACTAATGGGGATCAAGGGATTAAAAAAACCCCTAAGGTTAGGAATGGAGAAATAATTTTAAAATGCTTTAGACTGATTACTCCTGGTTCCCTACAGCTCAGTCTCAACTGATTATTTAAATAGACCTCAAGGATTTATTAGCTCCTTTTCAAGTTATTCTAAGTTCTGTCCAGCTTCAGTCTGAGAGGACAAAGAAAGCAGGACAACTTCTTCCCTGTTTCAAAGAGGCAACATACCACTGTTTTTTTCTTCCTTATTTTGCTCTGCAAATACATCACACATATGTTTAGTAATGGGAAACTGCGGAGTCTTGCTTTGGTTGTGGGTGCATTTCAGTGATCCACATAAAACCAAAGCCCAAGGTTTGTCTGTCCCAGAAAAGTCTCAGACCTTTTGCTTCTGTTCAAGGAACATTAGCTATCATGAGACCATCTGCAGTATTCTTGTACTGAGGATTTTGGCTTAGCAGGTGAAATATGAGAAATGTTCTGTTCTCCCTGTCATCTCCCATGCTGTCCTTTTCCTGGAAGGCTGAATCTGTTTGGGCCTTGGACAGAAGATCCTTGAGGAACACGCTGCAGACAGTGGCAACCTTTCAACTCTTCCAAATATTTACCCCTTCCAGTTGTAGGAAGATGGGTGCTTTTAGGCTATACAAAAATCACAGGATATAGTTGAGAATGGCGGTAAATCATGGCACTGACCACCATGTCCTGTCAGGACAACTGATGTGAGGAGAGGGCCTTAGTTCAAACTGCTGGCTGGCAGCACAGGACCTCAGCACATATATATATATATATACACCCATCACCTCAGACACATTTTAAACTCTTTCTACCACATGTCCATGTGGAAACTGCAGGACTGCTCCTGCCAGCAGACAGCACAGGCCTGTGGATGATGGGTCTTGGTGGCTTAAGCTTCCTCTTGAACCTGTACTTTCTTATTGCAGGTCTCAGGAGCAGCATGCATTCAAGATCAAATCGTGTTGTCCATGGTTACTTTTATTTTAGTCAAGTTTTTGTGAAGATTGGTGATCTATTGCCTAGAACAACAGAGATTCTAGTTACATTAAAGGGATGATGCTTCTTTTTCATATCCAGCCCTGGAACTGGGTGGAACTGCTGTGGCACTTCAGCCCAGAATGGATGAGGGATAAGGGAAAATTATGTTTTTTAGCAAAAAAATGAATTTTTAGGTATGTTTGTGACAGAAGTGTGTTGACTAATTAATAATATTTAAGAGTGCAGAACTTGCAAAGCATGCTGATAACACACATTTTTTTTGTCATGATGTTGAAAAAAATACTATTATAAAGATATAAATCTGATATCTTTGAAAACATTAACAGGGACTAGTATTTTGGATCACCAGATGCAAAGTCTACCAGCTGAGGTACAATGAGGGGGGGGAAATGTGGGGTGTGTGCACAGTTAATTGGTATAAGGAAGAAAGTTGGTGAAACCACTGTTGCCTGAGGTAAAATCTATAGTCATCAACATGGCAAAAGCTTATCATCTTCACTAAAAATGGCAAGAGATTTATGTATCATGGCCTCCAGGGGAAACTAGCTATATGGAAAAATTCAGTGAACTCAAGGTGAAGAAAGTCTGCAAGCAGACAGTCCAGTATATATCAATAAACAGACATCTGCAATGACTGGTGTGGAGTAAGAAAACCCCTTCATTAATCACAATGAGAAGAGGTACCTCAGAGAGATATCCAGAGTCCGTCCCCATCCTGCTCGCTTTCCCTTCCCCCTGCCCCCTCGCCTTTTACTTTTAAAAATACATTGGAAACAGTTACTTAAGAAGCCAGGCCAATTAAGTATTACTGAACTGAGAATTCACTAGAAAATCAAATGGAAGCAGTGTCACAGGGTGCTTGCCAAGTGAAGAATGGAAATTAATGAAAGGTCTGACAAGAAGCAGGGGCCCTGGGGCAGGCCAGAGATGTGCCTGGAACCATTGCACAAGGACATCTGTCATGTGAGGCTTAAACTTCAGGAGGGTGTGCCAACTGCTGCTGGATGCTAGGAATGAGACATAGTGAGACACCTCATGTCTGGCATGCTCTAACACTGCTGGAGATGAAGCTTACAATGAACTGTTAGGAAGGATGACCAGGCTGCTGGAGCTGCAGTCATAACAGTTCAGTAGTTTTGTGTGATGGAAAGACACTCAGATGCAGGGTTTTTTAAAAATAAAAAATAATAATAAATTGTTTAAAACCCATGTGCAGATTCAGTACGTCACTACTGCAGGTTTTATGGATACAATGGAGAAATGCACTATTGCAGTTTAAAAGTATGATCACATTTACCACAACCACAAGAGATACACAAAATGCACTACTGCCAACACAACAGACACGAAAGGCAGTGTTACAGCCTGCAGCAGAGTCATGCTGTTCGCTATTACTGCCTGCAGGCAATTCACAAGATTGAATATTACAACCACAGCAGGGTCATGGAATACACTATCACAGCTCACAAGCGCACTAAATACTACAAGTGTGTTGGGCAATCACCCGAGACTACAAACTTAAAGCATATCTAATATTCACTTACCCATCTCTCCAGGTAAGGGTTCTCGGTACACTATGTTGACCAGCATCCTGGCCAAGGGGGAATTCTCCTCGAAGAGCTGGAGAAGTGACTCCCCCCTCTCAGCCCGAATCTGAGGGGGTTTTATTTGTTTTTATGGCTTTGATCTACAAGACAGTGGGCAGGACTGTGCAGAGTAGACAATGCCACCTTCCATGTTTGTCATTAGCAGTGTTCATCCTTACCTTACGCCCTCTCTGTTGCATATCTTTGTATTGTCCGGGCCCATTAAGGCCAAATGGAGACCCTCTGGCTTGCCTTTACCTTACTGTTAGGCAGCTGAGTAGTGTCTTGATAGGGAGTCAGGGCATATTTTTTGTTGAAGGAATTCAAGGCTCAACCCAGGTTTACATTCGTTGAATTATGTAGCACTGCCCTGTTTATGGGAGAACTCAAGACTGAGCTATCTACACAGCTCCCCATGGGCTGTCTCTGCTGAGATGGGGCCTCAAGGCAATCCAAGGCTGAGTCACTTTTACAACCCCCCATGAGTCACCTGATGCACTAGCCATTACCAAAACCCGTTTGTGGAACAATGAGCCAGATGATCCTTACACTTGGTTCCTTTGTGGGGGTGAATGCAGACACCTGCAGAGGTAGGATTGGCTGTGAACAAGTGCACCATCACTGAGGAAAGGAAGGTTGGAAAGACATTAACAAAGATATGGGAGGAAGTTTGTCTCTTCCATGTGCAATCTCACTGTATCATGACCATGCTCCCAAAAAGTTACCATGAGTTAGTGTCAGCTGAAAGATGTGTAAGCAGCAAAAAGGAGGTAAGAAGATTGAGTTTGAAACTTTAAGAAGGAAGGATGATCTGTTTGTTAGACTCTATAATCTGTGTCTTTGGAGAGCTGGGTTTGATTTTCTGGTCTGCTATAGATTTTCTGCGTAAACTTGGGTAAGATATGGCAGCCACATTACCTATGTAATTCCTTGTCCTGGGTTTCCCCAGGCCTTGTATGTTGAGCCTAAGATTTAATGAGTGGTGTCATGCTTCAGTTTATGGTATCTGAAACAGTACAGGGGCTGTGTTGTACCCTGCCAAATTGTATTTTCATGACCTGAAATAGAGATTGTAAAAATCTCAATTAATATTGTCAATATTGCCTTTTGGAGGTGTCTTTGGAGCAAACTAGCCCCAAAGCAATAGTCAGACTTTGCCTGGGAGAGAAATAGCTGGAGCACACCAAGAGCAAGCCACGGAGCAACCTAAAAATACAGCAGTGCAGACAGCTGGTGTCAGCTCCAGCTCAGCCTCCTCTCATTTAGCAGTGCAGGTATCTATCTCACTACATCCTGCTGCCTTTCCCATCTGAACTTCCCCATCTGAGCTTCCCCATCTAACTCCCACAGATGGTACATGGGGAAGACCCAGCAGAGGCAGTAAGGCCAACATAAACTACAGCAGTGATGCTGGATTCCCGTTTAAATGGCTTTGAAAACAGTAACATAAAAACATCAAAACCAGCTAGACAATAAAATCTGGAGTGAAATAAAAGTTCAGAGCAAAGAGGAAATGGGTTTACTGGTGGGTAAGATAGGAGGTCTCTAAGAAGAACCAGAATGAGTCAGAATCAGGGAAAATAAGGGTTTTAAAAAGACTGTGTGGGATTTGGGCTATCTTTACAGGTATATCTGTCTATCCTTACTGCTTTAGTGCTGGCAGGGATGAAAAATCATGTTTAAAAATGTGTCTGTTATATTTGAATCCCATAGCCAAAATTATATTTTCATTATCTTACTGAGAACCTGGAAATTACCCTGGGCTTGATTAAGCGTATGTTCTTTACATGGAGGCTTTTCAAATTTCAGAACAGTTTTTTGCTTGAATTCAAGAAATCAAAAAAAAAAAAAAGAAAGAAGTTTTCCTAGGGAGAATTACTGACATACAGTGGTACAGCTGGCTGCTACCTGCCCTGGGGCTGTATGCTGCCTGTGTGGGCGTGCAGTAATCTGCCAGGGGAGAGCAAGCAAGGTACACCTGACAGGTCTTGTTGAAATGGGAGTTTCCATCAGACCATGATAAACCAGCAAATTCCATTTAAAAAAAATGTTCCCTTGGAAACTTCCCAAGGGGAAACACCCATTAGTGACACCACATCAAAAGCATCCAGACCTCACTCAATCATTAGCAGTAAAGAGAGTTTGCTGAAACACAGAAAACATAAAGTTGTTAAAAGATATTTATGAGCCACAGTCCCTGAAAAATGCTTTGCAAAGCAAAAGCATGTGAAGCATGTGATTGTAAAAGGCTTCAGTTCTCACAAGATGCTTCTCTTTGCCAAACATGGTGATGGATGCATGTATTCATGTATCCTCTCATTTACCTCAAGAATATGGTGTGCTTTTTTCCCCTTAATTAAGTCAGCCAGTGCTTTTGTGGCAGCTCATTGTTATATGTTGTGAGGTCAAGATCCTATAAGCACCAATAACAATCCTATAATGACCAATCTTTAGAGCATTTATTTGACAAAGTGGAGGTATTCTGTGCTGACTTTTGGGCATTGAACAAGCTAGAGAAACACCAGTGTTTTCTTGAGAGAGAAATATTTTTCATTGCACTCTTGGTGTCAGGCATGGCAAAACAGATTTTAAAAAAGAGGTGACTGTGTGACAGTCATCATGACTGGTGACAGCCACCATGACTGGTGACAGCCATGAATATAGGTGATACACATACAAGCGAAAGGTAATGCAAGACAGGTACCATCTAGAGTAAAACCAGGGTTAAAAGATCGTTGATGAAATGCTTGGGAGAGGGGAAATTATGGTTGGTATAAGTATCTCAAATAGATGCTCCTTATTTAACCGCTTGAATGAGTACAGGCTGGGGGGTGACCTGCTGGAGAGGAGCTCTGTGGAGAAGGACCTGGGGGTCCTGGTAGATGACAGGTTGGCCATGAGCCAGCAGTGTGCCATGGTGGCTAAGAGAACCAATGGGATCCTGGGGTGCATCAAGAGGAGTCTGGCCAGCAGGTCAAAGGAGGTGATCCTCCCCCTCTACTCTGCCCTGGTCAGTGTCCAGTTCTGGGCTCCCTGGTATAGAAAAGAAAGGGATCTCCTGGAGAGAGTCCAGAGAAGGGCTACGAAGATGATTAAGGGCCTGGAACATCTCCCCTATGAGGAAAGGCTGAGTGAGCTGGAACTGTTCAGCCTGGAGAAAAGAAGACTAAGGGGGAACCTTATTAATGTTTATAAATATGTTAAGTATGGGATGCAGGGGGAAATGGCCAGCCCCTTTTCAGTGGTCTGTGGAGACAGGACAAGGGGCAATGGCTGCAAGTTGGAGCACAGGAAGTTCCACATCAACATGCGGAAGAATTTTTACACAGTGAGGGTGACAGAGCCCTCGGACAAGCTGCCCAAGTGTGTGTGGAGTCTCTCTGGAGATATTCAAGACCCATCTGGACGCCTATCTGTGCAGTATGAGCTAGGGAGCCTGCTTTGGCAGGGGGGTTGGACCCGATGATCGCTCAAGGTCCCTTCCAACCCCTACAATTCTGTTATTCTGTGATTTCCTGCTCCCTGCCAGGATGACTTCTGTCTATTCTGGAATTTTATGGGGACATGCACTCCCCTAAAAGTTGTTGGGTAACATCACTCCTGCAGCCTACATTCTGTCTTTCCTTCTGAATAATCCAGGGATTTAGCACTTGAAAGAAACACTTTTTAAAGAAGAAATTAGTAAATCTTCTGCAGAGACCCAGAAGTTGTTCAGAGCCTGTTATTAAATGAGTTCAAAGCTCTCAAAGCCTGTAGCAACTACACCGTTGTGAAAACATTGCAAGAATGAAGGGCAAACAGGGATACTGCAGAAATTTCTAATAATCAGTCCTTACTGATACTGAAAAAGAAATCTTTAGAAGCTTATGCTGAGTCTTGCAAAACACTGGGGAAAGATAGAACGCAACGAACAGTTAAGGTCATAGTATTATAATTTGAGAACACAACCACTACTGGCAGTTAGGCTGTAAGAGGGTGCCAGTACGAGTCCTGATTCCTCTGTGATGAATGATTTGGAGCCCTCTCACAGCCATGAGTCATTGAGCTAGGAACTGTACGATCAGGGCTGACTTGGAATGTGGTGGGTGAGTGGGTCCTGGAGGGAGGGAGCCAAGCACTCGGACCTGCACGCGAGCAAGCAGTGCAGGTGGTGCTGAGGGAGGAGGAACCACCTCAATACTGCCTGGTATCAGCCCTCACTGTTATTACTGAAAAACAGATGTTACCCCAAAGCATTGATAGTGTGTGCCTGAATCTGCCCCTATAAAATATTGCATTTATCTTTTCATTGCATTCTAGTGGACTTTACATGTGCAAGATCCATCTCCTGAAGAATTCTATTGGTTAAAGTTTGCATGGTCATATTGCTGTGGTTGTTATAATGGAAGAAGTATTTATCTCATTCTCCATTTTTTTCCAGAAGATGAGTTGCCTATCAAAGAAGACATAATGCAAAGGTTATGGGGGATGCTATAGTATGTACTACTGTTATATTTTCCACTTTTCTGTGTGACAGAACATTTTTTTCTTCTGGGTGTGACAAGAGTTCATCTTCATGGTTTAGAGAAAAAAATATTAGCTGTAGTTAAATCATGAAGCGTGAGGTCATTTGGCTTCACACACCATATGAAGATAGCTGTATATTATAACCCTCTTGCTAGATATTTATGAATATGTCTTAATGATGTATTATGTAGGAGCTGCATTAGTGTTTTCCCTCAGCTCAGTATCTCTTAGCACTTAGTGAACACTTCTGCGTTGTCTCTGTTTTCCTCCACTGTCTCTGTCCCATCCCAAGCATATCCTCATGCCACTCCTCCATGCTGTCTTGAGGGTTTTCCCTCTTCTTTTTCCATGTCAGTCTCATTCTTCAACTCCTGCCAGAACTTGTCCATTATTTCCAGTGCCTCTTCACCCCATTGCTTAGTCCAGCATAGCCAGAAAATCTTATTAGTAGCAAATCTGCTTTCTAATACTGCTAGTGGGTGCTTCACACTGACATGAATGCACAAACACACATGCTCTCTTTGATAGAGGTGCATTCTCTGTCTCTGGATGCAGTGATGGAGGTGGGGCCCCACAGCTTGAGGACAGTGGTGGGGCAAGCCCAGATTTTCAAATGTTCTTAGGAAACAAAGGCAAAGAATCCTGCTAGCTAACATTGATCCCAATCCAGAAGAAACAAAATTGTATGCTGAAATAAGGTAACAAGAACTTCTTACTGTTCACTGGCTGTGGCCTACAGCTATTTACTGCTGCACGTGTTTTTGTTTAGCAGCAGTGTGTCACTGGAAACGTGGAGAAAGCTACATGCAGAGAAACACGACCTCGATTTTGAAAGAACTGGCACATGATTAAATTAAATTCAGAAATTATAACAAATGTAATAGAGCAACCCTTTAGGCTCCTCTAAGATAGCCTGTTCCTGGCTTCTGTCTTCGTCCATATCTTTGTTGCTTCAGTCATTGTCCAATAGTGAGAAGCATCATTAGGAGAATCATTACTGGTCACAGTTTGGAATATTCATAACATTTCACTCTCTTCTGGGGTTCCGAAACACAAACAATTGGATTCTTTTTAGCTCAAGTAGGTAGACTGACCAGTACTAATTCTCAGTGAGTTCTTGTGTTGCAGTAATGGCAGCCACCTTATTTCTTCCCTGTAAAAGTTTGGTTTGCTGGTGTTTTTATTGCAATGCTACCTTTTTAAGGCATCCTTTACTGCATGTCCTGTTTCCATTAGTCAAACCTTTGTGCACCTGTTACAGTAGAATTCACCAAATGGTCTTGTGATGAGAGTCCACAGTCCACAGTGCTGTGTTGACTATCTCATAATACACTGCTTGTTCTGAATGCATTTTTCACTATGTGTACAAGAGCTTCAACCAAACTAGATGCTTTATTCTGACACTGCCTTGTGTCTTTTTTCACATGTTCTTGTAATGGCCATTTTTATTATTGAGTGCCCTTCCTTGGTAAACTTAAAGGGATATTTTTGTTAAGAGCCAGGAAAATGAGAGTGAGGGGTGTCCCTGCCCATGGCAGGGGGGTTGGAACTTGATGATCTTTAAATCTGCTTGGATCTGTACTTTATTTGTCTGCCTGGCTTTCATATAATGTTCAGCTTGCTGTTTGAACCCCTTCCAGGTATGTGCCCTGTTTCCCAGAATCGTCAGAGTTGGTTAGGATATGCTTGGAGTTACTTGGGTTCTGCAGTAGCCATTTGAAACTCATTGGGCCTTCTGGCACTGTAATTCTTGTACTGTTGTTAACAAGCATGACTATTTTCAAAGCAAAGCTGCCATTAGGACCTGAGACTACATGCAGGAGTGAGGCCACACAATGTCCTGCGTTTCACTTGTGGTAACTGGAGAGAGCTGTTGTGATCATTGCTTTCATTGCAGTTCCTCTCAGAAAAAAGGAGTGAGACATGTTCAGGGTATCACCAAGATGAACGTTCCCAGGGGATCAAAAGTGCACAGACAGTGGGGGTCATAGGAGACACAGCTCATCTTGGGGATGAAATATGTTGTAGACCTTCTTCATTTTTGGGTCTTGAAACTGTGGCCTCAGAGTCACAGGAAGTGGCCTTCATGTCTATAAGTTCTTGCCAAGGTAGTTTATTGACAGCTTGACTTGTCACAATGATGAAAATAAGTAGCCCATGATGAATTTTAAGGGCTGATAGTGAATTTGAGCTTTTAAACTACCTTCTTACTGGAAACAGGACATGTTCAGCAATCACAATATGTCATCTATCCTAGACAATATCCCCAGCCCTTCTGAATGCCTGGTCTTGTTTGCTCTCTATATGCAAGAGAAAGACATTTTGGAGACACCTTACTCCCTACCCCTCTTGCTTATTTCTTCTCTTTTGCTTAATACTTAAAAAGGGTATAAAATTTCTACAATCCAAGCCATTGATTTCTGAGAACATGGAAAATATGAACTTAACAATGGTGTTTTTTTTAAAAAATTAGATGTGAGGGAAGACATGGTGAAAATTATGATTTTCTGCAAATTTAAGCGTAGCAGTATGAGTGCCATGGTTGAGAGCCAGGAAGAAAAACAAAGCAGAAAACAAACCCTAATGTTATATGTTTGCCACTTCGTAGCAGAGGACTAAGGGGAAGCAGTTGCAAGGAGCAGTTCAGCACCTTGTAGAATCTGGTTTGCATTAACAAGCAACAGTTCACTCCAGTTCTCCATGTTGTCGTTGCATATTGCACAACTGCTTATTTATTTTATCTGGAGCAAAACGTGGTTCTGAAGAAGGGAATCAGACTTCCTTCTATGCCGATGGCCCCAGTTCACCCAGATGTATCTAAAGGATTATTGATATTTTCATACAGGATATATAAAAGAGTGTTGCATCCCTTTTAGGAAAAAAAAAAAATTTTTTTTTCACTGGCTTCAGGACTTGCAGTATCTGCTCTGATCTGTCTAGCACAGCACTGACACAAAAGAGACTTCTCTTGGATATTAATTCTACCTTAGTGGAGAAGTTGTGGATGGGTGGCTTTTGTTTCTGGTGACCTCTGACAGATGAGGCAGCACTGAGTGGCCAATCACTTGCCATCTGTAAGCAAGTTCTGAGGCAGCGTATGTCCTCAGGCAAGCTGTGATCTCATGACAAACTCTAGCATGACACTGTCACATGGACTCTACATTGGTGTTCTTGGTATAAGGATGGATATTCCCCTTGCTTCTTTCAAGGTCATGTTTTAGAGGAACCAGGTAACTTGCAGGATGAGATGTCCTACAACATTTTTCAAGTCTTTCGTAACTAGAAAAAAAATGACACAAACTTCTTTTTACAAATAGCATTTGAAATGTAAGTACTTTAAAACAGCATTTTAAAAATTGGTTTCAGTGGGTAGAACCATAAAACTGTGCTAAGAACCTCATTGGAAATATGGAAGAGAAATGGGTGTTCTCACTTCATTGCCCATGTTATGTGTTATGCTTTGCATATGATATATCTGAGGGTAGCTCTAAGGGCCTTGCCGTAACAACACATTTAAGCCCAGGAATCTTCTAATTGTAGTAGTTTTATCTCCTGCTCTAAATTACATATACAGGTGTTCACTCCCATGCTAGATATTGACACATCTACATCGGTTTATACAAAATAAGTTCAGTGATAAAACTGCTGAACTTCAAGAGACATGGAAGCAGGAGATCCTGTCCATGTCACTGTATATTTTTTAACCAAAGAAACTGGCAAATGTCCATTTAAGGGACCCCCCCCCCCACTTCAATTAATTTTGCCTGAAAAGGAAAAGCAACATTTATCTAACCTTTAATTATTCCCTGACTTCTCCATGTGTATTTTGTAGGTCGACCCTCAGAACATAAGAACGATTTAAGTAATTTGATTGCTTCTGGGCACATTCTGGGTATTCAACATCTTTGACAATTTTATAACTTTTCTTTTTTCCTTAAGAACATCTGCTGCCTTGGGTAACAGAGGAAGCACCCGTTTTGCTCCAGGCTGAAGAGATGAAGAATGTCACACCCCTGTTTTTAATAATTGTGGCCTGGTTTTCCTTCCACGTCTGCATGTTTATCTCCCAAGTAATATGCAAATAGGAATAGTAACATAAATCTTAAGAACTGGGTTGCTCTGAACTTTGAGCCAACAAAACCAAGTTTTCATTGTCTCTTTTTCTTCTCCAAAAGATTTTCACAATTTAGGGACATGAAGTGACAAAAAGAATCAACTAGGTTTTGTTATGCCAAAAATCAAAATAGCTAATCAGCAGTACATGCAAATGTTTATTGTGATTCATAGTGACAATTTTAATAATAATAATTTAATATAATTATGTTAGTATAATTATTCATAATATTTTTCTAAATGTTTATTAATAATAAGGATTCTATTGGTATCCTTGAATAAAATAATTATTTGGACTCAATTCCATAGCCTCCCTCCTTTTGAAGTTCCTGTCTGAATGTGTTAAAAGTGAGTGAGTCTTCAGTTTGGGTGCTAGGTAGCTGGATCTCTGTGTGCATTAGAGGTGGTCCAAGGGCAAAAGGTGAGGTGATGGATCAGCCCTGAGGAATTGTTGCCAAACCAGCAGTGTGGGCCATGCTGAGTATTGCTACCCCTGTCTCCATCTATCATGGAGCTGAGTCACTGGGTTTGGCCACAGAACTTTGCTAGTTAGCATTGAGTGCCCGACTGAGCTGCTGGACTCTCATCATCAGAGGAAAAAATGCTCTCACTAAACTTCTGTGTCTCCTAGGCTTTACTTGTTCTTGGAATAAAGAACAAAATGCTGCAACTTTGATGAAAGAAGGCTGTTTTGGCTCAGCCTGAGCACCATAGTCCTGCAGATGAAGATGGAAAGGCCAGAGCAAGGTTGTTGCCTGCTTTTCTCTCCATGGTGAGAGACAGGAGGCCTCCTGTCCTTCACTGGAGGTTTTAAACCACTAATTTGGGGATTTAACATGGAACAAGATGCTGAAATCTGTGTGTTCAGTGGGGAAACTGGCAGGCCAGCCCAGTGCAGACCCTGGCATGGACAGGCATTCCTCACACTCTTCCCCTGATCCAGCGTGGGGTGCCACCCATGGGAGACAGTCCTCCATGAACTTCTCCAGCAAGAATCCTTTCCCATGGGGCTTCAGCTCTTCACCAGCTGCCCTGGTGTGGGTCAATTCTATGGGGTGCAGTCTAAAATATCTACAGAACAGAAACACTGAAGCTCTGATACCATGATTATTTGTAAAACTGTATTGCTGAATCATTTAATGTATTTTTCATGGAAGTATTGGAAGTTTGCCTCTAGTATATGTACATTATGCATGAAGCATCACATTATTAAAACAAGAACAACAAGATTAGCATCAGAAGCCTGTGGAGATACATCAACTTTAATACTTCCTCAAAAGTTCAAACAATAGGTGCATTGTAGTTCCTACTATCACTCGTTAGATTTGTGCTGAATTTCAACAGAAACTGAAATGACCCATAATGTCAGTTTTGCCAGGAAGAGAGAACCAGAAGAATTGGAGAGGACAATGTGTTGTAAAGGATAAAGGAATCATCAGAGTGCAGCATCCTGCTGCAGAGTAAGTGAAAACATGTACATTCTTGTCAAACGATCACATGAGAATTCCAGCCACCACTTTCTTTTCTAGGTTTTAACAAGAAGTTCATTTCAAGGGGTGAAATCTTGAACCCACTGTAGTTGAACACAAAGCGCTTGTTGGCAGTTTTTCTCATGAGGGACTTGCATGCACATTGCAGGCCATGCCCAGCTTCTGCTTTTTCAGAGACAAATCAGTAGTCTTTGTAGATAATTAAGTACTTTTCAAATTAACAATCTTTTCCATGCAAATCCAGCTGTCATAGGGCATCTGAAAACATAGGAACCAAATCCATTAGTGGTTTTATAAAATCTTGACACAATATATTTTTTTGGCATATTCTTTTTTTTGGCATGTTCCATATAGAGAATAAGAATGCGCACAGCTTTTCCTCATTACCACAAACTATTTTAAAGCACCCTCATCCATTGCTTTACATAGTCCCCTGTGGATAAGCATTTTTTTGGTTTTTTGTTAATTCTGGTAGCCAAAATAAAATTTACAGAAAATTTTTTTGGTTGCTTTTTCCTCTGGCAAGAACCAACTTCAATTTCAACACTAATTTTTTTCATTTATTTATGAGCTTCAGATTATTATTATTTTTTTAAATATCTGTGCTACAAGTTGTATAGTAATTAGTCACCCCATTTCACAATCTTTTCAGAAGTGTTTGCAGAAAATGAGCAAAGCTCTTCTGGTAAGAGTCTACATAAGGATGTGAGGCACACTGCTGGCTCAGATGACAAACCTCTGATTGAATGACGGCTTCTAGTGTTTACACCGTGGCACGAGCTGTGCAGCACCAGCATTCACCAGGATCTTATCTCTGTAGATAAGTGAGAGAGAAGGGAAAACGTATCAGATGGGTTGGCTCGCAGATTTTAAAAATGAAATAAACCTTTTTTTTTAAGACTGAGGATAAGAAGTGGAAAGAAGGTGATAGAGGCAAAGAACTCATTTGTTTCCAGCACTGGAGAAAACAGATAGATAATTTCTTATTTATATTTATTCAAACAATTTATCTAGGTATCTTCTATTTAGCACAAAAACAGTGGCCAGATATAGCAAGAAATAGACAACTAAAAATAAATAAATAAAACATTAAGGTTTAGGTGTGGGGTTCTTTGGGGTTTTTTTTTGTTGGGTTTTTTTCTTCTCCTCTCTGTAATTACACAGGCCAAAAATGAATGAAAAGATAAGCTAAGATTTTTGAAAGTTTCTATATGTTTTTGACTACCTTACATTAAAAAGTCTTCAGTTTATCCTGCTTCCCATGTCAATTTGCACTGAATTTGCAGAAAAAAATTATAAGGTACTGTGTCATCTCTAGGCTGGGAGGTTCATTTTAATTAGGCACACTGCATTTTGACAATAACATTGTTTCTTGGAGAAATTATCTTCCTTTAAAAAACTTCTGATGAAAAGTACAGCTCTCACAATTTTTAGAGTTATAAATTTATTAATCAACCATATATTGATCTTTGTTTCACTATAGGATAAAAAAGCTGTTATTTTTATTTTCTTTACCCATTTTTCTCTGTTGTTTTGGCTCTTGATACATATTTCCGTATTAGCTGATGCTCCCTGTGACCATCTTCCTCCTTGCCCATGCAGGTTTTTCCTTAGGTCTCCTCATTTGTGCATTTCATGGTTCCCTTCTGTACTATGCTTTCCAGACTTTCATGTGCTTTACTTCTAGGCATTGCTATCATAGAATTACAGAATATTTGGTTGGAAGGGACCTTTAGAGGCCATCTATCCAATACATCTGCAGTAAGCAGGGACATCTTCATGAGATCAAATTGCTCAGAGCCCCATCAAGCTGGACCTTGAATATCCCCAGGGATGGTGCTTCCACTGTGTCTCTAGGCAACCTGTCCCAGTGATCTACCATCCTCATATCGAAGATTTTTCTTCCCAATATCCAAGCTAAATGTCCCATTTTCTAGTGTACAATCATTATCCCTTTGCCTGTTGCTACATGCCCTCGTGAACAGCTTTTCCCGTTTTCTTACAGGCACTTTTCAAGTATTAGAAGGCCATCATGCTGAAGGCTTGCTTTCTTTTCTAACCTGCAATGCCTAACTAGCATACCTTTTTTACACCAGCTTGTTGCTGTACAGACAGGGGTAATTTTTTGGTTGCACAGAGTGATCCTGACCTGTGACGACTGGTCCTTGGCTGCCACAATGGAGTACTTGCATTGTCGTTATGAATGCCGTAGGTTGATTAAATTTTTAGTAAAAAAACCCCATATAAGTTGGGTGCAAGCACACTGAAGAAAGTCCATGTACAGTAAAGGTCCCCAGTTTATAAGGAGCGTCTGTTCAACAGTCCTAAATTATTGCCTGCTTTAATGTGACCACTAAATTAATTTCCTTCCTTCCTAGCATGTTAATTAAAATTAATTAATACATATTCAGCTTGGACCCTTTGGCTAGCACTAACTTCTTCCAGATGTTAACTTCTTTCTACATGTATTCTACTTCTACCGCCTTCTTTGGATGTCAGCTCACAACTTCACATTTGGAACATCTTGTCCATTTGTACATGGAGAAAGCAATACTTATGTACAAAGCCATGAGTTCTAGTAAACAAGGGTTTTCTGAAAGCTTGTAATTCAACCAGGGAAATACCATCAGGATTTGCATTTTCTATTGAAGCAGTGTAATCCAAGGTAAAGTAAAATCAATTTAGCAAGGTTTTTAATACCTGCTGGGTTCAAAATATTTTAGTTTATTGTTTCTGGGTGACTGATTCCTGTCCATGCATATTTCAGGTCTGTTTAGAATACACAAAACTTGTATACATCCCAAGTAATACCTAAAAATATATGCCTTAAATCCAGCTGCTTTTATATACAATGTAGTAAACTAAAAAAGACTAAAGCTCAACAGGGCTCCAAAAGTGCAGACTTACTCAGCCTTACAAATTAAGAGTTATAGACACTCAACCTAGAGAAAAAATCGTGAATTCTCTCAGGTTTATATGTCCATAGAAGTTACCTATAAAGTCAAAACCAAAACTTTAAATTATCTGGATTTAATTTGCTGGATTACAAGTACTGTTTCTTACACTTTCATAGCAGTTTCATGTGGAAAATATATTGTCTTAGATACACTGTTATGATTAATGGCAGGTTTCATTGGTTTAGGTGATGGGAAGATTCTCCCTCTGCTCTGTTACTAATACCCAAGGTAAAGAAAGCCCAAACAGATCCCTTCCAATAGCTGTCTGTGTCATACACAAACAAAGGGCAAAGAAAGCAAAAGGAAAAGACCACAAAGGTCATTCAGTTCCAACCTCCTGTCATGGGCAGGGACACCTTCCACTAGATCAGGTTGCCCAAATCCCCATCGAACTTGGCCTTAAACACTGCCATGGCCAGGGAGGGGGTGTCCACAATTTCTTTGGGCAAAACCTGCATCAGTGCCTCAACACCCTCACAGTAAACAATTGCTTTCTAATAACAAACCTAAATCTACCCTCTTTTAGTTTAAAACCATTACCCCTTGTCCTGTCACTACACTCCATGATAAACAGTCCCTCTCCAGCTTTCCTGTAGGCCCCCTTCAGGCAGTGAAATGCTGCTATAAGATGTCCCTGGAGCCTTCACTTCTTCAGGCTGAACGAGTCCAACTTTCTCAGTTTGTTTCCATAGAAGAGGTGCTCCAGACTCCTAATCTTCTTTGTGGCCCTACTCTGGACCCACTCCAACAGTTCCATGTCTTTCTTGCACTGAAGACCCCAGAGCTGGACTCAGTACTGCAGGTGGAGTCTCATGAGAGCACCTCCCTTGTCCTGCTGTTCACACTGTTTTCGATGCAGCGCAGGATATGGTTTGCTTTTTGGGCTGCAAGCATGTATTGCCAGGTTGAGCTTCTCATCCACCAACACCCTTAAGTCCTTCTTCTCAGATCTGATCTCAATCCATTCTCCACCCAACTTGTAGTTGACCTTGGGGTTGCCCTGAACCCCAATGCAGGAACTCGCACTTGGCCTTGTTGGACTTTATGTGGTTTGCACAGGCCCAGCTGTGAAACCTGTCCAGGTCTTTTCGCTCCAGTGTGTTGACTGTACTACAATGCTTGGTGTCATTGGAAAAATTCGTGAGGGTGTACTGAATACCACTGCCCATGTCACTGACAAAGACATTAAACAGCACTGACCTCTGAGGAGCAACAGTTGGCACAGTCTCCACTTGGACATCTAGACTGTCATGGTTTAGCCCAGGCCAGCAACTAAGTACCATTCAGCTGCTCAGTGACATCCCCCAGTGGAATGGGCAAGGGACTCAAAGTGTGAAAGTAAGAGAACTCATGGGTGGAGATAAAAACAGTTTAATAGGATCAAACACATAAAAGCAAGATAATAATAATATATACACAAAGTAAGTGATTTGCACCTCTTTGAGTTATCACACCTCTTTGAGTGTGATCATCTTGCCAATTCTTTATCCACTGACTGGTACATCCACCAGGATCCATCTCATCAGGTGCCATGTACTTGGGCATGTTCAGTGTCCTTAGATGGTGTTGAACATGGTCTTCTCCTACAGTGGGCAGTTCTTCATTTTCCCAGTCCCCGCCTTTGCCTTCTGCAACTTTGGTGGTCTGGCTAGAGCACTTGCCAGTGAAAACTGAGGTAAAAAACTCAATGAGTACCTCAGTCTTCTCCATATCCCAGGTAACCAGGTCTCCTGTTTCTTTTCTGGAGAGGGGCCACATTATTCCTAGTCCTCCTTTTGTCACTGATGTACCTATAGAAAGTTTTTTTGTTTCCATTGATGTCCCTGGCCAGATTTAGTTCTATCAGGGCTTTACCTTTCCTAACCTGATCTCTGGTTGCTCAAACAATTTATCTGTATTCTTCCTAGGCTATGTGTTCTTATTTCCAGCCTCTGTAGGCTTTGTTTTTGTGTTTGAGTTTGTCCAGGAGCTCCTTGTTCATCCACTAAGGCCTGAGAACAAGGTCCAGCATGGCACCTCTCCTTGCTGGCTCATTTATCACTTGGAAGTTATCCTCAATGCATTCCAGGAACATCCTGGATTGCTTGTGTCCGTCTGTGCTGTCTGTCCAACAGATATCAGGGTGATTAAGGTCCCCAGATGAGGATGAGGGCTTGTGAATGTGAGGCTGCTTCTATCTGTCTATAGAAGACCTCGTCATCTTGGTCTTCTTGGTTGGATGGCCTGTAGCAGGCCTCCACTATAATCTCTTTAATCCCAACCCATAAACTCTTGGTCAGTTCCTCACCCATGGAGCTCCATGCACTCCAGCTGGTAACTGACATAGGGGGTGATACCCCCTCCTCATCTTCCCTGCCTGTCCTTCCTACAGAGTCTGTACCCTTCCATCCCAACACTCCAGTCACAGGATCCATATCACAACATCTCCATGATGCCAATGAGATCACAGCCCTGCAGGCATGTGCATGTCCCCAGCTCCTCTTGTTCTTCCCCATGGTACACGCATTTGCAGAGAGGGATTTCAGCTGAGTACTGATGAAGCTGACTGACTGGCTGGAGTGGTTGGAGTTCCTTTGTGCTGCACTTCAAGTGGTCTCCTGCTGACCTATGATCCTTCTCCTGCCTCTGGGCATCTATTGCTGGCACTGACATCAAACTGGAGGAATGGGATGGGTTGAGGATCCCCTTCCCTGGCAATTTAGTTTAAAGGCATCTTCTAAAGCTTGGCAAACCTTTGACTGAAGATCCAGAAAGATTTCTTTTATATATTTCCAGAGCTGGGCTATTTGGGTTCAAAGCCCTAGACTTTGAACTCTTGAGGTTTGTGATGTGTAAGTCATACAGTAACATTATAGCAGAAGAGCATTTAATCACCATAGGAGAAGGAAGGAGCTTTGCTGAGGGTAAACTCAGATGTATATTATTCTGTAGTGATCAAATGTATCAAAAAGGAGATGGGATCTGAGTACTTTTGGGTACACAGATGAAAACATAATTAGTATAAAAGTGAGTGAGGAGGAACTGGCTGCCAAGGTTTTGGTCATTTATTTTTATCCCAGAGCTCAGAACATATCTGTGGAAACTTACTGGAAGAGTGAAGTTTTCCAACAGAACCAAAGAGACAGAATGTGCCCCACAGAGCAGAAATGCTCAGGAATACAAGTGATTACTCCAGTCCCCAGTGAATATAAACTTGGTATGGAAACAGATTGTTTGAATGACAGATACTCCAATCAGACAGAAAGTTATCCTCTATCCAAAGTTACCTAAAAAGAAAACCAGGATGAGAATGACTAAGAATGCATCATATGAGATTTACAGGAGACTACAGTGCTGGCAAAGACATTCTGAGTCACGAAGTCCATGCTCCAGTTACTGTAATATTCCACCACACCATGTCATGCCTTTCATTAAATTATCAAGCTTCAATGTAAAGTTTTTTTTCCAAGGCTACTCATTATGAATGACTGTTTCAAAACCTCACAGTCACGATGACTGGAAGCCTTCTAGTTTACAAGTTGAATTTATGCATGGCCTTCTCATCTCTATTTGTTTCTAGGTCAATATTATCTTATAGTTTTAGCATCCACCCCCCATATTTACCCTCACAGTATAACTTTAAAAATAATAACAGATAATTCTTCTTACCTTTGTTCTGGTTGGCTAAAAATGCATTTTCTGGTGTAAGGTAGGGTCTCCTTTACCTCATCAATGCTGTAGTCTTTATGAGTTGTTACTTGAAATTAACTTCTATATTTCCCCAGTGACTAATAATAATACAAGATTTTTCTAAACACATGCCCTTACCCCATGCATTCTTTTACTTTACCTCATTTCATCCATTTCTCTTACAGTTTATTTCCTTTCTTCCTCTGTTGGGATGGAGTTTTTTTTCCTTAACAGAGTCAGAACTATATGTTACATGGGGATAGTAAATGGACGTCAGGAGAAGTTGCCACAATGAGATGGCTGTTGTTTTATTCAGCTGTAAAAACACTGTGAAACTGCTTTATGTACCAGCAAAGTATGTGTTATGAATGGAGAGGTGTTTGCTGACTTTGTTTGTGAAAGTACACCTGTCTGTGAGGGAGAGGCTAAGGGAGAAAGAAAGTAAGAATCAAGGGACAAGGAATAACCAAACATGAGTGCAGAAACACTGACATAAGCTTGGCAAAGAGGTTTGAGGGTCCACATATCAGGTGAAAGATGTTTGGAGCTGTTAGCAAAAATTTGGTTTTGATCCCATCAGTGCAGGTGTAAATGGGGCTTGGCTTTGCTTTAATTTTATTGCAAACAGATATCTTTGTAACAAAGGCATTAGAGACCATTTTCTATTTTTCTTAGTGAAAAGACCTTGGGAGATCTTGAACCTTGGCTAACCACTTGCAGAGAGAACAAACTTAGTGTGTGTAAACAACTTCTAATACTGCCTTTGAGCGCTGCTAGAAAAGGTGGTAACTGAAGGAATACAGAAGACAAAAAAACCCCACTAAATGTTGGAAACTGGTTTCACCTGGGTTCATTACAGTGTGTTTGCACCGCTCAGGGCTGTGAGCACAACCATCCCTGGAGGTGGTGGCTCATGCCATCATAGTTGCGTCAGTAGATCCAGCTGGTATCAGCAGTGATCACAAGTCAGATATTAAGGAAAATCCCTAGTGTAGTGTTAAATACAAGAGTAGGTACCTACTTGGGCAGTGAGATCTGAGGAAGCTTTCTGTTGCCAGAGTGGGGATGGGGACATTCTGGTTATCTGTATTCACCACCAGATCTGCTGATTTCAGCTGCCAGAATGGCACAAGAGCTTGGCCCTTGGAAGGAGATGACACGTTGTTGGATTCTTTCTACTCCAAGTATTTAAGTGTCTTAGAGTTAGACACAATACAAACACTGCAGCTGTATTCCTTTGTGGCTCTCTGTTGCATTGACAGCCCTAAAATTATTTTGTATGCTTATATGAAATCCAAAAATCAGAATTTAACAGTAAACTGTACATGCAGATAGAGTGAGATTCAGAGGAAAGTGGAATATGCTGTTAAACTTATCTTTGTGAAAGGGAAAATTGTCAAAAAATAGTTAAGACATAACAAACTAGATGAAATTATACTGAATGTAATATTTTGGGGTCAGAAGAGTGTAACTGTTTTATGATGAATGATAGTGCTGCAATGGTGAAATGGAAATGCTGGGCTTTGATAGCTGTGCATCTCTGTTCAACTTGCAGACGTTTGCCCCCATGAACCAGTCATTGTAACTTCATTGTGGGTTTTCTTTCACGTGGAAAAGGTCCTGGATTCAAGTAAAAGATATCTGATAGCATACCCCAAGACGTTTTCCAGAATCAAAGTGCTGAAGAGATCCAGAGAAGAAACATTAGGAAAAGCTGTTATAGACAAATTAAATACTTGCTTCTCTGAAGCTGATGGGGAAAACCCTGTTGAGTGGGGTGAGGGAAAAGGTCCCTAAATAGCAAGTGTTAATTACATATGTGATTAATCATCAGCCCTACTTCACTGAGGTTTTTGCAATGTCAGAGTGAAAAGCTTCTTGTTTGGGTGCTTAATTCCGTTAAGAGGTTCATGTTACTGTATCAAGAAGGCAGCTTTTGGTGTTCTGGATCTCTTAGAGCTTCTTAGAAATTATGCAATATTTCTCTTAAAGCTTCTTAGAAATTATGTAATCCTTGGAAGTAATTTATTTTTCACCTCAGGTATATTTTTAATGAAATTATTATGGAAACAGAAATTAGTTTTAAGTTTTCATCACTTTTACCCAATGAGGCTAAAAGTGTTATGTTTCAGTACAGGCAGAATTTGGCTCTGACACTTACAATGTAGCTTATAAGATTCCTCAGGTATTATTTCATCTAGTATTTGGCAGCTAATAAATCTTTTTAACTGAAAAGCTTTTTTTCTGAAATTACCAAGAGATCTGAAAAAGAAGGATACTTCCAAACACATTGATTTAACTGCTGGAGAGTCTCTTCATTGGCTCATTACTGCCAGGAACAAGATGCTATTGTGTTGATTTGAGTCATGGCAAGAGAACACAACATAGATGAAATTTCAAGTGCTGTGTTGCACATGTTTGCTGCAAAGGTTTTAGAGATTTAGAAAGGGGACACTTCTCTCTTCTGGTTTCCACATTGCCTCTTGTCAACCTACTTCTGATTTTATTTGGTGACTGGACGCAAACACTATTTTGCCTCTTTCTATGAAAGAAGCCCAGTGTGCTTCCATAGAGAGACAGTTGGATGATGAAATTAGAAGAATTATGTTGAGTAATTTGTAGGCTTAAAAGTGGAATTTAAAGTAAATTCTGGGCTAGCTGTATAATGTTTAACTTCTAAATCTGAAAGAAGCATCTCAAAGTACCTGAGATGTTCATGGCAGTATGAGGTGCATAACAGCTATACTTAGGCTGCTTTTTTCAGCGTCTCAGACTGGTTGTGTGATTCTTTGTCTTATTTGAAAAGCATTATGACCAAAAATTTCTCAAACTTCCACATGATAATAGCTAGAATGAGATGGATTCTTCCCTGTTGTAATTGATAAAGATAACTGAGATACTCTTACTGCATAACATCCATGTGTTCTGCTCTTTAAAGTCCACATGCACTACAGTCCCAAACAGAATCACAGAATCACAGAACATAGGGGTTGGAAGGGACGTCTGCAGATCACCTAGTATAACCCCCTCCTAAAGCAGGATCAGCTTGAGCAGGTTGCACAGGATTGCAGCCAGGGAAGGAGACTCCACAACCTCTCTGGCCAGCCTGACCCAGTGCTCTGTCACCCTCAAAGTGAAGAAGTTTCTCCTCATGTTCAGATGGAACCTCTAGTGCTTCAGCAACAACTCCCATTGCCCCTTTTCCTGTCACTGGGCATCATTGAAAAGACTCTGGCCCCATCCTATTGACACCCACCTTTTAGATATTTATATGCATTGATTAGATTCCCTGCTCAGTCTTCTCCAGGCTACACAGAGCCAGCCTGTCAGCCTTTCCTCATTCGAGAGATGTTCCAGTCCCCTCATCACCTTTGTAGCCCTCCGCTGGATGGTCTCCAGTAGTACCTTGTCTTTCTTGACAATGTCCTGCATCAACAGATTACAGAAGATGATTGCCTTCTGGGTAAAGAAGTACTTCCTGACGTCCATTTTAAACTGCTACCACTTTCACTGAGTGCACCCCAGGTGTAGAAATGTGGATTTTGGAAAATGACAACCTCACATTTGCCCAGCTCAGTGCCTCTAATTCTGAAAATTTTTACTAGTGTGCTAAAGAGGTAGAAAATAAACTTGATGAGCAAAAAAACAGACAGTCCATCCCTAACATATGAAATATAGAGCACAGGATCAGATGACCTCCAGAGGTGGTGCAAAGGAGAAGTTGGGAGTACATGACTGGAATCAACAGGAAGCATAGGGCCAATGCCACCAGCAGTTAGATGGGTTCAGGCAACTTTTAATGTCAGCCTGCACAGTTGTGGGTTTTTAATTTTTTTTTTAAATTAAAACAATTGGAAGCATGTGTCTTCTCCATTCAGATCAAAAAAGCAGCAAACTCTCATGACATACTTGCAAAGAAATATGATAGATGGTGTTAGACAAGTGAGCAGGAATAATTTCACTACTTTGACCGGTTCAACTTGCAAGCCCCTAACTTCAGAGTCAATGGAGATAGAGTGGTATGTCTCTCACTCAGCTTACTGTCTGTGTCTTGGAATAAGTAAAACTGGGCACCTGCTGCACATATTTCCCTCCACTGACTGTAAGGAGCATTCTAGCTCAACAGAGCCATTGCCATGGCAGTGTTGAACCTCATCCCTTGGGTTTACCACATATGCTACTGAAGGTACTTCAGTTGAGTAACCACTGACTGAGCTCTGAGGGTTGGTCAACATGTAGCTAGCTCCCTGAGGGATGGCCGAAGAAAATACTTCATGCTGAGTCAGCAAGGACTAATGGTGTTGGGGTAGCATCTGTGAACTACAGATAACATTGCATAGCTCTTCTTTGTTATCACTGACTGCTTTCTGCTTGACATTGCAAAGATTCGTTGCCTTATGCATAACTCCAGGAAAGGTAATTTTCAGTGTATACAGATAAATTTGGTTTTCCCTGCTTGAGCAATTTGTCCATTTGTGGGAAGCAGGAAAGCACGATGGGAATATGGACATTGTTAGTCCTTGCAAAATTCTTTTCTAGCAGTAAAGTGGCTTTAGAGGTTCCTGCCCTTCCCTGCCCACTGTTACCTGTGGGTCACAGTTTTCTGAGCCCTCTGATGCACTGATACAGCTGTCCTGACACTGATAAGCAGAGCAGGTTGGGGCTGAGATGCTAGCTCCATCTCTGGCCAAAGGGTGCTCTGTGTCTCCCATGCATACAGCGGGAGAGCCTTGGCTGCTGACAGCATGGTCCCAAGGATGTGGAGCTGGTCCCTGCTCTCCCTTCCTATGTGTCCTGTTTTTGTGCTGTGCCACTAGAAGCACCGTGGCCTCAACTGTGCCTTCTCTCACCGTTCAACACCAGAATCAAGTAGGCAGCTATCAGCAAACAGTTGATCTGCCCAGGTCAGGCTTGATGGGCCATTCTGAGTAACCTGATCTAGTAAGGATGTCCCTGCTTAATGGAGGGGAGTTGGACTAGATGACCTTTAAAGGTCCCTTCCAATTCTATGATTCTATGCTTGTATGTGGGCATTGGGGTGATCTGGTGCCTTTTCCAAATGTAATTCCCCAAATCTGTTCACACAGGACATCTTAGCCTCACTGACCTTCTTCCTCAAGCTGGAGCGCAGCAAAGAATTTTGCTTCTTGTGTTCAAGTCCAGATGATGACTGGACCTGCCCCTGTTCAAAGAGGAGCTATGAAGAAACAATTACAATTATTTTAATAATAACAAGGTTCTACTGATAAAGAGAACCAGACTTTGAGATCTAATACTCCAATGGGACAAAAAACAAAGCTGGCAATATTAATGACAATGTGTGGATTAGCTGGCTACAAAAAATGTACTCCTCAAAACATTTTTGTATCTCTTAAGGTGTCCAGATTAAATCTAGAGTTTCTAAGAAAATGTATATGCCCTTCTTCTTGATATTTATGTTCAGGTATTGCTGCAAGTTAGTGAATGCACATGGAAACACTGGAAGAAAACTTTTCTTGACCAGGCTTCTATCTTCAGGAACACCATCAGTTTTCTTCCTGGGACTTAATTTTATTACGGTACTGAGAAACAAATAGAAAATATTATGAATTGAAACCTTTCCCAGAATGGATGCTATAGTACCTCTACCTCAAAAGGCACTCACACTGAAGTTGTTTCACCTTGTGAAGTGATTTGATCGGACAGAGCTTTTCAGTCCTTTATAATGCCTCTTATCATTTAAATGTGGGCACATAACAGCTTGCTTGCCTCAGAAGGCAAGTAGAATCTGCTTCAAGTTTGTCATCACATGATCAGCTTTGCGAGTCTGTTGCTTTTGGATGAATATCTCAACTTCAATGATTCACTGTGCAAAAAATCTTAACATTTTAACACAACCACAGCTCAGCTGTGGAAAAAACAGCAGCGGCTTTGCTCAGCATCTGGGGCTCAAGGGTTTGTGTTGGTTCCTTATCTCTGATGGAGAGACTCTCAGGATAATATTAATCAGAGCAAATATAGACATCTACAACACAGATACTTTCAGCTAAGCTGGTTGTATCATCAGTGGAGAAAGACAGACCTTTTTTTTAATTATGAATCATTTAAACCAACAGTGGAATTCTGTGTTCAACCAGACAAGTTGATTCCCTGCTTCTCTCCATTGACTACCAAGGCAGCTAAGGGTTACAGGGGCTTGAGTATGAATGTTTCTATTGCAGCTTTAAGTACCTGATCTACCCATCTTTTAAACACATCCAGGGATGGTGACTCAACCACCTCTCTGGGCAGCCTGTTCCACATCCTGATGACTCTTTCAGTGAAATTTTTTTCCCTAACATCTAATCTGAACCTGCCCTGGAGCAGCTTTGTGCCATTTCCCCTTGTCCTATCTCCTGTCACTAGACTGAAGAGATCATCACCCACCTCTCTACAATCTTCTTTCAGGTAATTGTAGGTGGTGATAAGGTCTCCCCTCAGCCTCCTCTTAAGAGTCAAATCGTTGCAGTACATCATTTGACTGCTCAAAAGAAAGCCCAGGTTGGTTAATTCTGACCAGCAGATTGACTTTGTCATATGTAAATTTGTGAAGTCCTTCATTAAAAAGCTTCTGTTCCCTGTGTAAACAATTACAGCCTTTGAACAAGCAGCACTACCATGAGCATTTGAGATACCTTGATTGAAATTACTGTGTCTTCCAGTCTCAGACAAGTTTTTCACCCGTGTAGTGGAGTGGTTTCCAAATGAGGCTTTGTTGTCCCCGCTAGAATTGAAAACTCAGAAGTGGCAGAGAGATGGCAGTTCTGGGAAGAGGGTCACAGGGCAAAAAAGCTCCATGATCCACTGTTGTAGTAATTCATGGAGTTCTTCCTGAACTTCTTCCAGCTCTGCAGACTTTGGCTGGACCCCAGCACCCAGCAGCACCATGCCAGCTGTGCAGCTGAAGATAATTTTTGTTTCTCCAGCTATCAAGTAATTTCTGGAACTCAGGTTTGTCAGATTGGTTGTCTACCATGACCCTCTAGTCTGTCTCAGACATGTTTCTTCCAAAGATAAAGCATCCTGTCATAGAGTTCTGACTTTAAGTCTGGTGATATTTGAAAAACATACTCTTCTTTATTTACTTGAAGTGGGCAATATAACCCTAGACTTTTACGAATTATACCTCTAATCTTCGTGTTATTTTCAATCTCCGGCAGCAAGGACTCTACTTGGGCTCTAAAACCTACTAAAGGGTTTTAGCAGGAAAGTCATAAAGCATAGGAAGACTGATTCTTGCAGGAACTCACACAAACAATGTCTGCATAATGTATGTTTTCCAAACACCTGCTGGCAGCTAGATTTTGAAATCTGTCACTTAGGTACAGTACTAGTAATATGTCTAGTTGTTTCTTAGCTAGAATTCCTTCTTCTGTGTCTTGAAGACTTTAACACTAATATTTTCTTAAGACATTAAAAACCCTTTAAAAATTCCCCATAGTTATTGTCATATAAAAGTCCTTTCTAAGTAGACTTCTACATAGAAAGGAATACTATCTAGAATGATGTTGTGGAACAGTAGCACAAGTGAGATATAAAGTCTAGATCAGCTGGACTTTGTATGCTTAGAGAATTATGAACTATACATAGTGCTGAATGCTTTAAGATCTGGAAAAAAGCAAATGAAAAACATTTTTTTAAAGAAATACCAACAGAACAGTATCTGAAAGTACTAAAAAAATACTTCAGTGGGCAATTCAGTGCATTTTTCAAGTAATAGTTTTAGTACTGGCACGTGAATATTCTAAGTGTTAAATTATTTGCCTGTCTTCTGGCAAATTGTTTTTCTCAGGAAAGAAAACATAGCTGAATTGCTGCCATTTGAAAATCATAGAGGAAATATGTGAATTACAATATGTTTTACTGAAGGAGTGCTTTCGTTAGTAAGTATTAACATTTAAATTCGTCTGTACTTCTTGAAAACAGATGTTTAAATGCTTTAATGTCTGACTCAGCCTTTTGACCTTTCATGGAAGACAAACCATGTATTGTTGTAGGTCTTTTCACCAACATCATAAAAAGCCTAAATCATCAGTGCCTCTGTGAAATCCAAAGGAGAATTGGTTTCTTCTGTATCCTTGTTAAAAACAGCTTGCTTTCTGTGCCCTGGTTATTTGCCTGATTGTTGCCTTTGAGAAAACTTCATTTAATGCTGCTTCATGTGGTTTGTCTGTGAAGTGCATAATCTGTAGAGCTGTTGAAAAACTTTCCTCGCTGGAAAGTGAAGGATTTATTCAAAGTATAAATATATGTTATTTTCACACAAGCCACTCCAAAGTTCAAAATTTGTCTGAAAGAAAAAAGCAGTATTTTTCTCCTTTTGTAATGCTAATACAGTGTTTCATAACATTTGGTGTTGGCTGTCGCAGGAACCTTTTTGGATTTCTATGCTCAGTACCAGACCTGCAAACTTTATTACTGTCACACACCATTGCCTATGAGTGAACTGATTAACTGTGATAGATTGTGGTGAACGATGGGAGATGTAGTTTAGGAAAGACACTCTGTCTAGACAGGAGGGTGGGATCACAAATTGTCCTATTAAGTACTCCTGTGAGGCACTGTGGCCACATTTCAGAAATATTTTGGAACTCCTGTTTCAGTTTTGTACCTTTTTTGAAGTCTGAATATTTTCCATAATGAAAACATTTCATTTTCTGCTTAGTGTTTAGACAGAACTTGAATAAATGTACCCCATCGTTAAGTAAAACTCACCACAGACTTGGTGACTTGAGTCAAAATTTTGATGGAATTATGCCTTGGTCATTACTCGTCAATACTGTTCCAATGATAAGACACAATAAGACAGTTTACAAACCACTTCCTAAGTAGGTTATGTGCAAGCATATTATAATGGCAGAAAAAGGAGATTTTAAAAGTTGAAATGTGCACAGTAAATTTGGTGAAGTCTTGGGATCAGTACTGTTTAATAACTTCATCAGTTATATAGGCAGTGGGATCAAGTGTACTGCCAACGAATTGTAGATGACACCAAGCTGAGTTGTACAGTTGACACACTTGAGTGACAGGATTCCATTCAGAGTGACCTGGACAACCTCAAGAAGAGAGCCCATTGGAAACCTGTAAGTTTCAACAAGGCCAAGTGCAAGGTTTACACCTGGGTCAGAGCAAACCCCGGTACTAACACAGGCTGGGGGATGAAGGCGATGAGAGCAGCCCTGTGGAGAACTACCTGTGGGATGAAAAATTTGCCATGAGCTGGCAATGTGTGTTCACAGCCCAGAAAGCCAACAGTGTCCTGGGCTGCATAAAAAGAAGCATGGCCAGCAGATCAAAGGTGGTGATTCTGCTCCTTTGCTCTGCTCTGGTGAGACCTTAGCTGGAATACTGTGTCCAGCTCTTGAGTCTTCAGTACTGGAAAGACATTAACCTGTTGGAGTGCATCCAGAAGAGGGCCACAAAAATGATCAGAGTGCTACAACACCTGTCCTGTGAAGACAGGCTGAGAGAATTAGGCTTGTTCAGCCTGGAGAAGAAAAGGCTCCAGGGGCATCTTATTGAGGCCTCACAATACTTAAAGGGGGCTTATGAGAAAGACAGGGACAAACTTCTTTTATCAGGGCCTGTTGCAATAGGAAAAGGGGTAATTTTTTAAACTAAAATAGGATAGAGTCAGACTAGATATAAGGAAGAAACTTTTTTACAGAGAGGGTAGTGAAACACTGGAACAGGTTTCCCAGAGAAGATATCAGTGCCCTGTCCCTGAAAGTATTCAATGTCAGGTTGGATGTGGCTTTAGGCAATCTGTTCCAGTTGAAGAAGTTCCTTCTCTTTATGTGGGATTGAATTAGATTACATTTAAAGTCCTTCCAACCCAACCTATGCTATGGTTCTGTGTTTGATTCTATGATTCAGATCACTGAAATTAGGAAGAATTTTGTTCTTGCTTGTAGAAGGTCCAAAATTCCATTTTCAAAAAAACTTAATAGAACTCATCTTATGGAAAGATAAGCCAAAATTTTAGCAAAAGTATTCAATTCAGAACCAGAGAAACATTTGGTACAGGCCAATGCGTTCTGTAGAACATGTTTGTTCTGGCTACTTCAGGGGCAAGAATAACAACTCGGCTATGAAGCACACCATGCTCGAAGGTCAAGTACCAGAAGAGAAGGGTAAACTTGCATTAGTAAACTTGTATTGGTTAAAATAACTTACACAGCTATTTTATCCTATAGTCCTATTTACAAACTCCAAGCTTGCCATTTTTCCTATTTTTGCTTCTGTAAAGAATATTATGCATTTGCCCCATGTCTTCCACCTTAGCTAAAACCACATTCCAAAACAATTAATCTGTAATTGTAACTTAAGACAATTTACAGCTGTGTTTTCTCACAAAATAAAATATTTTTTCTCTAGGAATGGGACAATGCAAGATGGGTATTATTAGTTCTAACTTTCTGTGAAAGACAGTGACAGAATATAACTTCTGGAAAATAGTACATTTGTAATTAATTCCTTTAAGAAAAGCATGTAAATTGAGGCAGTTTGGCATAGGGGTCCTCTGAGAAGTATATGTTATTTTTATACAGCAACTGGTGGTACATTCTGCTTTGTCCAAGCAGGGATTCTGTGCAGATCTAACACCTCACATCAGGTAAGAACTGTAGCTGTGCTAAACTCCTTAGGGACAGATATGAAGAGAGATATGTAGGAACACTTTACAAAAATTTAGATATCTGATTTAGGTACCTTGTGAGTGCAGTTGATCCTGATGCAGATGTTGATTTCCTTCAAGTGACAATGAAGAGTCTAGGATGACTAGCTCAGATAATAAACATTTATATTATGGTTCTCTAAAAATTAGGTGACCTGAGTCCTACCATCCAAGTGCTAATTATTCCTCTCTTCTCATTCAATATGCAGACACTCTAAAGTATCTGTACAATTAAGTACTTTAAATGCCTAAATTTGTTTACAGCAGACCCTTTTCTGCAGGAATTAGCAATAGTAAATCTTTGTAACTCAGTGGAAGATGGTTATAGAAACATTATGATGTAACTCGATGGAGAAAAATGATAGAGGGATATTTTCTACTATTAAAGGGTTCCTGAGAATTTGAAAAAAGGAGAAGTAAATCAGGGTGACACAGTTTTGTCACTCACAAAAGACAGTGCAAGGCAATAATCAACTTTTTTCTGATTCTTGGGGAGGAACACAAGGAGAAGAGGGCTGAGTATGAAGGATCTCTTATTCCCATTCCATGGACAAATTCTCCCAGAAAGAGTAGCAAGGGCTCAGGGATGGTTAGGGTTTTCCAGGCTGTGGTCAAAACAAAGAATGATCACGTATTCAGTTGTTTGTCTTTGAACTGGAGAGCTTTGACTGTAACCTCTTGGGGCAGAGATTGCATACGTCATCACTTTTTTTTTATTCTACCTTTTGTCCGGTGTTAGGCAGTGGGTGGCCTCTAAACCCTGGTAGGTGGAAACCAAACTGCCACAACAATATTTTTTCCCTCAAATAAATTGAACAGAAATGAACCTGAACTGATTATTTAAGTAAGGAGAACTAATCAAGTTGATTTAATTGCGAATTGTAACTAATTAATGTTGTATTTCCATTACTGTACTTACATAAATAATTTGTATAAAAAGGACATTAGCTAGCATATCATGCACTTATATGGATTTGCATTTTATACAAGTAAGTTTTATTGGGTTCTTTTTACCACACAAGATATTCCCCACAATGTTTTGTAATTTATATAAATGCCTACTTTAGCAAAGTTTCTGAGGGATCAAATTCCTCTGTAAACTCCCTCACTGCTAGTGCTCAAAGAAAATTGCCTGAAAACTATTGTTCTGCTTCCAGGACACTGAATGTCATGGGAAGATCTGAGTCAGTAATTGTAGCCATACAGAAACACAATTTATTTCACACTAATTGTACAGTTATAGAGATTACTAAAAAAAAATTAAAATTAATTACTCCTTCAGTGTTATATATATAAAATAGATCATCTTAATCTTCATCAGCATGGAAACGTGTCTGTTCCTAAAGACAGCAAATGGTCCTGGTGTCAGGTCCCTGGTGGTTCTGGATGGCAGATGAAGCCAGCAGCAGGTCTGTGGTGGTTCTGTTGTGTTACCTGTAGGATAGGTATCTCCAGGTGACAAGTGATAGGACAAGGGGAAATGGCACAAAGCTGCACCAGGGCAGGTTCAGATTAGATGTTAGAAAAAAAAAATTAACTGAAAGAGTTAGGCTGCCCAGGGAGGTGGTTGAGTCACCATCCCTGGATGTGTTTAAAAAAAGGGTAGATGAGGTACTCAGGGATATGGTTTTGCATAGGACAGGAATGGTTGAACTTGGTGATCTTAAAGGTCTTTTCCAACCTTGTGAGTCTGTGATTCTGTGATACCATTTGTCACAGTGTTACTTCAGGTTAACTGTGAAGGTGGTGCAGATTTCTAAAATTTTGTACTTCCAGCCATTTTTGGGGCAGCTGTTTTCTTTTTTTTCTTCCACAAAATACAACAGCAGCAGCCACATCCAGTCACGTGATCTTGGTCTCTGGAATAACAACTGGTAATTACACATACTTTGTGCTGGGCAAACCAGCTCCAGCTTAGTTTCCATGTTTTGAAGAGACTGGGAGATGAAGTAATGACAGTTAGGGAAAGAATCAGAGATTTGCCAAGCTACTTGAAACTGCTGACATTATAAAAATTGCATTAGGCAAAATTTCACTTCAGATGATCTAGTGGGAAGTAGTCTGGAAGTGCTCTAAGAATCAGAAGGAAGCTTGCAACATTTTCAGTGGGGAAAAATTCTCAGCATTAAAATCAATGGATGCAGTCAATGTCTGATCAAAGTTTCCTGAGAGTCTGCTGCTAGATTAAAAACATTTAGATATATGCTCGTATTTCTAATAAAATCTTATGTTATTTTAACCTGAAACAT
The DNA here is from genome assembly GCA_013400835.1 of Zapornia atra. Taxonomy (NCBI): domain Eukaryota; kingdom Metazoa; phylum Chordata; class Aves; order Gruiformes; family Rallidae; genus Zapornia; species Zapornia atra. Next base: position 47,309 of record VZTU01010747.1, on the reverse strand, counting down.
ACTTAATATCTAAGGCTTCTGAGGTTGCTCTTGTCTATTGATACAGGTAATGGAAATAGTGGGAGATGATAAATTTCTCCGTACCCTCCAGTAAGCTTTTTTACAAATTCACTAGAAATACCTAAGCATTTTCAGTCAACTTTAATGATTACAGTATGGAATTAAGGAGAGTGTTCACATGGAAGGAAAAAAAACAACAAACAAGCCAAACCCTCCCTATTTATCAATTTTAATAAATAAAACCATCATTGTTTATAACCAGTATTTGTTTCTTAATACCCAACTCAAGTGATGTAACCACACAGCAAATCACAGTAGCATGTGGGAATAGTCTCATGGTTCATGGCTGCATTTTTGGCAACTTTAGTTTGGCATGACATGGTGCTATGCTACATGCTGTGCTACAATATTGTGGTGACCATTCAGCCTCAAAAACTTGTTTGTCTAACCACAGAGCATTGGAAATAGCTGCTGTCCTTGAAAGAATTGCATAGGGCTCAGAGCTCCCAGAAAAACAACAGGATTTTGCATTTCTTTTTGGTATGGGCTTGTTGCTGTTCTCTCCTTTTTATGAGTTTTGGCACAGCCTGAATGCAATAAAGAGCTCATCACAAGGCATGAAACAAACAAACCAAAACACTTCACGTTGCATTGAAGTCTTAGATTGTGCTGAATTTTTTCAAAGGACATACAATGTATACTAATATTGAGAAAATAAGAAGAAATCAATAGCATAACAATATCTGTATTTGTTCTCAGTTGTAGACAAATATCCTATCTTCCAGGTTTGTTGCTTGTTGAAAAAGGGAGGAAGAACAGATAGACAACTTCATTTGGTCTTTCCCTATGCTCTGAAAACAGCATTGCATGCATTACACCTTTACCATTATTTCAGTTAGTCTAAATAGGTCTTTATTAAGGTAATAATATATCTTTTAGATAATATCTTTATTAATTATTATTATATCATTGTGTTCATTGCCTTATTGTCCTAAGAGACAAGATGTCAACAGGTCATTTACTTGCTAATGTAAAGTCACTGGCATAGTGCCACCAGTATTGCTCATCTCTTTTTGTGATGGTGGGATGGATATCTGTGAATGGAAATATTTGGCTTGGAGTTTATGGAGAGTAGTAGTAGTACTGACCTTAAAAATCTGAACTGAATGTGGTGTATGGTGAGGTTCAAAAATAGATTTGAACAGAGTAATTGGATTTCTAATGAGTTTAGATTTATTTCCCTGTAAATCTTATAAAACTTTGTAGAGAATACTGGGAAAAAGAGAAGTCAAGAGCATGATATTTAGATGTGTTGATCATCACCACTTACAGGAGAACTGCAGCTTGCCCTAAGAATCATAGAATTATAGAATGGTTTCAGCACTTGCTCAGCACTGGGGCCCATTCTCTTTAATATCTTTATCAATGACCTGGACAATGGGATTGATTGCACCCTCAGTCAGCTCACAAATGACACCAAGTTGGTCAGGAGTGTTGCTCTGCTTGAGGGTAGGAAGGCTCTACAGAGGGGTCTGGACAGGTTGGATTGATGGTCTGAGGGCAACTGTATGAAGTTCAACAAGGCTCAGTGGCCAGTCCTGCACTTGGGTCATAACCACACCATGCAATGCTAGAGGTTTGAGAAAGAGTGGCTGGAAAGCTGCCTGGCAGAAGAGGACTTGGGAGTGTTGGTCTGGATATTAGCCAGCAGTGTCCACATGTAGCCAAAAAGGCCATCAGAATCCTGGCTTGTATCATAGCGTGGCCAGCAGGATTAGCGAAGTGACTGTCCCCCTGTACTTGGGACTAGTGAGGCTGTACCTCAAATACTGTGTTCAGTTTTGGGCCCCTTACTACAAGAAAGACATTGAGGTGCTGGAGCATGGCCAAAGAAGGGCAGCAAAGGTGATGAAGGGCACAAGTCTTATGAGGAGTGGCTGAAAGAACTGGGGTTGTTTAGTCTGGAGAAAAAGAGGCTAAGAGGAGACCTTATCACCCTCTACAACTGCCTGAAAGGAGGTTGTAGTGAGGTGGGTGTTATAGGTCTCTTCTCCCAAGTAACAAGTGACAGGACAAGAGGAAATGGCCTCAGGCTATGCCAAGGGAGGTTTAGATTGGATGTTAGGAAAAGTTTCTTCACTGTATGAGTTGTGAATCACTGGAATAGGCTGCCCAGGGAAGTGGTTGGTTTGCCATTGCTGGAGGTATTTAAAAGATTTAGAAGATTTAGATGTTCTCCTTAGGGACATGGTTTATTCTTGGACTTGGCAGTGTTAGGTTATTGGTTAGACTTGGTGATTTTAAGGTGCCTTTTCCAACTGAAATGATTCTATGATTCTATGTTTCTGTGATTCCACCTTCTGATGACATGAAGGAAGTAGATAAACATCAACAAAAAAAAAAGGGGTTGGTGGAGATAATGGAGTCAAGATCCTTTCGTGTATCTTATTTTATATTTAATTTTAAATCCAGATAAAACAAGTTGCTACAGTTTTATTCAGTTGTATCTAGAAATGAGAGTTTTGGAGTCAAGGTATGCTGATTGTGATAGTACAAGTTCCTCTCTGAGTGTTAGTTTGTACTTAGGCCATGCAGCCCATAACTTTGAAAACCTTGAAGCAATCTGGTTGCACAAGAAGTTTTCCTGGTTTAGGTGGTGCTGCTGGGATCATGAAAATAGATATTTTAAATTCCTGTCTTGGGTTAGGTGCTTCAAATATAGTTGATGGGTGCCATTATAATTCTAAAGGATGTTATCATACATAACAGTTACATCTGCTCATTTATAAAGTGAAGCATCCAAGTAGCAAAGAGGGGAAAGTATGAACCATTTGGATAAATCTGCTTGGTGAGGAAAGTCAGAAACTGTAGACACAGATTGTACAGGAAGTGGTTGAGTGGCAGAAATTTTTGTCTAAAGCTGTGGTATGCTGAAGTCTAAGGCAGAGCAAAGAACTAGGGTACAACATGTGCCTGGTGCCTTCAGCACTTAGACTATAAGGCAGAGAGGAAGGGTGGGCCACATCGCTTACATTTTCTTCTTGACAGTCTTGCTACTTGACATTAATTATTCTAGTATATTTTTTTCTCTTTTAGCTGTCAAACTCCTTCAGTTATTTCCTTTATAACATGGGCAAGCATTAAGGAAAGCCAAATGACACAGCAATTTCTGACCGCTGGAGTCTGTAATGCAAACAACTTTGCAGACATCCTAATGAGAATAGGAAACTAGGACTGTTTCTTTTTCCTTTGCAATTTAAAATTAGCTTAAACATAATTCCTCTTGAGGACAAACTAGCTCCGGGAATTGCTATGGCTATGTGGAACTCTGCTTCATTAGTTTTAAACTTGCCGTGACCAAGGGCTAGACTGAAAATGCATTGTTTTGCTCAGTCCATATTGAAGGATGCATGTCCTTTTTTAAGAGCAACTGATGATTTCATAGCATCATAGAATATCCTGAGTTGGAAGGGACCCATAAGGGTCATTGAGTCCAACTCCTGGCTTCACACAGGGCCAGCCAAGTCAGAGCATGTGACTGAGAGCGTCGTCCAGATGCTTCTTGAACTCAGTCAAGCTCCGTGCTGTGACCAGTTCCCTGGGGAGCCTGCTCCTGTTCCCGACCACCCTCTCAATAAAGAACGGGATTTCCACTAACTGGCACTCTGAGACAGGAAGAAGTGCTCATATCAATGAAGGATGACCTTTGTCTACCAGCAAAAAGGGGAGTGTGAGCAAATTTGCACTTTTGTAAAATCAGTTACATTCAAGGCTTGTAAATTTGCTGTTTGATGCAACAGATGTCTTGCATCTAAGACTGAAAATCTATCAGAATGTTATTTGTCTGATAAACAGAATTAATTTTATTAGGATAATAGAACTGTTTCTTCAGTGATTCCTCCACTATGAATAGAATTCCCTCAGCGTGACCAGGACATGCCACAGATGAACCAGTAGCAAACACTGTTATTGGCCAAAACTACCTCAAAAAAACCCCAACCTAAAACAAGCCAACAAAACCTGGAATGAAATACAGCCTGGATATTGTAGAGAGAGCCTGTAGGACTTGTTTGAAGCTTTGGTAGAGTAAGACTCTGTGCTGTAGCAAGCTTTTTTACAGAAGAAAATATGGAATTACAGGACAGACCTATGCCTTCAATATCTGCTTGTTTTTTCACCAAAATAAAAGTGGGACAATGTCATCTCCAGGATCTTGCTGATGGGAGTCTCATCTTGTCTGGAACCAAGAAGTTTGTTAGATGTATCAATAGAGCTGAGGAAATATTTTGTGTAAACATCATATTTCCTGTTAAAATGGGTGTGGGTCATTTTACAAAAATTTGCAACTGGCCTAAGCTGACTGAGGAGAGAGAATAGGATGCAAAGTACAGAATTACAAGGGCAAATATTTAATTAAGCACATGAGGTGTCCCAGACAATACTTTCCTGCCTCCTGTGGTTCTCTACAAGTCTAAAGATAAAGTTTGAGTTTCAGCAGGCAGGGCTGTATGTGCTCTGTGTGCTCTCTGAGGGTCTGAGGAAAAGTGGTGTTCCAGGATATCCTCTTCCTCCAGTGACATGCTTTCTCTTCTTCCACTCATAGATCAGAAACCTGTATGAGAGGTCCCTCTGAGCAAAATCACTATTTTGTCTCTATGCTTCCCTCATGGCTTCTCTATGAAGTGTTGCTAAATGAGAAGAGCTCAAAATCCTCAGGCTTAAAGAGCTGGAGTGTTGAATTTAATAATTTTGTATTGAGGAAAGGATGGCCTGCAAAAGTGTGAAAACTTACAATTTTAAAAAATTGTCACATAACACCTCAGTATGTTCTCAACTAGTTTGCTGAGTGACCCTGTGAGTAAATATCTTGAGTAAACTTACTTTTGCTCCTACTCCATCTGTGAGCTTTTCTCTGCTCCTCTGCTGGACTATTCCTTCTCTCCTGCCAATTTCTGCTCTTTTCCCACTACCAGTTCTTTCCTTCTGAAAAGCAACAGTTATTGTTTTATTTAAATGTCTGAGATTTACCTGAAAAGGCAGTAAATACATTTTCAAATAAAAATGCCTTCCCATCTGTGTAAAATGGCCAAAACAAATGTTGCTTTTACTTGCCTCTACTTTGACCCTTTACCAGTGAATAGGAAAATCTGTCCAGTTATTTATAAAAGTGCAAATTCAGTATCAGTGGGCAAGAAGTAACATAGTACTTCAACAGCAGGACAGTGTGCCTTCTGATTTTCAGTAGAAAGTTTTATGTGAAAATTTTAGCAATGGCTCTTAACCCTCCTGCATCTATATAACCCCTTTTATCTTAAAGTCTTGATTTATCTCTCAGCTGGTCCCTACCAAGGAAGGATTTGACACTTTTGTTAATGTTTTATGTCCTCAGAGCCCCAGGGGATGTACACAGAAGTTTTGCTCTGGGCGGGGTGAGACATGTAAAACGACTGTTCTAGTTTTGTGTGTCTGGGTTCTGGCGGAGGAGGGGGGCTGCAGGGGTGGCTTCTGCGAGAAGCAACCAGAAGCTCTCTGCAGGCCTGACAGAGCAAAAACCAGCCAGCTCAAGGCCAGAGTCACTATTGACCAAGGCTGAGCCCATCAGTGATGGTCACAGCACTTTTAGGAATCACATTTAGGAAAAAAAAAATGCAAGCAGCCACTTTTTGCCACCAGAGGAGGGAGTGAGAAGATGTAAGAAACCCTGTAGAGGCCAAGGCCAGGGAAGAAAGCGGGGAGGGGGGAAAGGGGAAGGGGACAATGACGATTATGGAATGATCTCCCCCTGTCCTTATCTCAACCTAAGTCTCTCAATATATATTTTCTCCCCTGTCCAGCTGGAAAGGGGAGTGATAGAGCAGCGGCATGGTGCTCAGCTCTTGGCTGGGGGCAAAACCACAACAACAAACCATTCCAGGATAACATAATTTCTATTCCATATCTCCATTTTTTTCTCCTTAACAATCTAAATTGTGTATATTTTTCTAGTTTCCCATTAGAAACATAAGTATGTCAGGGTCCTTCGAGGTCACTTTCTTGCTATTGCAGACACCATTTCATAATGTGTCCTTCATCTGCTTACCAGGCGTATTATGCATAAACCAAAATAACTTAGTGTTTCTGATTCTTGTATGCTCTGAAACATCACACTCCTGGCCACAACCAACTTCCTCACCCTCACTTCTTTCCGGTTGAACTGATTGATAGAAAATAATGCCACTACCAAATCACCAGGAAAACTTTTAGTACAAAATCTCTTGGAAACTGTTTAGATTCATGCAGTAGCTAATGCTGCTTTGCTAATGAGATGAGATGCAACACTTGAGAAATCTGATGTTAAAACTTTACTAGGATGGGACATATCAAACCCAGTTCCTGGGGGTGAAAGAATGCACTTGAAATCAAATTTGTCAGATAAATAGACAATGGCAAGATAAATCAAACTACAAGAAGATGACCATGAATTATATCCTCAGCTTCTGCAATAGTGATTGAGCATTGAAAAAGAAATATTTATTTTTTAATGGATAAAAATGCTGCCAAATTATTTGAAGCTAGTTATTTTAAATTGCAAAAGAATTCTGTGAAGGTGGGACCTACAGCTAGATATCTAACCATTTCGTGTCTTAATTAAGAGAGAAGTGTAGACTCGCTGGGATGCCATGGAGAAGAGGCAGCTGCAAAGGTCTATCCATCTGCGCTTCTTCCTATCTATGCCCTTGGAGTTTGTGTGTGCTGGGTCTGCTGGCAGCTCCGTTGTGATACATGGCATCTTGAGTGAGCTGGTGGGCTTCCCTGCCTGCAGTGGTATTTGCAAGCTCAGTGCTTCCACAGACAGCAAATTCCTACATCCATGAAGCCATTTGGGTTTAAAAAAAAAAAAGAGCTATGTCCCTTGGTGATGCTCTTCATTGTGTGAATCTGATCTTTTTACAAAATATTTTCTTTTAAGCATATCAAATCCAAATGGTCAAGATTTCTGAGGAACACATAATATAAACAAACTAGTTCATTTGTTGTTGAAAATTTCTTTGCAGATTACAAGTTGATTAGAAATATTAACAGATGTCTTTGAAGAGACTTTTCTGGTAATAACAAATAGAAGCAGGACATGGAATGTCTTTATTTGTCTGTACAGCGGTCTTTATATCCAAGATGAATTAAATTAAGATAAATTAAGGGGACCCTTATTATGGGAATAAGAACAGAAGCTTTAATTTACTGTTTAAATAGATTAATTTTTTACAGAAACTTATCATATTACACAACTACCTCATATTTATAGCTTGGTTAAACACACCAAGGAAAACCACAAAGGCAACAGGAATACATCAGTGCCAGACAATTAGGAGCCAAATGCAAAGACTGAAGAACTGTGTTTTCCTTTGGCTATTGCTGTCCTTGTTTGCATCTATTTTCCCCCTTACACAAGCAAAGTCTTAGGTCTGGTCTCACTGTTGCTGAACTCTGAAACTGGGGTTTCACCTGCAGGCTTTGAGTTTGTGCTCAGCACTTACTCCAGTGATGGGAGGTATATGAAAAATCTGTTTTCAAAAGGTTGTGTTACATGGCAGATGACACCAGGTTGGGGAGAAGCATCAATCTGTCAGAGGGTAGGAAAGCCCTCCAGAGGGACAAGATGGGAGCAGGGTGGCTGGAAAGCTGCACAGAGGAAAAGGATCTGCGGGTGTTGGTTGACACTCCCCTGAACACAAGCCAGCAGTGTGCCCAGGTGGCCAAGGAGGTCAACAGCATCCTGGCTTGTATGAGAAATAGTGTAGCCAGCAGGACCAGGAAGGTGATCATCCCCCTGTAATCTCAGGTGAGGCTGGACCTTGAATACTGTGTTCAGTTTTGGGCCCCTCACTACAAGAAAGACATCAAGGCCCTGGAGCATGTCCAGAGATGGGCAAGGAAGCTCATGAAGTATCTGGAGTGCAAGTCTTATGAGAAGTGGCTAAGGGAACTGGTACTGTTTAGTCTGGAGAAGAGGAGCCTCAGGGAGACCTTACTGTTCTCCAAAACGACCTGAAAGGAGGTTGTGGTGAGCTGGGGGTCAGCCTCTTCGTGCAGATAAGTAGCAACAGAACAAGAGGGAATGGCTGAAAGTTGTGCCAGGGGAGGTTCAGGATAGACATTAGGAGAAATTTCTTCTCAGAAAGAGTAGTTAGGCATTGGAATGGGTTGCCCAGGGAGGTGGTGGAGTCGCCATCCCTCGGGTGTTTAAGGAAAGGTTGGATGAGGTACTTAGGGACATGGTTTACTTAGTAATGTACGTGGTTTGGGACAGTTGGACTAGAAGATCTTGGAGGTCTTTTCCAACCTTAATGATTCTATGATTCCATGAGCATACACTTGATGAGAGAGACAGTGGAACAGAACAGTACACAGACAGGTATTATCTGTTCATTCACATTCTCTGGAATCTCCAGGTGTGAGACCTCACCATCTGATTGGACAGCTATGGCTCAAATATAAAATTAGAGAAAAACAGAAATTTCATTGAGGCATATATATATCAGCAAAAATGCTCACATTTTTCAATAAACCAAGGAGGTTTAACTTTTTAGGAGTTTGTTTACATTTTATTTGACGCTTTCAGTGATCATGCAATTTTTTTGTTAATGAACCATTCAAAAATATACCTAATACAATATATACTCACATATGTGAGAAGAGGACTGATTCTGAACCCAGGTAACTCATTGCCTTTCTAGCCCACAAATGGAAGGCCAGAAAGCTCTGCCAGCTCTGCCTCTGGGCTACGTAACAGACAGGAGCTCTGTGCTAAAATTTTTGCCCAGGGAGGTGGTTGAGTCACCTTCCCCGGATGTGTTTAATAAAAGGGTAGATCAGGTACTTAGGGATATGGTTTAGCACAGGACAGGAACGGTTGGACTTGATGATCTTAAAGGTCTTTTCCAACTTTGTGATTCTGTGATTCTGTGATTCTGTGATTATGTGTATGTATGTGAAACACTACTTTACCTACCATGAATGGGGTATTTGTAATAGGAATATTTCTATTGTCCTGATTCACTTTGGTTAGCTGAGTGCCTCTAATATCCAACTAAATATGTTTTCAACTGGCTTCACCTTTTTTGGTTTTGTATATGTTACCTCAGGAATAACTCTAAAAATAATCCTCTAGACGTTTCTGCTGTACAGTGTGTCTGGAAGGAGAGATTCGACTACTTATTTCCCTGAATCAGACTTTCCTGAATCAAACTTTCCTGCAGAAGAGCCAGAAGAAGCTGCAGAATGCAATTAAATAACCAAAAATGAGAAATGCAGAGACATTGGATTTCACTTGTAATATCTCTTGCAGTCCTGTAAGACTGTGTTACAGCCTCTGGAAGGGGAAAACAAGAATGGTTGTAACAGATTTACTATCCTAAAGGCCACATGATCTCTATTGTACTTGCTGTTTTGGGCAACTCTACATTATGAACTATTAGTGTAACCCTCTTTATAGTAGTTGTGCCAAATAGGGATCTTTATATTGTCAAGCTGCTGTATCCACAGACCAAGCTGCTACTTTAGTGCACCATGACTTTCATCCTCTAGTGGGAAAATATAGAGCTACCAACCAAAATCAGGATGCAGCCTGATGTGGATTTACTGGGAAAGCAGGAGATGCAGGAAGGTTTTGTTTCGCACCGTCGCCATGAGCTGATGTGATAAAAGAATCCTAATCATGCTGCGGCAGTCTGTGCAGTCTGCTTGTCTCCTGCCCTATCCCTGTCCAGCTCAGGATCCCCCTTTATATGCATCATGCCTGAGCTGCAGCATCAACTCCTTTCCATGCAGAAGACTACACAAGAAAGTATCCTATACTCCAGCACTAGAGCAGAAGGAGCTACTTTCTGAGAAATTGCCTGAGACCATAGCGTTCAATGCTGTGAACGCTGTTCAGTGACATCTACCAGGGTGGGAGAGATAGAATGGGAACTCTGTGGGAAATGCCAATATTTCAAGTTGTACATTTGAGTTCTAGGAAAATTCTCAAAAAACTTGAACTTGCCTGCTAATTGAATTAGTAATAAATTTTGTCCAGTTATTAGAGAGATTTAATGTGGAATTTATCTGTTAATTTAACCTTATTTTAGCACATAAAAGTACAATCATGATGCAAAAAATATTTTCTTGAAATTAAAGCTTCAGTTATTCTTTCATGGCAGCGTTAAGACATTTGGCTGTGTCCTTATTATAGCAGGTTTTAACTTTTTAATTGGGGTTGTATTTGAAACGGACAGTCCTGCAGAAAAAAATTGGTTTATAGGGAATCAACATTTTCTAATGAAAGCCCGTTGTAGTGAAAACTGTTTCAGAACTAATGACAGCTGTGGTTCCCATAGGTTTAAACTTTACATGACCAGCTTTGGGGACAAAATTCCTAATATTGAGTAAGACACCACAATCCCAGCAGCTGAAAAAAGCATTAGGCCCACCTCCTTTAAAGAAAAAAAAAAACAAACAAGAAAAAACCAAAGAACAAAAAAGCACCCAAAAAAAACCTGTGTAGAAAAAATAGCATACCTTCTGTGTATTCATAGACCTAGATTACTCTGCTGAGTCTTCACTGTTGCCAGGCATCTGCTTTTTTCAAAGATGTTTTCTTTTCAGGGCAATACAAACAAGAGTGGGGTCTAGTTTCAGATTGTTGCTGGGATGACAGGACATTCCTGGAAATGTCTGCGCATCATCCAGATAAAGTGACTTTAATTTAGAAATGTGTAATTCTCTATGGTTTTGTCTTTTCCCCCCTTTGTTTTAAGGCTCAAAATTCTTTTGCTAATTTGTCAGGCATCAATGAGTAGTTGTAGAGAAGTCAAATCTTCGTTTACTGTAGGTAAAGATGTTTGTGTAAAATGTGCTGTTTATTCAGAGTGCCTAAAATATGTGCAGGACTCTTACACATTAATTTATTTGCTCATTTATATGGAAAAGTTAAAGAAATCCACAGCAGTCAATGCATATCAACAGCAGTACTGGGCTATGTCTCTGGAGGTTTTCAAATTTATTTGAAGCCAAAACCCAAAGCTGAACTATAGAAATGTAATTCAGGTTTATAAAATAGAAAAAAAGTCTCCTAAATTTGGTCAAACTAAATTTCTGAGTAGCCGAAAGTACTTTTAAAAAACTGTATAGCTGTTCAGGACATTTTCCAGCCTGTCTTCAGGCTGTTTGCACCTGTCACCAACCTACTTAATCTCCATGTGATTCAAAGCTCTGTTAGTCTAATGTCTTTAAACAGTCATATTTGTCACAAAATGTCAAAATACATTTAGTACCTTTCCTGTTTCCCAAGACAATGTTGGTCACAAATATTGTAATGATACCGACTTTTGGGGAATATTCAAGATAATAGAGTAAAATCTATCAGACCGTAATCTGTGTCTCTAATCTATTTTATGAGTAGAAAATGGGAACAAATAACTAAGCAAAATCAGTCTTTACAGTCAAACATACTATGAGGGTAAGAGTATTTAACAACTGATTGTAAGAACATTTCTGCATGGGAAAAAAATACAGAATGGTGTGTCAGATCATTTGTTAATTTCATATGTTAATTCTACAACAGCAGGTATTTAAAAGACTAATGATAACCACATCCATATTTACAAATCTTTTTTACTGCTTATTTTGGCACTGAAAGATTTTGAAGTAACTCTTGTGCATGCAAAGCTATTAATTTATATGCATTTCTGCTGAGAGCCTCCAGTTATAACTCATGGCTGGTGTCATACTAACTTTTGTGTTCTGGAATATTTAAAATCTGTGCTTGTTTTGGCTGACCTTACCTATCTGACTTCTACATCATTAAATAGCCTCTGATTCCACTGCAAGATTGTCCATTTCAAATCAGAGCTTAGTCTGACTTTGTGCTTGTTGGGTGCTAGAGGGAAAGCAAGCTGCTTTATAAAATAAATTTTAAATTGATGTCTGTTTTTGCCCTCCACACTGCAGCTCCTGCAGCAGCTCTCGCACCCATGACAGGAGGAGGAATCTAAGTTTCTTATGTACTGGAAAAAAGTGAACATTTCAGATCTTTACATGTAATAAAAGTATACAAAGACTTCTCCAAAATATTTTGTACTTATACAGTTGGTTGGAGATGCTTCCTTTTTATATACGTATTGTCTCTAGCAGACTTTTCCTAACTAATATGGTTTCTTCATTTTGTTTCTCATTGGTAGGTTTTATTTCCATATGAAATGGCCATCCTTCAATGGCATCTTGCCATCACTCCAGCATTCTGGCACACCAGGGAAAGTATCATAAACATGCCTTCAATAAACGAACAAGTAACAACAAACGAATACCTACTGTTGTTAATTCACAGCTGGAAGCAAAATCTGAGTTTCGAGAAATTGAAGAGAAACCCTGGAACTAGATCACATGAAGAACTGAAACCCATTCACCTCTGGAAATAATGCTTTCACAACTGATTTATTCAGGAACAAATCTTGAGGTTAAGACCATTTCAAGTGTCTGGAAAACACCCAAGATCTGATTTCAGAAGTACACACAGAGAAACTCTTCTGAAGTAGAAAATGCACAGACAGACTCCCATATACCAAATCCAGTGTCAGGCCATAGACTTCTGTCTCTCATTAACTTGGCTTTCTGGAAAACTTTAGGTTTGGTTTTAAAAGAAAAAATGTATGTATTTGTGCATGTGTGTGATATGAATGTATATATAAAAAGAAACAAACACACAGACATATGCAGACATGCATAAATTTGTATGCTACCAGAAAGCAAAAACCTGCTATTTAAATTGAAACTTTCACTTCCTGAAGGCCAGTTTTACTGTAGGGATAAGACAAGGCTTCAAAGCAATGAAGTAATGGCTTCAAACTGAAAGAGGGTAGGTTTAGGTTGGATATTGGAAAGAAATTCTTCTTGAGGGTGGTGAGGCACTGGCATGGGTTGCCCAGAGAAGCTGTGACTGCCCCCTCCATGGTAGTGTTCAAGGCCAGGTTGGATGGGCCTTTGGGCAACTTGGTCTAGTGGCGGGTGTCCCTGCCCATGGCAGGGGGGTTGAAACGTAATGATCTTTGAGGTACCTTCCAACCCAAATCACTCTGTGATTCTATTGATTCTAGGATTCTAGGATCCAAACATCCTGGGATTTATATATAAGAACTCCAATTCCATTTTCTACCTGGGAGCCAGACACTGCCCAGCACCTGTCCTGTATTTTATTTCCTATTGATATATCACCTGGAATACAGTTGAAATATGAAGCAGATACTTTATTGAAACACTGTGCTCTTCAAGATTTGACCAAAGCCATGAACAAATGTATGCCATCTAAAGTAGAACCATACCTGATAGTGCTTTGGAGCTTTACAGTGACTGTACAAAGTGAGTAACCATATTGCACTAAATTGTGTGTGTCTCTGGTTCAGACTGAACCCAAGAGATCTTCCCAAGGGAACTCAGGGCAGTGCTACCAGGTAGCCAGCTTTTCCAGTTTTTATTTTCTACCTCCTTCTGTTAAAGTTATTTTCATGGCTGGTTTTGTGTATATATGCACAGGTAAGCTTACCTGATCCTGAATCTGCTGCTACTGCTAACACTAGAGAAGTGGATGTGGGCAGACTTTTACCTGCATTCACAGATCTGTAAGCACAGTACTTTATTTCTCTGATGAGGCACTTTGAGGAGAGAAATGCTGAGGAGATGGTCACATAGTCCATGAGAACATTGATCAGCATGAGGTCAGATGCTTTCTGATATGCCATACCAGACGCCCTGTTAAGAAAAAGAGTGGGGTTTTTTTCCAGGGTGTTGATTGCTCAGAAAGGTACCTGCTGCCACTGGCACTATTCTGCAGAATCATAAACCGTATCTTCTGACTTTTCATCCTCAATGCATTTTTTCAGTTTTAGAAATTTGGCTGATGGTGTTCTACTGCACCAGTTAAACTACTTCTTGGGAAGAGAATTGACAACAGTCTCAGAGCAAGTAAAGCACATTTTGGAATGAATATGACTTCTTTTTAAGGAGAGAATATGAGGAGTTCTTACTGTTTAATTGGCATGAGTACATACTAGAAAGTCACAGACCCATCTGAATTTATTCCAGACTGCAGAAAAATGTTTCTCTCTAAACTAATGTACTCTCCATAGGAAAAATGACTCAAATCCCTATGATTTCTATGTGGAGTATTTTCAATATCGGGCAACTCAGGATTGTATTATGCTTAGGAAAATCCACTGTGCTGTTGCCCTGAACATTCTGCCATGGGAGTCCACAAATAATTCATTGGGTCAGTAAATCTTTAAAGAACCCATAGCTTCAAATTAAAAAAGAAAAGAAAACAAAACAACAAAAACCTGAGCCTGACAGGGGTTGTCTATGGAAACCTTAGATCAATACAGCATGGTTGTTGAGTTATAGTCCATGTCTCAATGTCCAAGTAGAAACCGTTAACAAGTGGTGTTCCTCAAAGGGCCGTATTGGGACTAATACTTCATTGGAACTAATGTCTTCATTAATGACATAGACAGTGAGATTAATGTACCCCAAGTAAGTTTGCAAATGACATCAAGCTTAGTGATGTATTTGATTCACAAGGGGGACAGGATGTCACCCTGAGGGACTTTGACAGGCCTCAGGCTTAAGAAGTGGGCCCACGTAAATCTCATTAAGTTCAACAAGGCCAAGTTCAAGGTCTTGCACCTGGATTGGGGCAACCCTTGACATCAATATAGCCTGAGGGATGAAAGTATTGCAAGCAGCCCTGCTGAGAAGGACTGGCAAATGAAAAATTGGCCATGAGCTGACAATGTGCGCTTGTAGCCTAGAAGGCCAACTGTATGCTGGGCTGCAGAAAAGGAAGTGTGGCCGGAAGGTTGAGGAAGGTTATTCTGCCCCTCTACTCTGCTCTCATGATCCCATGAACCCCAGCTCTGGGTTCCACAGCACAAGAAAGACATGGGGCTGTTAGAGAGGATCCAGAAGAGTCCCATAAAAATGTTCAGAAGTCTGGAACACCTCTCATTTAAAGAAAGGCTGAGATAGTTGGAGCTGGAGAAAAGAAGGCTCTGCACAGACCTTGTTGTTACATTTCAATACTTAGAGGGCTTTTAAGAAAGATGGAGACAGAATTTTCCAGAGCCTGTAGTGGCAGGATAAGGGGAAATGATTCTAAAATAAAAAGGGTAGATTTAGATTGGACCTAATGAAGAAATTTTTTACCATGAGGGTGGTGAGACACTGGAACAGGTTGCCCGAAGAAGCTGAGGGTGTCCCATCCCTGGAAATATTCAAGGACATGTTGTATGGAGCTTTGAGCTATCTGATCCAGTGAAAGATGGTGACAGTGGAATGAGGGATCCATTTGTTACATTTACACTGTAAATCCTTAGACACACACAGCTAGGACTAAGACTTTAGTTACACCTTTCAATGTTAATATCTAGAAATTATCTGTTGCAAACAATGTCTTCATGATGGCCAGCTCTGAACACCTGTCACAATATTTTGTGTATCATATATTATAAGGAGTGTTTGTCAAAAAGAGCTGCCTGGTTGCTTCTGACTCCCCACAGATACACACTAGCAATGCAGATGACTCGTGTGGCATTTGGAGTCCTTTCACTAGGTAGTTTCTTCTCTACTTATGTCAGTCTTAGGTGCTCCAGTTATTATGGATAAGGAAGAATTGATAAATACTAGAAATTTCTCTTAAGTGGAAAGAGAGACTGGTTAGAAGGAGCAGTAATGGCAGAACTGATCCCTGCATAGCCAATCTCATCTCTCCCCAGATTTCTCCTATAAAAACATTGGAGCTTTATCATCAGTTCTCCACTCAATAATTTTTGTATCAAGAGGCAGGATCTCTCTAGTCAGGAATCTGTCACAAAGAGAAGATAATTTTTTTTAACTCATCATTATTTAGATTATAATCTCTCTACCAACCAAATAAATGACAAAGTCAGTAACATGGGTTTTTATTTAATAATCAATTAGTACTCTAAGAAATTATGTTTACTTGAAAAGCATCTAACAGAGAGAAGTCAGAAATGTTTTGAAATATTAAAAAAAATACTATCCACCATCTGACTTTGATTAAATTACTCAGAGAATACTCATATCAAATAAACCTCCCAGCCCCCAAATACTCGGAATCACTGGTGAAATTAGCCATCAAATTCTTCAAATAAAAGCTTCTTCCTCATGGAGAATACATTAATCTAAGATTCTCTGACAAACAAAGAAAACTATAAATAAATAAACTGTTTGATAGAATGATGAATTTGAAACAAGAGGGAAATCTTAGACTAGTTGAGATCCCAGAATAAACGTTTAGATGACTAAAGCTAGGTCATGTGAACACCGCTCATCTTTATCTGCACTTTTTTCCCTGTTCCTAGTCCACAGAGAAAAATTTGCTGGGGGGTGGGGGTGGAAAGGGAATTTACTAGAGGAAGGGCCTATGTGTCTGTAGCCCATGCCCCTCATTGCTTGGTATAGGCAATGCTCTGTGTAACATGTCGGAGAAAGTCTGTGCTTCCCTCCACCACTGTTCTAGCTCCATCCCTGGCATCATCTCTTTTGGGACTTTATCTAAGAACTATAAATAATTCTTAACTTTAAGAAAAGTATAGAGCTCCCTAATGACTTTTTCTAAATTGAAAGGCAGTTTTTTCACTAAATAATAGAGCAGTTAGGAGCTCCAGCAATTTGCCTCAAATTACTAGAGTTCACCCCTCCAATACATGAAAATTAATTCCTCTGTTTTGGGACATGTGAAGTTAATCCCTTCTTTTTTCAACAGTTGAAGTTGTGTAGTTGTTGCAACAATATTGTATTGCTATGTGTGAATTTTTTCCCCTACTTCTGATTTTTGGAAATATATACAAAGGAGACAATATTTTCAGGGTATGTTTATTCCCTTTAGAACATTATTTTTCATCAATCCTGAGGCTACAACACTGATTTTTCATGCATTTCTGTGGTTAAGACACACCACTCTATTTTGCCAGCTTGCTTGATGATAGAGCAATCAGCAAATACTGCAAGAGCTGAAAGCCAGCTTGTAGACTGTACTGTGAATCATACAGACGTAGGTACCTGGAAAGCTCATTGGAATGAACCTTACATTGGACACAGGTGGGGCAGTTGAGACCAAAGAGCTTGAAGTTCCTAACCAGGGCTAATTTGTGATTGTTGGTTTCAAATAATTGTTGTTTTAAGCATCAGTGATGCTCTGTGCCACAAATCCCCAAAAAGTATTGACAGACGTCACCCCTCTTCAGTTGAGCTGAATCAAAATATATACTCCAATGAGGAAATGAGGAATGTTTTTTCTGTGATTTACTAATAAGCTATAAAGAACCCACACTGTTTATTCTCAAGTCTCAAACCCATTATGTGAGTTTTTCATGTGCTCAGCAGAAGAAAAACAACATCTGTCCCTAATGTCCCTGATACTCATGCAAGGGGTTGTTCAGCAATAAAGAAAAAATATAAACATGGAGAGAACAGACATATGCTTGTGACATAAAAGCATACTTCAATTTCCTCTTTTCTTTTTTCTTTCATTAATAAGGGAAAATAAAATTCTTTCTTCAGCAGTAGAAACTCAATATACAGCTAGACATCTTTTTCCAGCATCAATTATATAGTTCACCAATTTTATACCACACCGACTGATTTAGAGCTGTTCCTGGATCTTTCATGTACCATGAATCCAGGCCAAGAAATGAGAATATGTACTGAAATAGGTGTTAAAGGCCAAACATATGTGATTTGACTAAGTCCACAAGTTATGTTGAAGTCAGGGAGGGGGATTCTCTCTGGGGTCCTGAAAGGTCCTGGGAAATCAAGAACAAAGGAATGAGATTCTTGATAGAGAGGAGGACACCTGGATGAACATTTTAGGGGAGAGGGGATTCAGAAAGCACTGTAGCAATGTCAAGATACAGATCTATTGAGAAAAGTACACAATGAAAATAAACAAATACTCATCATAAATAGCATTAGATTAACTTGACTCAGATGGCTGTTGCTTGGCTGGATGATCTACTGAGCTTTTAATGTTTCATTCTGCTTTACCCACTTTTCTACATTTTGTATCTTTCTACCAGGGAGCTTTTCTGAGGCTTCTGGCAATTTCTAGGTTCCTTGAGTGAACAAGAGCACTGTGGAGAAGGAAAAAGTCTTTTATGTCAATATATAGCTTTGCAGTGTCTGTGGAAGAGCATTTCTATTGAAACATCTTCAGTGTTTACAGAATCACAGAATTGTAGGGGTTGGAAGGGACCGTGAGAGATCATCGGGTCCAACCCTGCTGCCAAAGCAGGTTCCCTAGGACAGGTCGCACAGGTAGGCATCCAGATGGGTCCTGAATATCTCCAGAGAAGGAGATCCCACAACCCCCCTGGGCAGCCTGTCCCAGGGCTCTGTCACCCTCACTGTGTAAAAGTTCTTCCGCATGTTGGTGTGGAACTTCCTGTGCTCCAACTTGCAGCCATTGCCCCTTGTCCTGTCCCCACAGACCACTGAAAAGAGGCTGGCTATTTCCCCTTGTGTCCCACTACTTGCTCTTCTTGCTGTACCTAAATGCGTAACCCTCATATGGAATTTGTTTACATCATCAATTCTAGTTATTGTGGAGCAGTGCAGTAGCTTCACAGTTTCCATAGCTTTATTTTGTGTTTTCCCTTGTGTGATGTAGCTTTCAAAGAACCTCGTGTTATTCTGACCCTAATTTGAATTTAGAGATTATTTAAATGTTGGGTGACATCAGAAGTTCATCTTAATCTAAGCATGCCTTATATGGGACCTTGTTACTTTTTCTTCTCTCACAATTAAATTTTACTCTCTGTGATCTTCTATTATTATTATTAACTCCCATTGATAAAGGGCTTTATTTAATCTGTTTTTTATTTGGCAGTTATATAGACCTCTATATTCCTGCCCAGAATAGCTCTTTCATGAGGTTTTTTGCTCATGCACACATAAACCTTAAACTACTATCTGAAAAACTGACACACAGGGTCCACAGAAAACAGTGAATGTCCAGAACAAAGCCTCCCTTGCAACATGATATCTCAGATCTACTTCACAGCAGATCTTTTCCTCATTATTCATTAACTACTAATTTATTCACTGTCCAAAAAAAAGGGTGTTGTCTTCTCTCAGACTCAAAGATTAAGGGGAAATTATTAATAAGAATCTACTGTTCTTCTATCCATCCAATCTGAAAAGTCAGATGTCTTTGTAGATTTACATGGTGATTGTTCACCCATGAATATTAAAACTGAGTGTCTCCTGAAGACTCTGACACTGGTTTTTTTTATTGGATGAATTATATAGATTTTAAGATAATTTGTCTACCCAAAACAGGGCCATCCTGCTGCCGTAAGTCTCCCTCCTCCAGCTGCTTCTCACACCAAATTTGTGTATCTATCTCCATCCACAATATTTGTATAAGAGATAAGTGGATGCCTGTATTTTTTTAATCTCTTAGGTGCAATTCATGCAGTAGTTCTGGCACTTCTGAAAAGCAGATGCATCGCTGATATAGTTATGCTATGATTCTATGATTCTATACCTGGAAAGAATTTTAGGCACAATGTTTCTAAGTATAGGGGTGAGAGCATCTGTAAGACTCACAGGAACTAGGGGCTTATATCTGTCATAAAATACATACTTAAAATTCAAACAACTAGATAAAGATATCCACCTTCAGAATTCCTTGCTTTTTCTGTCAGTAAGTACTCTGTCTGACTCAGAAAAACAAATCAAAATTGACAGAAAGAGCACTGCAAGCAAGGAAAAGACTGTGCAGCATGGAAAGGTGAAAAATGCCATTATAAGTGGAAAAGGCTGATGCAAATATTTATGCTTATTTCCAGGCATCCATGACTTTAGTCTGTTTCCAACTTCTGTATTAAGAGTAAAACGGAATGCATACAATATGCTTTAGGCTATAAGACCTGGGAGAAAATTGCATACAGTATGCTGTGAGGCCTGAGAAAAATTATAAAATTTATAGTTTGAATGTTTAAACCAGCTTACCAAGTATTTAATGGTATTTTAGGATAAGTGCTTTCCTCTGCCATTATCCCTAGCTTGGGCCAGAAGCAACTACAGTTTGGTGTCTTGGAGGTGAGAAATTGTATTTTGTGACCAATTCAAGCACTAAAGGTGGTACAGTCTAGCTAAGCCTATCTTGATTTTGGGTAGTTGAATGGGATTGATTCTAGAAGTCAGGAGATGCAGGAGTCAAGTGTGACTTTTAGATAAGGCTATTTAATAACTAAATACTTGTTTATCTCCTTTCACAGTTCATCCTTTTGAACTTTATTCCCTTTGGACTTACACAATTAATTAAAGTACTGTCTTCCACAATGCAGCCAATGCTACTTGGTCTCATGCCCGTTTCAGGTCTTAGAATTTCACTGCTTTGCAGAAATAAATTTGCATGGGGCTTGGGAATAGTACAAAGACCTTTCACATGTAAGGCAGTAGCCTTACCTGCTAGCCTGTGAGTTCAATCTCTTGACAGTTTTTTGCTTTCTTTTTCTGTTTTACTGAGGTTTTTTCCTGCCTTTTCAAAGAAAAAGCAACTTCAAAGTGTTAGGTTTGTCTAGGAACATTCCTCTAAGCTCATAAAGCTTTGTGACTTGGGAAAACACTTTCCAGGCAAATCCATAAGGAGTGTCAGGCATTCTATAGTACAAATCAGAAGTGGTTTTCAGCAGTAGTTCAATTGCAGGTGTGCTAACTGTAACTGCTGACCTAAGCTTTTTAGGTCAGAAAGTGCAAGTCATTCTGAGGCACAGTATATGTTGAAGTAAAACTACACAACCGAAACTCCCACTTACAGAAACTGCAAAGCTGTGTGTCCATCCATGCTGACTAACCCTGTGTCTGTCTTCTCACTTACTATTGCCAGATGTCCCAATAAATTTGCAAGTCCTGGTTTTAGTTCTTTGTCTCAGTGAACATGCTGGATTTTACTGCTTGTGTCCTAGCAGCATAGATACAAACTGGATGCAAATGAGACTAAAATTGTTGCCCTCACTGGGCAAAACTAATCTCTAGGGAGTAAAAAAGGTGTGAGTTGCTTAAATTTAGGTGTGAAGAATCCTCTTGCTCAATCGACGAGCAGTGAATATCATCCCTGATGTTGATACCATGTTTGACAAAATATTTGGCTGTGGAGAACTAAAAGGAATTGAGGGCAGGATTTGGTTTACCCTAAAGTAGATACTGATGGCTTCAATCAGCTGACTAATCATCTGATCTGTAAAACCAGCTGTGGTCAAGGATCATTTTCTTTGGACAAAGACAACACTGAGATGTGATACTAGCACTCTTATTAATACTGATACATGAGGGTAATGCATAATCTGCAAATACACAAATCCTTCCCAAATGAATAAACAATTTAGAAGTTCAGCTGGGAAGAAGCTAGGACACCAGTAACCACAACTGAGATTTGTGGTCATTTCCCTGACTGTGCTACTGGAGCTGCTGGGACGAGTCACAAGGCAAATATGAGAGTCTACAGGAAACAAACCAAAATAAACAAAATGGTTATATGACTCAGGAGAGTGGGAGCCACCTAGTTCTGCGAAGTGACTAGTCAGAGGAATATTGCCTTCTAGGACTCCATTGTGCAGGGCAACTCCAGAACAAGTGTAAAGTTCATTGCATTTTGTACATGAATGTTTTCTTACTGTCTTCCCACTTATTCTGAAGGGTGTTGGGGGTTTTTTTGTGAAAAGAGAATGTCTTGCAAAAGGGGAGAAAAATAGTTTTGTTCAGTTCCAATGTCAGTTGGTCTATTGCTACTAATCTTCATTCAAAACATACATATTGAAAAAGAGATGACTTAGCCTCTCATCTCAAAATACATCCCCCTTCTTTTTCAGTCATCTGTGTATATACTAGAAGTACAAAGCAGTCCTGCCAGAAGCACTCCTCCATGCTGAGGGAATCATTAATTGGAAGAAATCTGGGGCTGAATGGAGGGATTAGCCCTCAGTTTGCAAATCTTTTTCTTAGTCTTTGTGACTTGACTGTGTACCAGGGCTCTCATATACCAGTAGGATTCATTTTCTTCTACTTCATACCTGTCAGGAGGCTAGGAGGGAACAGAAGATGCTAGCTACTGTCCCGTAGTTTCTCCCTGGGACCTTATTAATGAGTTGTGAGTACAGCTCACCAAGTTTGAATATCTGCTTATATAATTAACAACTTCTCATGCAAGGTCAGGTACAGATGGGCAGACCCATCTGATTAAATTAAAATGATTTGCTGGTATACTTTGGCTCATTTGCAGCAGTTATAAGAATTTCTTAAACATACAAGTATTTTTAAAAGACTTCATCTAGACATCTAGTCCCTGTCTTTGCCAAAGGGGAATTGTTCCTTCAAATGCCTGATCTAGGATTTGGAATAGATTTCCAGGGTTTCCTCCTGGTACCCTCTTTTGAAAGGTAACCCAGACTGTAGCCATATATCTGATTGTAAACTAAACCTGGATGTTTCCAAGCAATTCAGACTGTTTATCCTTCTGGAAATTTTGTTCCATTTGGGACTGTATTCCTGTGGTAGCCGGAAGAGAGAAATGTCCATTACTGTATTTTGAAAATTATTATGTGCCATAATTAAAAAGCTTTAGAAGTATTTGTTAATGTTGTGAAATGGATGCTGTCCTGCATTCTGTCACCTTTCAGTAATGTTTTTGATCTGGGCTGAAAAAAGTGCATCTGGAGCAAGACAGTGGATCAAATAAATGATGGTCTGCAAAGTAGACCTCTTTCACTTGCTCACCTCCCCTCTTTTCTGTCAACCCTAAAAGAACTGAAGTGAGATGCAGAGATTCATCCAAGTATAAATCTAATTGGAAAAATGTTTGTTTCAGTTGATTCTTCCAACTCAAAAATCCTCAGATGAGATTGAGAAGTAATAGAAATCAGAGATTCAAAAGACTCAGAATGCAGTCATGTATCTATTTCTTTGGCAACACAAGTTTGCCTGGTAGAGCTCTTGCTAGTGTTCACTTAATTTCACATGTACAACAAGTTAAATATAGAACCAATGCTAAGAAATCAAAAGACTTTTTTCTAAACATTATCTGATGACAATTCATCTGGAACTTTTTAAAACCTGCAGTCACGAAGAGAAAAGAAGAGATAAATCTAATGAAATAAATATGCACAGAGCGGAAAAAAGAGAAAATAATTCAGCCAAACAGCCTAAGTGTTGGACTCCTTTCATGAAACATATCTGAAACTCACATGATTTGAGTGAGCCTGATGTTTCATTACACTGGGTAGCAGTTGATAGAGCCAGATGCTCCCTCAAAGAAAGATAACCACAAAATAAATCCTGCCAAGCTGCTGATGAATTTAACAGTCATTCTGTAAGTAGTGTTATAAATAGAGAGGCTCTTGCTCTCACCATCCACAAAATGGATGACATTCAAAAGTAAGCTTTGAAAATTTTTATATTTGAGTTTTTTACAGTGGCAGCAAGGCCCTGGTTCCACAAACTCTCCTCCTAGCAGCAAAGCTGGTTTAAGCTGTTCCTATTCTCTTCCCCTGCCCCCTGCTTAATTTGTCACTATATTATCTGCTCATTTTTGCCACCAAAGATATTTATGGGCTCATCAGTGAAAATGACTTTCTAATTGATCACACATATTTTGATTAGCTCATTTTGAGCAAAAATATCTTAAAACCTCTCCTCTCCCCCAAAAGGCTACTTTTACCATGGGGTCCTTTTAATCCATTCCTTGGTTTGGTTCATCTCACAGCCCCACAAACAGTAGTATATAGTATAACTGAAAGGATGGCATGGGAGCAAGCAGGAATACCTTTGGTCAAGGGCTGAGAGAACTGTTTACATCAGAATAGCTGCCAAGGGAAACATCTGCCGAACCACAGTGCAAACCATGGCTGAATCCATCAGCTTGCCATACAAAAAAATAGGTAGACCTTACAGAGGAAAGCTTATAAGGTAAAAAGTCAAGACAGAGAAAAGGTTGAACTGTCCTGTTTCAGAGATGAGGACTAAGACGTGAATGCCAAGTGCTGACAGCTACTGTAGCTACAGCAGTGCTAAGCATCGCAGTCCTTTATTTTGTAACTCAAGTGAAAATAACACAGCTTTATGGGTTAGACCTTTTCTCTTGCAGCATGTGGCTTGTTCAGCGCAGTGAGAAGGAAACTTTCTGGAGCTAACTTAAAAACCAAAAAGAATCTCATTCATGACAAGCCTGAAGTGAATAGATATTTCACTACACATGGAATGTGGCAGATAAAAAATTCTCTTCAACTAAGACCAAACTCCCTTTGAAAGGAGGAGATGGGTACTGTTCACAGCCATAGGAAAAAAGGCACAGACACTAACCTATTTCTGCTGTATACTTTACTTCTCCCATGCCACCCGCTTGGGAATGGGTTCACGTTATCGCGCTAGGAAGAATAAGAAAAGTGTGCTTGTTGGGCTCAAGGTGGAGAGCAGGCCTCAACGTCAGGCAAGTATGGTTTCAGGAACATGTATTCTCAGTATCTGTTTTGATTGTGCTGGTCCAAATGCCCCAGCATCAGTTCTTTGAACACCACAGGGTAAGAAAGAAGTATGGTTTAAGTGAAGAGACAAACAATGTTAGAGACATGTATTCAATATTTGACCATGTTTGTTCCTGAGGACTCCCCTATGAAATTATTTGGAAATACTGGTTATAGATCTTCACAAAATATGGATTCCAACTCAGGAAAAGTCCTGAGAAAGCTCTTCATATTAAAGTGAGAGGAATAGTTTATTGATTATATCATCACCATTGTCATCACAATGATGGGAAGTTACTGTTAATATTTTCCACATTTTATCATGGGCAGTGTGCTTATAATACATGTCAGGGATTAAGTAACTTCTTTTGGAATGAAAAATACATCTTTACATACTGAAAAGTGTGTGTTTCTGAAAATATTGCACTTTTTTGCAGTCTCATGTTCAGGTTCAGAGTATATGGCTAAAAACAATTAACTGAATCACAATTAGTAACTAGTGCAACTTTCCTAATTTATTTCTGAGAATTACAGATTATAAAAATTTCGCTTGAGGTTTTGATGAATGTTAAGAGATATTTTCAACAATTTTTATTCATATGCTCCCTGGAAGGATTTGAAGGTATATTCTTATTCTTTTAGAATCATAAAGTAGAGCCATAGAATCATATTAATTGCTTACTTTACTCAAAAAGATATCCAGGAAATTCCAGGAGATGTTCTGCTCTTCGTTACCAAGAGACCAGGAAAAATCATTGAAAGAGATAGCACTCCTGATCATAAAACACCCAGGCATGTTTATAATGAATTATAAAGGACTCTTATATAAATCCTACCTAGCTTCATGCTTTCATACTCCTATCTTTGACAGAGTATCTTGGAATAAGCTGTCCCTGGGTCTAGTTGTAAGTGAAATAAAACTCTTGTTGCAACCCTATTTCAAAACAAAGGATTCTTCCAGTTAAAGATACCCCTGCTCATTGCAGGAGGGTTGATCTAGATCACCTTCAAAGGTCCCTTCCAACCCAAACTATTCTATGATACTGTGATTCACATAGCATGGCAAAACATGAAACTTTCAGTAAAGGACCAACAGACAGAGGAATAGCCATTGCTCTGGGGTAAATCATGGCAGAGCTGAGTCTGGGAGTCCTGTATTGACAACTGGTGACCTGGGGAAACAATGACAGGAAGATGCATGACATTTTTCCAACACATAGTCAACAGCACATCCTAGCTTCTGTAATGTGACAAAACTTTTGCACTGGTAGTGTTAATATTCACACCATTTTTTCTTTAAACTTTCTGGAGATAGTTTCCAGACAAGCATGTGCGGTTATTGAGACAGATAAGGGTGCCTGATGTTTCTTCTTTCTCTGCTGTTTGGTAGTTTACAGAGCAGATTCTTCAGTTGCTTGTGGAGTAAAGCCAAACCTGATGAGCCGTGCAAGGGTAGTACAGGAGCAGAGAGAGTTTGCTGTGCAACGTGCTCCATGGCTGGCTGCACTGCTGACATCATAGGGTGAAGCTGAAACAGCCAGTTTCAATGCCATGTTTCATCTTTTCCAGTTTCTTCATTTTTTCTTGTGTAAGTACTGTGAATATGCATGGACCTCTGGCTTCCATTAATAAGATGCTCCTCTGAGCATTGTTAGTGTTTTCTGACAAGTGTACATCTCAGTTTTTTTCACTAGCTGAGTGATGGAGTTCTCTTAACCGGTTCACATGCTGGGACACAGGAAGATCTGGACTCGCTGCATGAATCAGCACTGCCTTGTAGCTTTTCATATTTTTTTTTAATGCCTGCATACAGGAGAGTATCTGACTCTTAGTGCTGATTGATCTCTTGGAGAAACTTCTCCTGGTAATACTCTCTTTTTTGAGAAACTTGTCCAGAGAATACCATTTCTTCTAATCAAAAGATAGGAATTTAAGATGTTATGTAAGTCTTCTCCTTATCCCGTTTTCTGGAAAGTGACCTTGCCATGGTGACAAAATATGTGAAATCACGGAACAGAAGATGAGTTTTAGTAACTGCTCTGGAAGAGCCAACATGCTGCTATCGCTAGTTATGAGCTTTTTCAGCAAAGGCAAACCTACGCTTCAGCTGCTAAAGGGTTTTCTCCAATATCAGGTTCCTTTTGTTGTGTAATATTTGATTTAATACAGGTTGTTTAGACTCATTAAAGGACTCACATCTTTTTGACACAAAAAAATGGTATTTACACAGATTTTGTTAGAAAAGCAAAATGAAACTTAGGTGATATACATTTGAAATAAAAGCATTGAAACTTGGAATTAAGAGATGGAGTATATTTCATATTAAGTAGCCTGTCAAATTCAGAAAGTTCCCTGCTGCTATTGAAAACTGGAAAAAAGAGAAAAAGACAAAGTCTTGATTAAGATGAAGTTTTTATTCATTTATTTATTGTTTTAACAGTAAGCATGCATACACATGTATGTATACACACACACACGTGTGTGCATGTATACCGTAAGAAATCAACCTAAAAATCCTGATTCAAACACTGCAAAATTATTTTTAGATGTAATCTGTTAGACTTTGTTTCCCTGAAACCCCTTGTAGCCAGAGAGTCCACATTTATCTTTTCTACCTTAAAATTCTATTTGTAGATGCTTTGTAATGCCAGTGGAGAGCCTACAATGCACCAAAATGAACCACTCTTTAGCTTCATTTATACACGTGGTGTGTCTGAGGAAGTCAGGGAAGATATGGAAGAAACTGATAGGGAAATAAATAGCACAGTGAGAGATATACTCGGTTTATTAGCTGCAGTATGAACCCTGACCTGGTTTCTGCCACCTGTTCCTTTGGACTGCTATTGTTGAACTAAATCATGAGCACATGAATGCACTCTTGTGCCTCCTCAGAGAAGAGAGGTTGACCTCCTTCCTATGGTCACATTCTGCCCAAAGGGATTCTGTTCCTGACAACTTCATTGGTTATCTCTGAATTTTGTTGTAGAAGTTTATCACAGAATCATAAAATACTTGGGTTAGAAGGGACTTTTCAGGTCATCTAGTCCAACCCCTCTGTAAAGAGAATGGACATTTTCAACTAAATCAGGTTACTCAGAGTCCTGACCAACCTAACCTTGAATGTTTCCATAGATGGGCCATCTACAACCTCTCTGATGAACCTGTTCCAGTGTTTCACCACCCTCATAATAAAATTTTTCTTCCTTATACCTAGTCTGAATCTACCCTTTTTAAAGTTCAAAATCATCATCCCTTGTCCTATTGGAACAGGCCCTGAAAAAAAGTCTGTCCACATCGTTCTTACAAGTCCCCTTTAAGTATTGAAATACACCAGTAAGGACTCCCTAGGACCTTCTCTTATCCAGGCTGAACAATCCCAACTATTTTAGCCTGTCTTCACAGGAGAGGTGCTCCAGCCTCCTGATCATCTTCTCTGGACTTGCTCCAACTGCTCCATGTCTTTCTTGTACTGGGAACAAGAGCAAGCTGGATGCTTGCTGTCTGTTCTTGTGAGACCCCCAGGTGAGGTCTCACAAGAACAGACAGAAGGGGAGAATCACCTCTATCTATTGTCTTGCTTGTGATGCTGGTTTTGATGCAGTCCAGGATATGATTGACTTTCTTAGCTGCAAGAAAAATTCATTTGACCAGATTGATTTGAATTTTTTTCTTGGGGAATTTTTTTTTCTTGGGAAAAAAATATAAAATCAGACCATGACTGCTTTTATATTTTGCCCCGTTTTTGATTTCTTGTAACATGCATTATTTTAAGAAGTAGCAATGCATATAGAATGTGTTGATTTTATAAAAATGAAATGTTTTTCTCAGTTAAGAATAACATTCCCTCTGGAAAATTTCTTTGCAAAAAATTCATACATGTAGTTCGTTTCAAAATGGAAAGATGTCAAGTTTTGCAACCTTGTCATCCATAGGGAGTTTCCAACCTTTGCATAGGTTGCTGGAGAATATAGATACGAATGTGTTTGAGTGTTAAGCATGAGAAAATCTAAACAAGAATATCCTCAACATAATTATAGTAAGAAAAATGGTGGCAGTACTGCAGATTGGTGTTATCCATACTTATAAAATATATTAGCATAATTTATGGCTATGTACTATAACATGATTCCATGATTCCCACTGGTATGTGTGTATGTGTGGGTGTGGGTGGATGGATGTAGTTTTTCCTATACTTCTCATCAGAGAATAACATGGAGGGAACTGAATGAACTCTAAATTGAATAATCTGCATGGTGGACCACAGAAAGTTTGATAGCACAGATCACCATGTCTGATTTCTTAGCAGGGTCAATTGGTCCTTGTAGATTTCTACTGAAGTGAATGAATGCCATGCCCTTCCTTCAACTGTTTATTGAAAAAGCTACCATGGATTGACTATTCAAAAGGTTACTGAATAGTGCTTTATTAGAAAGGTGATTTCCCAGAAGAAGTATTGACTGCATTACAGAATTAACTATGAATTATATTACAGAATAACCAATTGGTATTTGGCTGCAGTGCCAAGATTCACACTGATAATGTCAATCTTGAATATAAACTGCAAAATATGAATATTTTGTTAGCTTTTGCTATCAAAAGAATTTTTGAGTTATGGTCTGAGGCCTTTCAATCTCATGGAAGCTCTTTCAATTTTTTTTTTTTTGTGTGGTGATATTGGTCCCACTGAGTAATAGGTTTTTCTAGAATAAGTGAAAAAACAGCTAAAGACACAGTTTAGCTTTTGAAAGAACAAGTAGGAAATCTGGATAAAAATAAAAGAACAACCCACAAATAAATGTTAAATCATAGAATGGCTTGGGTTGGAAAGGATCTTAAAGATCATCTAGTTTTGAAGTAAATATTACAAATTTTTGTTCTAATAACAAATGCTATAATGTTAGAAGCTAGTTCCACAAACAGCACAAGCAATATCCTATGTCTCACAAAATTAGGGAAAACCAAAATAAATTATTCTTTCTGTGTGCCACATCAGCACCTGGAAAAGTGATAAGTACAGAATGAGATGTTGAGTATATCTATATGTTATTAGTTTGAATGACTGCAGAGTAATGATGTCAAATACCTGTGGAGTGCAGCTCAAGAGTTTCCTACTGTGACACTTTTATTGTGCCTCATTCTTGGCTTATGCAAACACTGCTGGGTATTTCTGTTAGCCCAGGAATGCATGATGTTTAGCGTGCTTAAGCAGACTCATAGGGAGAGAATTTGAGTCATTGCAATTAAATACCCCCTCCTCAGTATTCTTCTGTAGATTGGGTTCCATATGAATTCCACAAAAGGGGAATTAGGATTAGCAGATGTTATAGGGTCAAATGTAAAGCATGTGTAGAAATTAATTAGTAAATGAATGAGATTGCTGCTGATTTTTAATCAATGACCAGACTCCTTTTCCACTCAAAAGTAGGAAGCAAGACCGGAATCTGTGTATATGTGCGCTATCTGCAAAAGCACACGCTTTCAGAGACATTGATAAGTAGGCATAGTAAAGGCAGTAAAATGGTATGTAGTCAACCTCCTAATTCCAAGAAAGAATGAAACGTTCCAGTAATTCTTCGTAGATGTTCACCTAGCCACTTCCTACGCTTGTGTCTGTTACCAGCAAATCAAATTTGGCGCTTTGAAAACCACATCATCAGAGAGTTCTTCCCATTATCTAATTTGAATCTTCCTTCATAAAGTCTAAGTTCTTGTCTTCTTTCCTATCTCTCATAGACCCGAAAAACAGCCTTCCCCTTTACAGCATCCTTCAATGTACTTGGAGACTGTTATAATAATTCTTATCTTCTCTGCTTTGAATTAAATGGGCCCATTTTGTTTGATATTTTGATGTTGGGTTTTGTCTTGTTATCTAGACCCTAATCATCCTCTCTCTGCACCCAGAGAAAAGTTTGCAATCTTGGTAGACAAACTTCCCATGAATGTAGGAGATTCAGTTTCATAATCTCTTTGTCTCAGATTAAAAAAGAGGGGAAATAAACCAATCACATACTTGGAACATTTACAGAGCCTGAATTCAGACTTGTAGTGGCACCAAAGGAAATCTGTTCTCAAATTGACTTTAATCAGATAGACTTGGATGATGTCTCTGTTTTTCATAAATCTTGAATCAGTGTTTTATTCCTCATCACTTGTTACTTCCATATTTATCACCAAAATTTATATACTTAGAGATGAGTCATGTGTGACATTTTTTCAATATTTCATTCTTAAAATGGCCACATATTTAACAAAGAGGAACACCTTACAGTTTATTCAAACATTATAAGGATAAGGATTTACAAAAATGTTATTTGCAGAATACGTTCACATATTTTAGATAACACACCAAAAAGATTCATTTTAAATAGAAAAAAATAATAAATTTTAACTAAGATAATTCATTTGGCTCAGGATAATTTAAGAAGAATACACAGGAATGATTTTGATTTTGCTGATGTTTGTTTTTGTCTGTTGGTAGATGAAATTAAAGGAAAGGTTTTGCTGGTTTCATGTCAAGTACTTGAAAGCCACAGAAAGGGTAATGTCTGCACTTTTAAAGATATGCACGCCTAATAGAAGAACATCTGCTTTTCAAATGCAGTGTTTTTCTCTGAGCAATGATGGGGACCCATGTGGAATATTTTATTTAGCATAAACACTTTGAAATCAGCCTGTATAAAAAATTCTGAACTTTCCTTGGAGAAAAAAAAATATGCAGGTTACTCAGCTCAGAGATATTTTTTTGTGAAATCTATGTGTTTACTTTTACTACAAGACATGCCTCTATTTGTAGCTTTTTGTGTGCAGGAATTTGCTAGGAAACTGGGGGACTTACTGTAAAAGTGAAAAGGAAAGGTTTCAAAGCTGAATTTTAAGCTGGTATTTAGCAGATTGTTTATTTAACTTTTATGCAGGGAATTAGGAAATCACTTATGTAGCTGCTTTAAATCCTATACGTATTTTGTATTTATGCTTATATGCAGTGACTTAATGTAGATAAAGAGATACTGTCAAAAACTGATAATCAGTACAAGAAAAATAGTTGTCAGTGAGATGTTGATTTGGTATGTTGCCTACTTTTATTACTTTTGCAAACCTGACTCAAACTGAAAAGAGTAGTCCTATTAGAGTATGAAAATTTACACACACTTAGCTTTACCGCCTCTGAATATTGCCATTAAAATTAATGGAAACACTCACAGGCCTTGGGGTTATTCAAAAAGTATTGAAGCATATGCTCAAGTCCCTTTACCTTTGAAGGGATGCAAGAACAAGTTTATAATTAAGCTGGGGATTGTGACATCTATGTCTTATGCTCCAGGTATGCAGCTCAGCCCACATATGTGGCTTTTTTTTTACCCTCTCTACCCCAGAAAAAATATATTATATATCATATATAATATATGTATAATATATATATATTATATTCCACTCTTCAAGTGGAAGAATGGTTTTCTTTAAATGAGTAAGTATTAAAGGTATAAGCAGTAGTATACTATCATATAATGATACATATAGTGCAGATTAACACATAAATCCTGATTTAGAGACTATTTAGTGAGGTATTTAAGGCAGCTCTACTCACTTCTGTTTATATATGCAGAGCCCTTGTGGCATTACCTGTATGTTCATAGCAAGGCGCTGCTCTCCGGTGCTAAGGCAACTTCCACTGCACATTTAAAGCAAAGCTAAGCTGTCTTGCCTCAACTACTTCCCCAAAAAACAGGGCTGCTGCATCCAAATTGCCCATGGGAAGCAATCCACAGAGCAGACTCCTGAACCGTGCCCAGAAACTGCTGGAAAATTGCTAACTGGGCAAGGCCAAAAGCCTTCCAGGGCCTGTGCTGAAAAGTTGACTTCAGGGAATGACCATATGTTGATATTTAGGTCTATGTCTTTGACATAGTTGGATTTCTGGAACAGCTAATTCAGTTAAAGGCAGTGATGTGGAGAACAGATGTTTACAACTAAAATTTAAAGAGCACACTGAATGTGAATAGACTTTCTGAATGATGAAAAAAGGCTTGGTGTGTTCACATTTCATATTAATACTAATCATCCAACCATGTACAATAAGGTAAAACCAAAGCAATTTTAAACAGATGGACTGTTTTTCTCCTTATAATGTAAAACTTAACACTGTATCTACAGAGTTAAATTCGTTGCACTTAACTTCATCCATCTGAAAAAATAAGTATCTAATTTAAACCAATCCCCTAGGGCAAATTGGCAGCCTGTGAAGCAAGAAGATCACTTGAAGGTGCTAACATTGCACTCTGAGCTACATAGCTCCAACAGGAGGCGTTAAATGCTTCTTTCACTGCCATTCTACTTTTAGTCATGTTCAAGGAAAACTGTACACTGAAAGAGCTTAGAAAGAGCCTAATATGAATCTCATCTTGAATGTCCAGTTAGCTAAGGATAAACTTTGATAACCGAAAAGATTACCAAATAATGATAGTAAACATTAAATGAACGGACAAATGTTGATACATCACATTTGTGACCATTGTATGAGTTAATAAAACACAGCAATATTTGTATTTAACTGAGAGTCGACCTATCTGCAATTATAAATTACAACTGTGGTTACAAATACGATAAAATTGCCATGTCATCTATACTACATCCAGTAGATTTTCTCTACTAGCCCCAAGGCACTATGTGCTGAACACGTTTCTCAAATAATTTATAAAACTTCTTGAGATATACATCTTGTTAATATATTACTCAGAATTATTAATTAAAAATCTATTTCCCAAAACATTTAGGATTTTTTGGTTCTTCTGAATGAAAAAATTCTTTCCAATTCTTGTCAGTGTATTCATCTTCCCCTGGGATTGCAAATAGTTTTTTCAAAGCATTTTTGCCTCCACGCTGTTTGCTAAGAGTTTATTTAACATACAGTTATCACTGATTTCTTTTTATTACTTTTGACATTCAAATTCCAGTTAAATCATAACCACATTGCTCTTAGTCCTAGATTGGAAGGGAGAAACGTTAGAAACATTTTCTCATTGAAGTCTTTTATATGTGAGAATTTTCTCTACTTAATGATGAACAACAGGCACTTTCCGCTAATCCCACCTCTCCCCCTCCCAATCTTTGAGTCATAGCTTTGGTGTAGATTCATATATATATATTTTTGTCCTCCTGCAAGAAAACAGAAATGAATTTCCAGCAATCACATGGGAAAATTTTCCACCAACTGCTGTGTGGTATAGCAGTGGGTTTTTTATTGATTTTATTTTAGAATATTTTCCTCAGATGAGAAATTTCTTCAGTTAAAATTGACTAGATCAATATGAGTTTTGCTTTGGATACTTTTGTGTTATTAATATCTAAACCCATTAAACAACTCAGACACAATACTTAATAGTTCTTCACCTCTGATCTCAGCATGTTCCTTTGTCCTGATAGCAAGAAATTAGAAGGGCTACTGTACAAGCTCATTTTCTTGCACAAAATTATCTTCCTTAGAGCTCCAAAATACATACAACGCACAGTAGAGCAAAGTTGTCTACAAAGTCAAAATCACACAGAATCAAAGAATGTTTGGAGTTGGAAGGGACCCTGAAAGATCATCCAGTCCAACACCCCTGTCAGAGCAGGATCATCTAGAGTAGGTCACACAAGAACATGGTCACGCAGGTTTTGAACGTCTCCAGAGAGGTAGGCTCCACAACCTCTTTGGGCAGTCCATTCCAGTGCTCTGTCATCCTCAGAGTGAAGAAGTTTTTCCTTATGTTCACATGGAACCTCCTATGCTCCAGGTTGCACCTGTTGCCCCTTGTCCTATCATTGGACATCACTTAGAACAGCCTGATTCCATCCTCCTGATACTCACCCTTTACATATTTATAGAGATTGATGAGTACACCCCTCAGTCTCCTCTTCTCCAGGCTAAAGAGACCCAGCTCCCTCAGCCTGTCCTCATACGGAAGATGTTCCACTCCCTTAATCATCTTAGTGGCCCTCTGCTGGACTCTTTCAAGTAATTCCTGGTCCTTCTTGAACTGAGGGGCCAGAACTGGACATAATATTCCAGGGACGATCTCATCAGGGCTGAGTCTTTAAAAAAATTTTCTTCCACTTACACTTGCAAGAAGTGGCCATTCTTGGGCTGAATAAAAAACATGTGGTGGGGAAAAAAAAATCAAAGTTGTATCAACTAGTTATTTTGCCTCTATTATCACACCTTTAAAAGCCTTAGAAGATACATTTTTCAAAACTGTAAGTTTAGGTTCTCTGCTAACTGTTGTTTCCAAATGACTGCTGACATTTGGGCATTGAACAGTTATTGGTTCCCTTGAAAATTTTGCATAAATCTGCTAGATTCCTTCAACTGACTCTAGAGCAATGCCACTCTCTCCCACCCTCCAATGCAAGAGAGAAATTGTGTGAGAAATGCCCTAATCGCTTGGAGCAAACACTCAGAAATCCAGAGCATAAAAAAGATTATTCTCTGGTTGTTCACTAGGTAGTATGTTTTATATAGGGTCACACATGATGTGGATTATTGCTTCAAAATAAAGGTTATTTATAATCACGTGTGTTATACCTACTACCACCTTCCTAGGTAGGAACTGAACTTAGTCTGTAAAAATCTGCACCCCTAGAATGCCACTATGTTAATGTGTATGACATTGTTAGTGTGTGAGCCAATCTGTGCTTCTGGCAACAGAGCACTCATTTTAAAATCTTATATAGAAATGAACTATAGAAAACTTTCTAAAAAAACCTGTTACTTGAAAGTCTAACACTAAAACTTTTGTAGGATTCAGCTGGATAATTTCCACTGTCTCAAAAGTAATCATCCATGCCAAACCTTATGCATCATTTTGATTTATTTGCAGGATTAGGTGTTCAGGTATCATGAAAGAACCATGCAGCTCTTTGAAACACGATTCCTGTAAGTACTATTTCAGAACAATTTCAGTTCTTCTTCTTAATCCCTGTGTTTCTGAAGCATCTGCCTAAGTTTGGATTTCTAAATTTCAATATTTATTGGGAATTTCAAATGGCTCCAATTCTGTCATGTGCAGAATTTGATGCTTCATGTTAAAAATTCCTTATACTTTCAGTTCTTAAACACTAGCTGGAGTCAGACAGATCTCCAGGATAGAGGTAATGTATTGAAGCTGTTGGTTTGCAAGAACCCAGAGCTGTCAGGAAGCATCAGGAGCAGGGCTGCTCTACAATGACAAGTGAACCCAGAGCCAATGAGGCACACAGGATGGAGACTTATAGTATCCAAAGAAGAGGAAGGTCCAGGGATAATAGTCATGGCAGCCAATGGCCTTGACTGTCAGACAAGTCTGTAGTGATGAAGCAGGCCTATTTGTAGGTCTGAGGTATCTTCCAGGCTATGGGTGAGAGATGGAGGGAAAAATAAGACACAGTCTGGGGGAAGTGCTAGTGACAAGTGAGAGCACCTCAATCTTCATCTGGATTGGATGCTGGCATGATGTTAAGTACTAAAAACCAAGTATAATGGCAGCCAAGGTAGTTGCTTGCAAAAGTAGATGGATGTTTGTCTCAACTGGCTCCAGAATCATCTGATCTGGTATGAAAAAGGTAAGTGAGTGTGGAGGTATGGAGAAGGTCAAGTAGCAGACAGCAGAGCTGGACAGTGTACAGAGAATATCCTCCAGCAAAGGCTTTTTGCAGACACAACCTGAGAAATCAACTGTTGAAGAAGACCAAAGTGGAACATTTTCATATTTACGCAGTGTGATTTTCCAGCTTTGCTTTTTACATTCAAATGCAAGTTAAAAACTGTAAAGTGAGGGCTAGCAAAACATTCACTTGCAGATTTTCTCTCTAATAATTATTTCAAATTTATCCTTTGTATAAAAAAATATTGCTTACTGATTTTTATATTTTAACAGAGATTTCTGTAAAAATTAAGTGCTTGCTTCAAGAAATTATATGGTTCTCCCTTAAGGGAGCAGCATTTTAGGCAAAGGAACTTGGTGCTAGAATTCTGAGCAATTTTTCTGCAAGAGCAAGAAAAGGGATCTGAGTCAGCTTGAAGACTGGAAAAGAGGTAAATGCAATAAATTTGTGCAAACTATGAACTCTATATCCTTTTCCCCCTTTAAAAATAGATTGGCAGATTAAAAAAATGTTTCAACTTGTTTGAACAATCATGAACATGAACACCAAAGCTCGTTCTTATTTTTATGTTCTTTGGAGTTGTTCTTTTGTCATTAGAATTGTGTTCCTCATCCTGGTGCCTTCCATTTACTGACAGTTTTAGCCCCGAGCTGAGCCTAAAATTTGAAATTTACCATAAGAAACGGGGAAGTAATTTACAGTAATTGCCAGTATTTTTAAGTGCAGCTTTAAGATCCCTGATGTTGTTAATGGACAGAAAGTTCAAAAAGGCAATTCCATTAATCTGTGTAAAAGTAAGCTGTCCTTCCTAGAGTGACCCTTTTTTTGAGCTTCATGCAACTTTTTGTTATTTAGTCTGATGGTTTAGCACTTGCAGCTGCCTGAGATGAAAGTGGAAGATAGGTCAATGAAATAGTTCATGCAGAAATACTGTGGAAAACACATATTGCTCCTTTTCATGAAGTAACTGGTATATGGGAGGATCTAACAGCACCTTCTCTCTCGAATTGTCACATTTTGCTCTTTCTCAAACATAATTTTGAAGGGTAAATGGCAATTTTCTGCTTTGAAATAATACAGTAGCTCACCGCATTTGGAGCATAAGTGCCAATTAGCTAGATTAGAATTTTAGGAGCCAATTTACTTTCTGAGAGAAGATAAAGGCTCCACTGCCATTGAAAGCCAAGTACCTTATGTCTTTATGTTAGAGTTATCCTATATCAGGAAGTAGGAGACAAAAAATAATCTAACCAGAAAGTTAAATTCCCATCAGTGGTGCATACTTATGTTTGGGATTCCCTTTGTGCATATCCACATGGTATATTTCCACAAATGTCACTGACCTTGAAAGACTTGTCGCTTTTTTAAGGGTCTTTGATTACACCCATCTGAATGTTCTCAAATCTTCTGTCACAGTTTGGAAGAACTATTTGTAAAAAGATGATAGTTGCTGCAGACTTTACAGGGAAGGCACAAGATTCCCCTCCAAGGGCTCGTTCTATACCAAAGCAAATATGAAAATAGGTGACTGGAAATTGATGGTCTGGAAAAACTACATTCTCTGGAAAGCTTAATGCCACAAGAGGATTTTTTTTTCCCATACAGAATTTAATGTTCCAAAATATGTAAAGGGATAAAACATTATTAGTACCATGCTATGTTATTTTTGCTGAAATGGGAACAGCGTGGGTGGGTGACAAACTCAAGGGAATGAAAATGTCCATTACTAGCAGCTGAGTAATGTTGACTATCTTATCTTTTCAGTGGGCTAAAAATCATCATTGGGAAGCTCGGGTGAAATGGTCTTTTCTTATTTACTGTTTTGAAGTACATTTTTAATCAGCTATTTATATTCCCTCAAATTCTCCTTTATTATATCAGATTGCAAACCATAAAAAGAATAATTAAAGGTAAGAACTGCTAATTATTACTGAAAGGACTAGTGATTTTTTTTTAGACATGTTTGCAAGGCCCTGAATCAGGTGCTATTGAGGAATAGATTTTAGTAAGATGGATAAGATAGAAATATGAGTTTGGTCGGGTTAATGTGGGTCCTTTTAATGTATGTATAGTGTAAGACTACGCGATTATTATATGTTGATACTTAGATATGTTTACTCACGGTTGCTTTTGAAAAACCTCTCTTGAGCCCTTCTTTGGTGTTCAGAGAATAACTTGAGGTCATTTGTAATTCCAAAATGAACAAATGAATGCGGAGGAATCAGATGACCAGAGCAATTGTAGCTGGTTTTGTTTCCCTTCTGCGTTTGGGAAGAAATATTGTAGATTACACTGGATCAGCCAAACCTGAGTTCAAGACCTCATCCAGAGTGTTGAAACTCCTTGGCAAAGCTAAGTAACATCTGCAAAGACTTGGGCGGATGTTATGTATAGACACGACACACTCAACTCATATTGCAAACTGTTCAAAATTGTCATTTTTTAACCATTTCATGGGGGTTTAGTGCATCAGTAAAGATGAAATTTCAAATATTTATGAAAATTTACTGGGTTATATACATGCATACATACATATATACATATACACATTATATGTATATTTGTAAATACACCTGTATATTTGTGTCTCTGTGTATAAATCACTGTATTTTATTTTCAAAATACCATCTTAAATCTCATACATGATCTTACTACACTCAGTAGGAATTATACCTAGTGAATAATACAGCCATAGCAAAACAACTACAAAAAATTCCAGACATCAGGTTTTGCTTTTAATACCACATCGTTTTAAAGCTAAGTCAGTTAGAAAAGATTTAGTAGAATCAAAACTTATCTGTTGGTAGTTTGCCATTACAGATTTATATTAAAGGCATATATAAAAAAAACCCCACAAAAACACAAAGAAAGAAAACAGAAAGCTCACCACAAAAATGTTTGATTTACAATGCTGTTTTCCACAGGGTTTAAAAGTCAATTTTCCTAACCTCACACAAAACAATTAAATTAAGCAAAATCTTTCCTGGTTATTTTTTTGTTTTCTGTATTAGATACCAAGCCCCAAATCTTTTTTTTTTGAAAGTGTGTACACATGACTGTCACTTCCAGTATTGCCCTAAAAGGTGCCATGCTTTGCCATACAAAAAGACAACATAGGTCCTAGGAGTACAAAGTTCTATAAAACAATTGCATAAGCACATGGAAGTTTAAATGTTTGATTTACCTTGCTGAGTTTTTAGTAGACTAAGAGTGATTTGTACATTAGTAGATCCAGCCCTGTGTACTTGATGACACAGGTACTGCTAAGATGAGGAAGCAACAGTTTTGGAAATGAAATGGGATATCATAAGTAATTTTATGTAATTCCAAGAAAAGATTGAAACCTGAAATTGCTTCCTCCTGGAAAATTTTGGTATTTCAGCATTAGTATTTACAGACAACTCAGGGAAAAAAAGAAAACTATCAAAATGATATATGAAATAGGAACTTTTAAAAAGCTTTCTGGTACAAAAGTGAAACAAATAATTTTCTAAATGGATACTTTCTATTGGAGATCACTTAGTGCAAAATGTACCTGTTTGAATTAGTATGTTGTCTTAGGAAACTACTGTGTTGTTTTAGGAGACTTACATTTTATTTGGCATCTTTTTAGAGTCCTCTTCAACAAGCTTATTGGACAGAAAACATCTTCATAATATGCTGCAGTCATGAGTTCTTCAGCTTTATTCAGGCATAGTATAAATCTTGTCTTGAGGTGGAAGGGTTATAACCCACCAATATATCTTAAGAGTTATGTCTGTCACAAATAAATGTCAAATTGGTCCAAAAGTAGAAGAAAAAAAAGAAAAAAGCAAAAAAAGAAACAATAGAATGGACCTTGAACTACTCTTGAAATCTTTGACATTTTATGTTTTTTTTCCTCCACATCATGTGGGTGGAAAATAATTTGGTTTTCTAATCAATCTGGTTCATCAATCTAGCTCTGCTCATGAAAACTGTGCAAAACCCAAGAGTGCTGAGTAACTAACTGAATTGTGAGATTAAGAGAGTTGTCTAGTTTTTGTGTATGTATGGCAGAAGAAGTGTTCCTTAATGGTCCCAAGTGTGGGTTTACATGTTATCTCAAGATGGCCCATTACATGCATGGTATGAAGAGAAAGTGAATTAATAGTAATGAAGGTGCAATTACTGGACGAATGGAAGGCATACAATGGGTCTCTGAAAGACATGCATACTTATGTTTACATTTGCAAAGAACAGTCTCTATAAAACTTTTAAAAACATATCCCTGTGTAAAGGTATAAAAGGTATCAGACTTTTTAAAGTGTTAACATAATGCTACAACTAAATCTCCACAGGTAAACTCCTGATTGTAAGTACATACTTCACCCAAATCATACAAGCATGAACAATTACATGGATTGGTAAAACAGATCTAGTTTTACCCTTTGCATCATTCATTTCTCTCCAAAGTCCAAGTATAATCAATCCCAAACTATAACTGGTTGGAACTTTTACAATAATTCATTTTTTGTTAAAAAAGTAACTAACAACCAAAACATATTGCATGAATATACCGGATTTAGTGAGACTTAACAAAAAACTCTTCAGCTGTCCATTGGATTTTCTGCTTAATATGATACTCAATGGGAGTGAAACTTTTGGGAGAAAAAAGTTACTTTGCGGACGGAAAAAAAATATTTCTGTCTCAGTTTGGGCTTGATCAATGTATCTAGATATGACAATAGAGAAACGCCTGCTTTCTTCAGGAAACAGGACTCTCTTTTTCTTGACTTATCCTCATCAAACAACTTCTGAGCCCACGGTCAGCGAAGTAGA
The DNA here is from genome assembly GCA_013400835.1 of Zapornia atra. Classification (NCBI taxonomy): domain Eukaryota; kingdom Metazoa; phylum Chordata; class Aves; order Gruiformes; family Rallidae; genus Zapornia; species Zapornia atra. The sequence goes on along the minus strand of VZTU01010747.1, from coordinate 6,342 downwards.
GTTATCAGAGCTATTAAGTTCTGCCAAGAGAGCCTTTACTAATTACCCCAGTGACAGAAGTGAACTTCATGTGTACTGGACACGTGGGAACATACATTCATTTCCAAAACATGGCTTCCTAGGAAACTAGGCATCACTGTCCACAAGGCTCTTGGAGGCATTAGCTGTTTGTAAATGCATTAACATTTAGCTTGAATGATAGGAATCTAAAGGATAAACTGTTTTGCCCAAGGATGTCTCTTTGTTGCTTTGTTGTTTTTTAAGAAATACATGCACATCACAACACAAATCTCCACATTAGCGTGCTCCAAGGGACCAAACCCTGCCATAAGGTGAAGTCAGCCAAAGGAAACTAGGAGGCCAGTAAGTGTCTCTGCCTGTCTTTGGAGAATGAATATGTGAGGCTTGGGAACTCTCCAAACACCTGCACCTCTCTGTGTGCAGTATCAGGAGTGTGAGAATCATCTACAGACGTGGACTCTGAATGTGCACAGATATCTCAACTCTAGAATACAAACTGGCCTGGTGACACTCAGCCTAAGCATAAACCTCCAACTCTATAGTTTTACATTCCACATGCACTGGGCTGATGTGAATTAGCAGTAATGAAAATGATTTAGGTGTGTTCAGCTTGGCCCCCTTTTAAACCTCAGCAGTGTAGGAAGCTGTGGGAACCAGCAATGAGACTGGTAGACATGAAAACATTCAAGTCAGGAGTTATCTGGCTTCTCACTGTTGGTGGACTATCAGTCAAAAGCAGCAAACAAAAGAGGGAGGGATGAAGGTGGCCAGCTGCTAATTCACTGTAGAGAAAAGTGCCACACGAAGAAAGGCCTATGGTCATCCCACATTGAAAAAAAATTAGCCAGCAATGAGAGAAATCGTGCTTTGCTGCACCTCCCAGAGGACATCCATATGGTGACTCACAAAGTCCATTGTGCAGGTTTACAGGAGTTGGAAAATATCCCCCACACCTTGCATTCCTCTTGAGCAGACTAAGTGAAACCATATCACAATAATTAATACTCTCGCCCACTGCCAGTGTTAAAAACAACAGAAAAAATATTTCAATTTCCTTGAAATGTTTTACTCAGTGGTTTCTTTGTAAGTTCCACTTTTAAAATAATTTCAGCTAAGGGTAGGCCTACATTTGGTTTGAGTGTTTGTTTAATGGCTGTCTTCAAAATGTTATTGGAATGTTTTATATGAAACATTCATGGGCCAGAAATGTAGGTCCATCTCTTATCATTCAACTTATAGAATAATTTTATTCACCACATTTTCTCCATCCCTCAGGTCCAGAAGATATTTAACTAATCACACACAAGATATTTAACTAATCACACACAGTGGCCTGCATTCGATGGGAAGCAGTGAGGGGGACTGTTCTCCCTTCTGCCCTATAGCTTTTGGTCTTGGGTACCCTTAAGAGAATGAGTTTTGTTTGTCTGGAAGAAGAAGGATTTGGTACTCCTTGGTGCTCTTCCTAGCAAGCAAGCTGCAGGCTGTGAAGGGCATTAGTGGCTACCACCGCTTGTGAAATTGCACCATATGGCTAACTCTTTGACTCTAACATTGGTTGAAGGGCGAGTGTTTAAGGGCTGCCATCCACTGGGTAAGTACCTGTGACCTGATGGGCAACTGCATGCCCTATTGGCTCTGGTAACATATCTGTGAGGCAAAGTGAGATAATTGAAGTTTAAATGTTTAATTTCATGTTTCCCACTGAAGCTACCATGTAGAACATAGTTGCTCATGTGAAGTTATGGTAATTTGCTTGACATCCAATCTTTCCTAACAGCCAGATCAAATTTCTCATCATTTTAAGTTCTCAACTTTAGGATAACACCTCCTTGATCAACGCTGAAGATATAGTTAGGCTGCAACATATACAAAAGTTAGGTGCCATTATGGATCTATTCCTTGGTTTAAAAGCTTACTCTCTCATTTACCTGTCATGATCCAGGAAAATGGCCTGAAAAAAGCTGAGAACTCTCATTAAATTACTCAGTCTCTTTCACAATCTTGAGTATTTGATTACTGTCTCAGTCTATCCAATCTGTAGAATGTTAAACTTTTCCATTGTAAAGGTACTTCCAGTTATTAATCCTACTTTCTGGTAGCTGAGGACTTAAAATATTTAATGTCTGCTGAGTATTTCTATGTTCAGAGAAGAGGCAGTGAAGGAAAGGGTAAGCCTTTTAGATTTAAAATAAATATAAACATTATTTTGTAAACCTTGTGCTAAGCAAGGCAGTAAACATGTTTTCCCATAGTTTCCTGACATAGAAATGCTATTCTTTTCTTGATACAGTAATCAGCATCAAAGTTGCTCTCCTACTAGTACAGATTACTGATTTCCACAAAAACTCAAAAATCAGGTTTTAAATAAAAGACTTCCCATAGACCAATAATTAACACCAATCTTTTTCCTGGATATATTACTAGCTATTATTAGCCATAATTAACTGAATCTTTTTCATTTCAGGTAAATGGCATGTCCTAAAGGTGAGAAAATTAGAATAATTTTAGCCTGAAGGAAAAATAAAATCTCTAAATGGCAAGTAGACTCATGCAAAACACTCTGCCACATCCCTCCTTTGCTCATGTACCTGCCAGTACACCAGACACAGCTTCTGATCATACCTGTACAAGTGTTGGAAAGCTGATGCCTGAAGTAACATCTTTTAACATTTAAAGAGCAAAAGGAAGTCACAGGTCGCTTACTACTTGAAAGAGGTGCCATGTAGCAGACGACCTCCTGAATTCTGCATTAGTTCTAGATCTCAAATATGGCTACAGTTTAGCAGTTCAGCTATGCCATAATTGCTGTCCTAGTAGTCTAAATTAGAGATCACCGTGGCATGATTAGTGGAAACTGTAAGGTCTGCTACTTCAAGAAAATAAGCTTAACCTTTGTGCTTTCTGAAAAGGTGGGGGTGGGAGGCTGTGGGGGGTAGGGGTGGGAAGGGAATAAAGAAAACCCTCAACAGATTATGTCCTATTTTCCTTTACAAATAGCAGCTGTGAGTACTATACAACCCCAAAGAACAGCTCCCATGCTTCTGTCTAAAGTGACTGACCAGTTTTGCCTATCTTTTGGCTATTTTTCTTAGCTAATTTACTTTTCCAGACTGAGTGACAGCCAGCTAAGATTTATGTTTACTCTGTCTTTTTTTCTATCATTCCTGTGTCTATAGAAGACGTCCAGATCAGATACTACAAAGCAGCAGGTTTAATCCTTTTTTTTGCCTTTTTTTTTTTTTTTTTTTTTTTTTTAGGGTTTAAATTTTTTTTTTTTTTTAAAATTGAATTGGNNNCAGTGAAACTGCAGATGGTGGCATATCAAATTTCTCCTTCTTGAGAATTATCTTGCTAACTTTGCATTTCCAGAAAAAGTCCACAGACTCATGGGGCTTTGTGGAACACAGATTGAGAGCCACTGTATTGGAAATATAGCCTTACCTGCTTGCAAGGTCATTGAACAGCCCACAGCCAGACGTCTCACCGGAACTAGTAACTGTCCAGCTCCTTTCTCAAGCTGCTGATGACCAGTGTCTCTTTTCCTAGAGCCATGAAGCTTCATGAAGCTTCTCTTGTTTCTCTTTTTTACACACTACCTGGAAGAAGAATTCCCCATGAACTGAATGTGAAGCTTTATTTCGTCTGCACATTTATTTTCTTATGTCTTAAAATAAGTTTGTTAGATATGTGTAGACAGGAGGGGGTCTGGGATTATGCTGCAATGACTGAAGAGCATTTTCTACTTGGTGTTTAGCTTGGCCAAAGTCCTGCTGAACACTGACAGTCCCACGAGTCCTTTCTTACAATCACTCATCCCTAAATATCCCTACTGCTGTGATAATTCCAGATTTTCAGCTGCAGACCTGGCACGCTCATCGCTTGGCTCATACTAACTGTAAGTGGCCAGATTTTCCTCTCTGAGGAAGAACTTAACGGAGGATGGCATTTGGTCTGGCAAAATACAGAGAGCTGTAAGTCTGGAATGTCTAATCTTCTTAATGGAAGTAATAGATGCCTGCGTATTTCAGTTAGTTGGTCAGCCAGTCAGAGGGTGCTCTTGGACTTAGCACAGGAAGTAATCTCAGACAAAACACATTGCTAACATTTGCTGGTCTTTTTGGCAGTCCCTACTCAATACATTCAGCTCTAGTGGAAGGTGAAAAGAGAAGCATTCATGAACAGGTACACTGCTAACTTCAAGCTGCACTGAAGGAGGTCAAAAGTTTGGAAGGCTTTGTGTTTCAACTTTTGGTACTGTTCATCATAAAGAGCACCAGCAAAATTCAGGCCTACTAAGACTCTACTTCTGCATTTCAATGCGGTCAAGTTTGGCATTTTAGGGGCTGCTGCATTTTTAAAAACCTATGCTACTAAACTGTGAGGAGTTTAGAATACAGACTGTAGGGAAAGGGAAAAAAAAATCTAAAATAAGAATCTACACCAAAAATCTCCAAGATTTTAGATTAAAACTACTTTAAACTGTTGCTCTCTCAGTATTCTAGAATTGACAGGATCATCTGATTAAGCTTCGTTAACCTCAGTGCTTCTCAATTTCTCTCAGACCCTCTCTACTGGCATTCCATGGTTTTAACTTTGTAGCATTAGTTAGAAGATATTATTAAAATAAGGAGGGAGTGTAAGGCGTGGGAAAATGTGGTTAACATGAATACATTTTTCTGTTAGGTGGAGAAGCAATTCCAGCAGCCTTTTTACACAAAATATCCCTTCTTCTTTCTTGGTGAAAAGGGAGTCAGCCTCTTCATCCACACTTAAAGAGTAGCAAGGGGAAAAAACATGGCTTAAAATTTTTAACTACTTAAAAATAAATCTAAAAATTAGAAGTTAATATATGTTTCAGTGAATCAGACTCTTTAATTCTGAAGCCAGTTGCTGAAATCAGACTCTTCCCTCTTTAATTCTTATGGCTGTAATAGTATTCATTGGGCATACTCAGTTAAGCCTAGATAGACAGAATTTGTAGGTACGTATACCTGTAAGGTATGTATACCCTTTAGGTATATAGGTGTTCCAGTAACTACACTCCTTCACTAGAAAAAATCAAAATCATAAGAACATAAGAAATGGAAATTATTTCAGGTGAAACCAATGGTTCATCTTCTCTTGTACTTATTTTTACTTATTTTTTTTCCCTGACAGTTAGCAGTGAATGCTCAAGAAGAAAATAGATAGGAGCCTAATGAAAGTCATATCTTTAGAGCCCATCTTAGAGAAAAGATGGGATTGAGGGGTTGAGGGGGGGAAGGCAGCAGTGACTTTTGGAGTCATGATGTTTGTCCTCCTAAGTAACCCTGATTTCCTGGAGATGGCAGAACACCTGCCTGCTGAAGGGAAGTAGTGAATTAATTCCTCCTTGTCTTACTTTGTTTGCTCGTGTGTCTTTTGCTTTACTTACTAAACTGCCTTTATCTCAACCCACCAGTTTTCTCACTTTCAGTCTTACCGTTCTCTCCTCCATCCCACCGGGGGCAGGGGTGGGTGTGTGTGTGTGTGTGTGGCTGTGTGGTGCTCAGCTGCTAGCTGGGGTAAAATCTTGACAGACCAATACCTCCACAGGAGACACTTCTTGCCCTGAGGCAGTCACAGAGTCATCTTCACACTCATACTTACACTGCATTTGTCCATATCAAGGATGAAATTAAGTTCTATAGTCACAGTGTCACTCTAAAGCACTGAGTGCTGCATTTAATATAAGAAAGAAAAGGTGAACAATTATTATGTTCAACTATGAGTACAGGAGGCTAGGTTCAGACTAACTTCTCTGATCATTATATGTATAAAGATAGATTAATAAGCTTTCTCCCCCATCAAATACAGCTTTTAATCCTTTTGATTCTGCTCTGTGTTCAAAAGAATTTAAATTGTTTAGTAGTCTTTCCTGCACAAACAATCCATTTCTAATGTAGCTTTCAGATCATCATTAGCCACAATAGCAATGTACTGTTTATATGATGGCTTTACTATTCTAACAACATATTTCCTCTGAAGACTGAAATTACTGCTGAAGACATCTTGTGTTATTGTTTGGCCCTTATTGTTTTACCAGAGAGAGCTAATGCCCTCAGATTTTTCATGACACATGAAGTTCTTGTGTTACAACTATTTGTATTACATCCCATTTAGATGGGAAAATATGTTTAGAAAAGTATCACTACTTTCAAGCAAGGAAAGGATGCCCCAATGTGGTGGTTTTGGCCCTAACCAAAGGCCAAATACCCACCAAGCCGCTCACTCACTCCCCCCTTCAGCCGAAAAGGGGGAGAATATAGATATTGTCTGGCTTAGGACTTGAGATAAGGA
>VZTU01010746.1:3794-20837 GCA_013400835.1 Zapornia atra | reverse complement strand
CCCCCTCACTGTCCACTCATCCATCACATGCTCTCTCAGATTTGCTATCAGGATGCTATGGGAGACAGTGGGGAAAGCCTTGCTGAAGTCAAGGTAGATGACATCCACTGCTCTCCCTCCTTCCACCCAGCCAGTGATGGGATCATAGAAGGCTAGGAGATTGGTCGAGCACGATCTCACTTGCATCTGTCTTTCTGCATCTAATGACACCATCAGTTAGCTGAGGGCATGCATGAAAAGGAGTGATCAAGTTTTAATTTAGCAATTAAGACTATGTGTATGACTGAGGGCCCACAGAGAGGTAATGCAGAAGATGAGAGTTTGTGGGACTTCAAGTTCAGCCTTGCTCAGGAAGCAAGCCCTGGGACAGGCTGCCCAGAGAGGCTGGGGAGTCTCCTTCTCTGGAGATATTCAAGACCCACCTGGAGATGATCCTCTGCAACCTGCTGAAGGGGATCCTGTTTTCAGCAGGGGGTTGGATGGGATGATCTCCAGAGGTCCCTTCCCACCCCACTGTTCTGGGACTCTGTGAATCCAAGGTAGCAGTGAAGATGAGTCTCCTGCTGAGTGCCAAGAGCAGCTTCCTCCTGCTCATGTAACTTTAACCTGCTCCTTCCCAGCAGCTTTCACTTACTTCAGAGCATCTCTCCCTTAATCACACATCACCACTACACAACTCCTGGAAAAAGAATCTTTTGGATAGCTGGGCAGCATTTCAGTGTCCTCATGGGGAGTGAAATAAGAAGATTCAGAGTCTAATAATATTTACAGGCTTGTCTTACCATCAAAGCTTGCATGCTGGTGTTTCTTGAGGACCATGAAGATGCTCAGAGGGCTGGAGCAGCTCCCCTAAGAAGAGAGGCTGAGGGAGCTGGGCTGGGTCAGCCCAGGGAAGAGAAGGCTGTGGGGGGACCTCATTGCAGCCTGCCAGTCCCTGAAGGGAGCAGAGACACAGGAGGGGAATCAGCTTGTTAAAGGGGAGATAATGGCAGGACAAGGGGGATGGAGTGAAGCTGGAGGAGGGAAGGGTTAGAGGAGAGATTAGGGGGAAGTTCTTTGCAGAGAGAGTGGTGAGGGGCTGGAACAGGCTGCCCAGAGAGGGGGTGGGTGCCCCATCCCTGGGGGTGTTCAAGGCCAGGTTGGCTGGGGCCCTGGGCAACCTTGTGTAGCTCCAGGCCTGGAGGTTGGTGTCCCTGCCTGTGGCAGAGGGATTGGAGCTCTGTGATCCTTGGGGTCCCTCCCAACCCAGACCAGTGTGTGATTATATGACTCAGAGCAGGGTAACAGTAGCATATTTTGTCTAATCAAACTTTTAATGAACCTCATGGAATCTTTGGGGGAAATAATAGAGCTGTGCTTAAAATGGAGTTGTTTGGTTTATTTTTCAAATCTTTTGTGTACTTCAGAAGGGTCACTGTGCCCTACTCTGTGCAAACAGTGTGTGTGCTTCTGTAGGTGTAAAAGCAAAGGCACTCAGTGAGCCTGGTTCCTGTGTTCCAGCTGCCTTTTACCAATGCCTTCAGCTTTGTCATGATGTCATAACTGTTTATGAAGAGTGAACACATTGAATTGGGCTAGTGTGACCTGACCCTCTTGCTACAGACCCAGTTTAAGTGCATGTACCTTTTGAAAAAAATATGAAAATGTGCCACTTTTTCTTTCTTTTCTCCCTGAAAATGATCATTCTGATGGAAAAAAAAAACCACAAACAACTGACACCCCTTTTAAAAATTTTACTTTGAAGCTCAGTGTTTTTACTTTTAGTTCTCTACTACCTCCCTCCCTTCTCCCTCCCTTCTTTGTTCAAATGGAGAGGATATAAGGAGAATTCAGATGCTGCATGTCTTAAGAGAAAGCGTTCCCAAGGTACAGTAATTGAAGATTTCTTTGGGGTTTTATTTTCCTCCTGGCTTAGGAAGCTTTAAATTCTAGTTTGCTTCTATCACTTAAATGCATTAAGATTTACATGCTTTGATTTCTTGAGCTGTCTTCATGCTGTTTCCTTCCAAAAAGGGAAGGAAAAAGCATTGTAAATCTTAGAAGAAAAGCAGAAGTGGGGTAAATCTTAGTGGGAAAAAAAAAATAGATGCTAATAGTATCACACCAGTAATCCTTGTTAGAATTGCTTGTGACTGTGATGTAAACTGCAAACATTTGCTTCTTACACTCTTTATGTGTGGTTTGGCTTTTTCAAGAAACTAAAAGCAGCTTTTTTTCTTTAGTCACAGCAGGCCTGGAGTCAGATAAATGACGTTGGAGATGGCAGAGAGGGTTTCTAGTAGATAACATTCTGTCTGCCACACTTTGGGGGCTTTAATTTTATGTTGGGAATTATTTTTACTGCAGCTTTTGATGTGAGGATTGGAATGAAACATGATATGGGATGTACAATATAAACCAAGGAGGCTGCATAAACCACATGCTAAAGGCTGTGGTGTCATAGAAAACAACTTTTTGAGCTTTGCAGCAGCTGGTGGTGTGCAAATTTGCCTCAGAAAGTTGGATTAGATCTTCCAGGAGCCATTAATGATTGCAGGAGGCTCAGAAGTGTGGCTGGGCTTTCTCTGCTGCTGTAAAAACTGGTAGTGATTAAACTTTTACTGGCTTTGGTGCCTGTGGAACTGGACTCCTGAAAGCTGCACCCTCCATTTAAAATGTAAATTGCACGTGGTGGGTTTAGAGTTACTCTTCTCCTACCAGATATGCTCATAGCTCCTGGGGTTCTTGGAAATAATGAGAATTTATTTTGACAGATGCATAAAACTTAGCTTTTTTTGACACCCCTTAATTAATAATTTCCCATAATTGGGCCCAAAATGAAACTCAAAATGTTGAAGAGTAACCTTTTTCCTGCCTCTTGGTACACATGGAACCCAAATCTGTTGAAGGTGAGTAAGTATAGCTGCCATCCTGAGGGGTGAGAAAGGGCTGCTGCCTTTTGTTTTGTGATTCCAATTTTGCAATTATTTTGTGTATTTGTTTTCTGTGGATTAAAAAATTAAAAGCAGGTGCTGAAAGGGCAAATAATGACATTGATGAGTTGAGAGGTGGTGAAGTGCAATATGAAAATGACAATGATGTGACCCAGCCCAATTTAATTAAGAGCACTAGCCCATTTAATGGCTTTTCATTTGTTTTTTTAAATAAATATTTTGAAATCTACAACAGCTGTACCTCAGGTTTATACACCAGAGCTTCAGCATCCTGGAAGAAAGAACAACAGTGGCCTAATTATGCTCTCAGCCCCTGATTATGTGGCAGGCTTTTGGGCAGAAAGCAATGCTTAATGATTGCAAGATGGATTCACTTAAAAATCCATGGGGGATAAAGTGGGGAACAGCCAAGAAGATTTTCAGGCAGCATGTATCCCTTCTCTAGTCTTTAATCCTGACTGGACCAGCAGTGTCTCTGTGGAGGAGATGGAGGTGACACCAGCTCTTAGCACTTCAAAGATCCATTCCTTTAGATTGATTTTGGACTTGAGCAGAGTGGGAGATGTGATGCTTTGGTCTTGGCAGGTGGATGAAAGTACCAAGCCATAAAACCAGGTGCTTGTCTTAAAAGGTATTTAATTTTAACTGTTGGCCCCATGAAATGCCATCTTCCAGTGCCTGCCTGCCTGTGCTGGAGGTGTTCAGCTCCTCAGGCACTTGTGCTGGGAGGATGTTTGCACTGGCAGTGTGCACACTGTGTGCACATCACCCATTTTGGGCTGTGAGCATAGAAAATAGTGCAAGCTTCCTGCTCCTCTCTTCCTCTCCAGTTATTTTGACTCAAGACAACTTTCTGCAGTCCAGTTGAGACCAAGTTCTTCAAGGCTTCAATAATACATATTCTGGATTTTACACCTACTTCTTTTTCATATTTAAACTTTTTAAGAGGGATTTTTCCCTCTGTGTTCGCTTGTCTTGGTGAAACTAAGGGTTTGTGTGAGTAACCTTTGATTTCTTCAGCAGAAAGAAATCCTTGCTTGATCCCTCTCCTTCCCCCCATGCTTCTCTCCTTGTTTTTGCATGGCTTGCTCACTCCTGTCTAGCATCAGGCTGACTTCCATCTACAGTGGGGTCATGCCTTTCACCTATTCACACACTAGGTGTTTGTCCTGGTTGGTATTCTGGGAAAAAAAATGTTGCATTTCTGTTTTCTGGCTACAGAGGATCCCAAAATTTGGTCTTATTTCCATGGGCTTGGCCTTCAATCCCAAACTAGAACACTAAGCAGTGTGCAGAATACCTAGGAGGTTCTGCAGCTGGGGAAGATGGACCTGCAGAGATGCCTCCTAAGGAAGCTGTGTGTGCTGTCAGTGTCAGAGAAGTAGTTCATGTGGAAACAAAGCTGCAAGAAGTCTGGTGCAGAGGGAGATTCCTGTCCCATGGTTTTACTGGAGACCCTTTCATCTTCTGACAGGCAGGACACTGTGCTGCCATCCAGAGAGACCTGGCCAGGCTGGAGAGCTGGGCAGGGAGACACCTCATGACATTCAACAAGAGCAAGTGGAGAGTCTGGCACCTGGGGAGGAATAACTGTCTGTATCAGGACAGGCTGGGGGGAGCTGCTGGAGAGGAGCTCTGTGGAGAAGGACCTGGGGGTGCTGGGGGGTGACAGGGTGGCCATGAGCCAGCAGTGTGCCCTGGGGGCTGAGAGAGACAAGGGGATCCGGGGGGCAGCAGGAGGAGTGTGGGCAGCAGGTCACAGGAGGGGATCCTCTCCCTCTGCTCTGCCCTGGTCAGGCCCCACCTGGAGTGTTGTGTCCAGTGCTGGACTCCCTGGGATCAAACAGCCAGGGATCTCCTGGAGAGAGTCCAGAGGAGCTACAGAGATGATTAGGGGCCTGGAGCATCTCCCCTGTGAGGACAGGCTGAGTGAGCTGGGGCTGTTCAGCCTGGAGAGAAGAAGACTTAGGGGGGACCTAATTAGTGTTTATAAATATCTTAAGCAGGGGATGCAGGGGGAATTGGCCATCCCCTTTTCAGTGTCTGTAGGGACAGGACAAGGGGCAATGGCTGTAAACTGGAGCACAGGGAGTTCCCCACCAACATGGGGAAGAACTTTTCCCCAGTGAGGGTGAGGGAGCCCTGGGACAGGCTGCCCAGGGGGAGGGGCGTTCCCATCTCTGGAGAGATTCAAGACCCATCTGGATGCCTCCCTGGGCAATATGAGCTGGGGAGCTGCTTGGGCAGGAGGTTGGACCCCATGGGCTCTGGAGGTCCCTTCCAACCCCTGGGATTCTGGGATTCTGTGCTCCTGAAGGACCCAGAAGGCAGAGGAATGAGCAGGAGAAGGATTCCCCTGAGCCTCATCTGAATTCTGCAGCTTGGCTTCCTCAGCCACCCTCTGACGTGCCGTGGTGACTTCCCAGCGTCTCGTGGTATGGAAAGCTCCTGAGATGTCAGTGTGACCATCCCTGCAGCGTGCAGGAGGTTGATAGCACACTCACCATTCTGCAAAGGGAATGTAAATCATGTCATCTCCTGAGCTTCAGGAAAGCATAACCTTCACTTCCTCATGTCCAGTTTCAAAGCAGCACTGGCAGCCCTTGTTACCCCCACCTGGAAGGCATGGCTTGCATGTTCTGACCTTTAAGAATGCTGATTTTCAGACAGCTGTCAAATCCTCTCCAAAGACACGATGGTGTTTGTTCCCTGCCTCACTGTTAACAAACCCTGGGACTGTCCAGCAGCAAAGGGCAACCAGGCTGGGGAAGGGGCTGGAGGGCAAAAATCCTCTGAGGAGCAGCTGAGGGAGCTGGGGGTGTTCAGCCTGGAGAAGAGGAGGCTGAGGGGAGACCTTCTCCCCACCTCCCCTGCCCTGCCAGGAGGGTGCAGAGAGGTGGGCGAGGGTCTCTTCAGCCAGGGGACAGGAGATGGGACAAGGGGCAATGGGCTCAAGCTGTGCCAGGGCAGGGTCAGAGCAGATGGGAGGGCAAAGTTCTTCCCTGGCAGAGTTGTCAGGGCCTGGCCCAGGCTGCCCAGGGAGGGGGCTGAGTCCCCAGCCCTGGGTGTGTTTAACAGAGGGGAGATGAGGTGCTCAGGGATCTGGTTTAGCACAGGACAGGGACGGTTGGACTTGATCTTAAAGGCCTTTTCCAACCTTGTGATTCTGAAAAGCTCCTTTTGCTTGGCTTCTTGAGAGCCTCTTCAGAGTCTTCCATGCAGCGTTGGCACTCATGAAGAGGTACCTTCTTGCAGGTTGGGGTTTTTTTTAACCTAAAGAGTACCTGCTGTATGCAGTGACAGAGAACCACTCAGCTTGTGGGTTGCTTATCCCTGTGAGTGACCTCTGCTAGGCAGCTCTTCCCTCAGCTGGGTTTCTGCCATATAAATCCACATGGATCTATGATTTTTCTCTCCCAGACATTGTCATCCCTGGGACAGATGCTTATGTAAGGATAGAGGAGGCACAAGAAGAGTCATCAAGTGGGCTGTTGTTCCTATTTTGAGGGGATATTCTTACACACCAAGAGAGCCTGGAGCTTGGGGTAACAGAATTTTCCTCATTAGAGGATTTAGGTTTTACTGGTGGACATCACAGCCAGGGTCTGAGGATGAACAGACAGCCCCATGTTTATATAAATTCAAAAAAGGGGGAGACAAAATCTCATCCCTCCCCAGTATGATAATGGGTTGGTCTGTGGAATGGGTGCATCAGTCTGGACTCTCTCTTCCTCTGGAGTCATCAATCTGGATTCTGCCATGGACTCTTGTCTCTTCCTCTGCATGCTTGGAACCTTGAGCAGCACCCTCTCCAGAGAGCTTCCAGCCCTCCCCTCTCAGTTTTCCCAGGAACATGCTCTGAGAGGGATTTCACAGAACACAAATGGAACAGCTCCACCAGACAATGCATAAAAAGGTCTACACTGGTCATGGATTTGAGGATGGAGGAGATTGCAGAGCCATCTGCAAGGGCCACTGGACTGTGTGCCTGTCTCAGGACATCAGAGTCTCTGTTGCATTGTCTCCCAAGTCTGGAAGATGAAACTTTCCTGGGACTTTCCTTTCCTTCTCCAGTTCTAAATCATCATTTCTGGACACAGACTCACTTCAGTGCCCACAGCAATGTTTATGAAAGCATGCTCATGGAGTTCTTACTGGATGCTTCTTGCTCTGGCCAGTCCTTACCCTAAGCTGACCTGTCTGCTCTTTGAAGTTGGGCTTATGTCCTTTCCTGTTCCTGCTCCATCAGTGTGAAACAGCAATATAGTTCTAGGGATTTTTCTGTGAATCAGTTGTTTAACAGAAGGGGGAATCCTGCTCTAATCCCCTTGTTTCTTACAGGCTTCACTTAGGTTTTCATCAGGCTATGTCAGGTCTATCTGCCTAGGCAAAGAACTGACAAATACCAGAGGAGAAAGGCCAGCAATCTAGCTTAATTTGGCTGGTTTGTGCTGTAGCAGACACAAAGTGTGAAATCATGATGGATTGGGCTTTCCCAAAATGGTTTTAGAAGAGTATAAAAATTCATTTGAGTGGCTTCAAGTAGGGGACAGGTTAGAGCTCTGCCTGTATGGAAATAAAACCAAACCCCAAACAGCTCTGCTGGGTGTTTTCCATTGCTTTGGACTAGTTAGCAAGACCAGGAACAGTTCAATAATATCTTTGGGTTTGGTTGCAGAACTGTTGTTCTTGTCAGCTCTCCAAATCTTGGTTGTCTCATGTTAGATGAGACCTAAGTGGCAGATTCCCAGACTTAGGTGAAATCCAAACTACCAGCAGTCCAGCTGTGGTCCTGCTTTGCTCACACAAGCTGTGAGCCTTAGATGAGAGCTTTCTGATTTGCATTCTAACATGTGCTTAATCCCAACAGTCAGGGCAGCATGTCATGAGCTTGGTCCCAGAGCTCAATCAGTTCCAAATCTGGAAAGCACAGTAACAGCACACCAAACCCCCCCCCTCTCCAACCCACAGCCCAGCCTTTTGAGCTCTTAGTGGCTTTTGAAAGAGCCAGATTCTCTTCTGTGCCAGAAATGACTCATTGAACTGCATTTCCAGCTCCTGGATGTTTCTGAAAGAACAGAACTGCAATGGAGCTGTCTAGTAACAGAGCCTTGAAAGCCTTGGTGTTAACCACAGCCTGCAGCTGGAGATCTTGCTGTATGGATGCAGGAGAGAGAAGCTGGCAGTGAAATTGCTTATTTTCTAATGATGAGAGCACATGGGGCAGCCACCTGGCCACCACACCAACCTCTGCAGTATTTTGGGATGCATTCCCCTCTCCCTCTTGGGCTTTGTTTTCAGCTAAGGGAAGATTATTTTTTTTTTGGAAACCTACCATCCCAAAAACTAGGAGGATGGGAGGAGAATGATGTGAAATGTCCTCTGAGGTGATCTCCAAACTGCTGCTTGTCCTGGTCAGATTCATTGTAAATGTTAAAAAACCCCAATAAAACTACTTGTCAAGGTAAGAAGTAATACAGATTTAGTTGTAACAGAGCTCTAGATTTTAACCTAGTAATTTATATGTAAATTGCTCTTCTCTCATTGTGTTTGAAGAGGCTTTTTAAACTATTTTTCCCCCCTTTTTTACCCATCTAAATTCAATATTGTTCCTTTTTGCTGCAGCTATTCATAGTCTAAAGTTGAGTCGCAACCATGTGGACTGGCACAGTGTGGATGAAGTGTATCTGTACAGTGATGCAACAACATCTAAAATTGCAAGAACTGTTACACAAAAGTTGGGGTTTTCCAAAGGTAATAATTTCTCTGGAGTTTGTAAAGAGTATTTTAAATGCCAGTATTTCCAGTTTGTTCTTTTAATGTTAGAAAGGAGGCTTCAAATTTGAAGGTTTAATGGTCACTTTGGGCCACTGCAGTTTGTGTGGAAGAGTGTTTCAAGCTCCTTGGGTTGCTGTGTGTAATTGTAAGTAGATGTGAATAGGTCATGACTGATTTTTATTGCCTATTTTCTTATTAATTTGGATGCAGTGGTTAGCATGACATAATAACCATGTGAAACTACCACAGTGGCAGGGTCTGGCTACAAAAGAATTGTAGTTCCCTTAATTCTGCAACCTTAGCTTCACCCACATGGGTTTGTGTACCCTGATGTGTTCCTTACATACAGGATCATACCTTCCCCTCTCTCCAGCTCTTGCTTTTTTCAGTGCATTAAATAGATTTACAAACTGAAAGGAGCTGTGAAGTATTTAGGCAGAATTATTTTTTATGCCAGAGGGCCACAAAGATGCTCAGAGGGCTGGAGCAGCTCCCCTAAGAAGAGAGGCTGAGGGAGCTGGGCTGGGTCAGCCCAGAGAAGAGAAGGCTGTGGGGGGACCTCACTGCAGCCTGCCAGTCCCTGAAGGGAGCAGAGACACAGGAGGGGAATCAGCTTGTTAAAGGGGAGATAATGGCAGGACAAGGGGGATGGAGTGAAGCGGGAGGAGGGAAGGGTTAGAGGAGAGATTAGGGGGAAGTTCTTTGCAGAGAGAGTGGTGAGGGGCTGGAACAGGCTGCCCAGAGAGGGGGTGGGTGCCCCATCCCTGGGGGTGTTCAAGGCCAGGTTGGCTGGGGCCCTGGGCAACCTTGTGTAGCTCCAGGCCTGGAGGTTGGTGGCCCTGCCTGTGGCAGGGGGGTTGGAGCTTTGTGATCCTTGGGGTCCCTCCCAACCCAGACCAGTCTGTGGTTCTATGAATCCAGGCTGATTTAACCCCAAAATCCCAATTGTAAAGCTGGGGAGGCTGAGAGGGTTGGAAGAGAGGATGGTCTCTCTCAAGCAAAAGGTGGATTGTTGCCAACCTAGAAGATGGGACCTTGTCCTCTCTGTTGTGGGGCTCCTATGCACTGCTGGGCACCTACAAAAACACAACCACACTCATCTGGCTTCTTCCTTGGCCTCTGAAGAGACAAGAGCAGGTAATAGGTTTGGCTTTAGTCTCCATGTCTCTGTCCTGTAATTAATGCCCTCTTACTCCACAGGGCTCTTGAGTGGATGTTTAATTAATATTTGCAAGAATATTAATTCAGTGTTTCAATTCCAAAAGAAACAAAGCATTCTGTATCCAGAACATGATTTGGATAGCATGGAATAATAGAAGTTCTCTTCTAAACAGTTTTGGGGGACAAATATAAATAAGAGCCTGTTTGGTGAACAAAACCTGTCCAATGTCAAAACCACCCATAGTGTTTTCATCCTCCTTAAAACAAGCCAAGTTGTTTCAGTTTTTATGGCAGGGAGTGATGTTGCCTTCCCCTGTGTGGCCATTCAGAGGGGTTGCTGGATCCAGGCACAGGGCTGTGGTCCTGTCTGTGGGTCTGTCACTAGAGGGGGATGGAGACACGCTGTGCCAGTGGGTTTCTCAAGCAGGCAGCAGGAGAGGAGCCAGATTTGCCCTGGGTAATTGATTTTTGGTTTGGCTGCTGAACTGGAGAATGGGTGGGGAAATTTGAGGTTGGATACCTTGAAGTGAAACACAGGCTTTTCACAGCAAAATGAAAAGCCTGAAGGGGTTTTCAACCAGCTCTCTGGTCAGAGGGGATAAGAAAGCTGCTCAGTTTTGTGGCCAGGTCATTTCCATGGTCCTTCCATGCTGCAGGAGTGAGGTGGAGACATGAGGAGCTTTAATGATTGAGACACACAGCAGAAGGGTCTTGTATTGTAAAAGTGGACAGAAAATGATACCCTTCTTTTCTAAAAAGTTGTTTTTCAAAACATTTCTGCAATTAGTGATCTTTACAGTGGAAATGGCCTAGCAATGCATTGGCTGATCCAATTAATCTCACCCAGTTGCTCAAATCTCTCCAGAGTTTAAAACTGCAGCGATGTAAAGATACATGCTATTCCTTTATGTGTAACTTCTCTCTTCAAAATACTGAAATGTTGATTTGATCTGAGAAAAATCAAGCTTCTGTCAACATATGAGACCATTGCACTTCATAACTGATCCAGGATAATGTTTTCTCTACAGCTTCAAGTAGTGGGACAAGGCTACATAGAGGCTATGTAGAAGAAGCTACGTTAGAAGACAAGCCACCACAGACTAGTCACATTGTGTTTGTTGTGCATGGTATTGGGCAGAAAATGGACCAAGGAAGGATCATCAAAAATACAGCTATGTGAGTGATTTGTACTATTTGCAGTACCAACTGGAGCTTGATTGCAAGGCTGACATTACAAATGACAGCAGGCCCTTTGGTTTAAGCTGTATCTCTTCCTGTTTCCTTCTCCTCCTCTTCCCTTGGGATGTTAGTCTTTATACTGTGGGAGTGCTCCTTTCTCTGTTAATTTGGATGGATGGACTTGGTGAGAGCTGCTGCAAGCTAGAACAACATGAAGAGCAAGGATATATTCTGTTTTCATGACCAATGCTTGCAGCTTAGGGGCCTGGCCTGTGAATTTCCATCCATAGTCAGTGATGGCTGAGCAGGGGGAGATTTTGTTTAATCAGGAGGAATTTCCCTTGTTCCTGCTGGTTGTCAGAATAGTGGAAGGGTGCAGTGGGTGCTGGTAAGAGGGGAAATGGGGTGCTTGTGGGAACGTTGGCATTCCTAGCAGGACAGAGTTACTATATGCAGTTGGAAGCAATTGGGTGAGTCTGCTCCTGGAGTTGGGTGTGTAGCTGCCACTTGAAAAGTAAACCATGATCCTTTCATTAAAGGTCTTTTGTGAAGGCTGGTTTGCAGATGGCTTTTGATGTGAAATCAGAGCTAACTCAGAAGCCCACTTAGGGTGAATGGGAAGAGAAGCTCCTGAGCTATTCACAATGCTGCCCTTGGAAAGGCTTTGAATAGTGGGAGGCAATTGGAAAGTCTTGATGACAGCATTGCAGGGCACAATGTGGTGTTAAGGAATGCTTCATTAGCTGAAAGGAGAGGCTAAAAAAGCATTAATTACAGACCTGTGTTGCTCAGATGGTTTAGTGTGTCACAAATTGCCCCCCATTCTATTGAAGTTGACAGAAACAGGGCCATACCTGGTGACTCCTGTGAGAAATGTGTGTGCAGAGCTGGGATTGCTGCTTTCCTGGTAAGAGGAACCAGTGAACCTCCCTTTAAATCCCCAGTGGCACAGGAGGTCAGTGCTGATGTGCCATTGCTGTGGCATGTACCTTCCTGTCAGCAGGCTCTTCTGTTCATTCAGCTCCTTGTTCTGCTCTGGTGTGGTAAGAGTAGACCTCTTGATTTCACTGCTGTGTCA
Organism: Zapornia atra; assembly: GCA_013400835.1. Lineage (NCBI taxonomy): Eukaryota > Metazoa > Chordata > Aves > Gruiformes > Rallidae > Zapornia > Zapornia atra. The sequence goes on along the minus strand of VZTU01010746.1, from coordinate 8,708 downwards.
TTGTCATCTCAAAACAACAACCTGCTACTCCCCACTCCCCTTGTTCTGGCACTTGGCTGCTCTTCTATTCGTGGTGTTTCAGAGCATGAAGTAACAAAGGGATCCACAGCCCTTGGGAGAAAGCTGAAGTTACTCACCAAAGTAAATATAAAAACTCCTTTGTAGGATGCAGTTACCCTGGAAATGCAAATAGCCTAAACATAAGATAAAACTTCCACCTTGGAATCATTCAGGAATCATTTTCTTTCTCTCCCTACCCTGGTTTCCACTGAATATGGGTGGGAGTTGTATGGGGTGGCTTAACTTCAGCTCAGGACACAGTCCCAGGATACTCATTTCATAGCAAGTCCTGCTTTCATTGGCAGCCAGTGATGTGAAACCTTTCCTCTAAAAGGGAAACAAGACTTTTTGTGCTTCAATAAATCTTGCTCATATCCTCAAGGAACACCAGACAGTATTGCCCAGCCTTTTAAAATGCTAATTATTGGCATAAATTGTATATTCTGTACAAAATCTGCTAATGACAGCATCCTTTTTAGATTGAAGTCTTTTCTTTTTCCTTTTTATTTTTTTTAATAGTTTAAAACTTAGCAGCAAGGAACATCCCATATGGTCTAGGAAGAGATTTTAGAAGTGTCTGCCAGGCCAGCACAGTGGCAGCTCTCACAAGCTGTACTAGCACTTGCTGTTAGCACCTTCATCTGGCATGTATGTGTGGGGGTTTTTTGGTTTGTTTTTGGGTTGTTGGGGTTTTTTTTTAATGTTCTTTTGCATTGAGGACACAAGGAGTCAAATCTTAATTATAAGATGGATCAGGAGAAATATTTTTGGACTGTTTACACTTTAAAGTAGAAACTAAGGAGAAAATACTTATGTGGGTCTTTTCTTTTTTAATTTCCTTTTAATTGCACATTCTTCAGGAGGAAACCTGTAGTTACAGCCATGCCAAATCTGTTACTTAAGCTGTACCCATTTGTGTCACCACTCCTTTCTTCCCTTGTCCATCCCTGGGTACCACCAGCACAGGTAGAAGGCACCATCAGCCCTCTGAGCTCATCGCTGTCTTGGGCTGTGTGCGGCTTTGAAGGACTTGGATGTCACCTGGGAGATACATGTGCTGGGATTTTGGGGTAGGTGGGGGTATGTTGTGTCCCTTAGAAATGGAAAGTTGCTTTCAGTCCTCTCTGTGGAGTCAGGGACACAGATGGGGAGAGAACAGAGATGAGGTGGGTTGCGTGAGGCAAGCTCCATGAGACCGTGTGGGTTTTTGGTAGGGTGCCTGGAGTGAGTCTGGGATCTGTTCAGGTGTCTTCCTGAACTATCCACCAACAATCTATCTTGTTCACTTTGTCTTTGCCATGGATGTTTATTGTTGCTTCTTTTTTTGTCCATTCTACCCTGGGATAAAACTTTGGTGTTTATCCCAGTGTGAGAGCAACGCTTTGGTTCATGGCACAAAATCATCGCCTCACTTGAACAAGTGCTACTAAAAGAACTAAAAAGAAAGAGAAAATGCTAAAATAAGGCAGATACTAAAGTCTTGGAATACTCTGTCTGTAACCCAGGCCAGTGAGAGACCCTTCCAGAGCTCATTTGATAACTCTCCATCCTCAGCTTTCCACCTCGACAAGAAATCAGTGCAGCTCCCGCGACGCACCCGCATCATTAGGCAGATCCTCTTGGTTCCAGAGGTGAAAACAGAACTCTGCTTCCAAGGTGATTTAAAATGATAGGTGCTAATTTCATTAAGGAATGGAGTTCAATCTAATCATTAATGCAGTTAGACACCCTGGTTGCGGGGTATCCTGGCAGTAGGTAAACAGAGAAGCTGCTCTCTATCGATGCTTGAACGAACAGGTCCCTGGTAGATGGGACATGATTTGGTTTCATCACAGTGTAGTTAAACACATCTATTTTCTAAATGGTGCTCAGCAGCTGGTACAACAAGCTGCTCCTCTCAGTGCTGATTATTAACTGCAGGTCTTGTCTAGGAAGAGACAGTTCTTCCCCCAGGCTGGAACAGGGATTCAGCAGACCCAGCGTGAACAGATAATGTGCTGGGAGCCCCTAGAATAGGGGTGATTGTTTAAAGAACAAGAGACTGTAGTATTAGAATAGATATTATAAAATATATTAGATATAATATCCTTTTTATATATATATACATTCTATCTGGGGTTGGACTAGATGGTCTTTAAAGGTCCCTTCCAATCTAACACATTCTGTAATTCTATCGTTCTATGATTTCTTTGTAACATAAACCATTGTGGCATGATAGGGGTTTTTTGCCCAGCTGAGAAGGACTTGGGGATTGTGGTGGATGAGAAACTACACATGAGGCAGCAGTGTGCTCCTGCAGCTGGGAAGGGAGATGGGATCCTGGGCTCCATCAGCAGAGGGGTGGCAGCAGGGACAGGGAGGGGATTGTCCCTCTCTACTCTGCCCTCCCCCAGCTGGAGTCCTGTGTCCNCCCTCTCAGAGAATGGCAGGACAAGGGGGATGGAGTGAAGCTGGAAGAGGGAAGGGTTAGAGGAGAGATTAGGGGGAAGTTCTTTGCAGAGAGAGTGGTGAGGGGCTGGAACAGGCTGCCCAGAGAGTGTGTGGGTGCCCCATCCCTGGGGGTGTTGAAGGCCAGGTTGGCTGGGGCCCTGGGCAACCTTGTGTAGCTCCAGGCCTGGAGGTTGGTGTCCCTGCCTGTGGCAGGGGGGTTGGAGCTCTGTGATCCTTGGGTTCCTTTCCAACCCAAACCAGTCTGTGATTCTATGATGTACTTAATCAGTGGACTTCTTACTTGCCACCCTACTGATAAGGTATGATGTTAACTTTAAAAAACCCTTAACTCATTGATTTGGGATGTCCTTTTAGTTTTACTGGGCACACTTTGGTACCATTAATTGGAATATTTATTTTGAAGCCTCATCTCCCATTTAGCTGAACTTGTTCTTCTAGATTATGGGTGGGGGTGAGGGAAGTGGGTGTCCTTACATATATCAAATAGAATTAAGGAATGTTCCTATCCATGTTTCCAACAGCCTTTAGAAAAATCCTCACTTGTTCTCCCTGACTTAAAGGTCAGACCTGTAGGATCTGTAGACCCTGCAATGTTATTGCTTCCTGTGCTTGAAAATTGAATGGAGTGCTGATGTATTTCCATAATATCTCAAATACTGTGGCACTCCTTAGCTACTCTTCCCCTAAAGCTGGTATCTGCCTGCATCTGAATCTCCTGTTTTGATTTGAAAATTGCATTTGCCTGTGCTGCTTGCTCCTAGCACCAGAATTGCTGTCTGCACAAGCAACATCATCCTGGCCCCCTCCATCATCACCAATTACATTTTTATTGCAAGGCCCATTAGAAAGCATTTTAATTGTGGATTATCATTATAATAATTACTTCAAAATAGCTATTTTGGTAAATTTCCAGTGGCATGCAAGCCCTCACAGAGTCCAGAGCCTCTCAGAGGTCCTTCAAGGCATTAGATATGTGCTGCTGGAGTCTTAAATCAAGATTTCCTGTAAATTTTTTCCTACAATTTTTAGCTTTTCAGGTGTTTGGTAGTTTTGCTTATTTTCCATGCTACATGCTTGGTTTTTGTTCTGTGGTGCTGGTAATAATTGCCATGTTTTGCTGAAATGAAGCATCCAAATGCTGAGAATTGTCCTACAGGTTTCAGCTTGAGCTTGTCTCCTCTACAAGAAGTTCAGCCCAAGAGGTAAAAGGTGATAGCTAGGGCAGTAAGTGTTTTTGTAAGAGCTTGTTTTGTGTACATTTATTAGTCACCTAACACATGGCTGTGTATTGGGTGGAAGCTGTAGCAGCTTGTTTAGAAGTTAGATGTATCTCTGGATTGGTTCTCATTCTTGTCCCCCCCTCCCCAGCCCATATTCCTGCCCCTTCCCTGCCTGCACCAGCACTGATACCAATGGTGCTGGTTCTGTTGTAAGCTGGGTTGCTACAGTTGGTCCACAAAACCTGGAGACCCATCTGGAAGATGGGAGTGAGTGGCAAGGAGGGAGGGTGTGATGATGGGGACAGGGAATGCCTCATCTGCTTCATGCTGAGGCAGCATCTCGCTAAGGAGCTCCCTTGCTGCAGTTTGGAAAGCAGAGCTGGGGAGGGAGGTGCTCACACTTGGGGCACCTGGATCTCCACAGGGTTGTCTCAGGGATCCCATCTTCAGCTCACCAAGCAACTTGAGTTCCTTTGATCATGCCAGGACCCATTATTCCTGTGAAGGGTGAGGTGTGAGTCACAGCCACACTTGCCTTGGTTGTGTCCTACACCTTCCCTGTTTTCTTCAGCAGAAACATGAGGCTGTGTATGTCCTGGAGCAGTGATCTCAATGTGTTCTGGTCAGAGGGCAGGCGAATATCTGAAGAGCAGTGGCAGAAGATGACTCATGTCTTGCAGTTGCTCTTTGAGGCCTGTGTAGAGTAAGACTTGAGTTTGCATTTCTGTGGTGCAGCGACGCGTGTGCAACCAGCTTCCTTTCCACTTCCTCTGGCTTGAGCAGGCCTTGGGGTGTATTACTCGTGCCACTCTCTGCCCAGAGAAGAGAAGGCTGTGGGGGGACCTCATTGCAGCCTGCCAGTCCCTGAAGGGAGCAGAGAAACAGGAGGGGAATCAGCTTGTTAAAGGGCAGATTATTATGGAGCTTCGTTTTCTGACTTGGACTTTACAACCTGAACCAGGCAATTCTGTTAGGAAAGTTGGGGGGTTTTAAAATTTATATTCCCTTCCCCTCCTTTAAACCACAGCACAATACTCAGGCAGGCACAGCACCCTGAACTACAAGCCTGTCTTCTTTCACATCACGAGCTGGATGGCAGGTTTGATCACTGTGCAGCCAGGAGACCTGAAGAGAAAAATACCTTGGTAGAGGAAACAAGTCAATGACAAAGAGAGGCTGAGGG
>VZTU01010745.1:113372-130456 GCA_013400835.1 Zapornia atra | reverse complement strand
TGGAGTGCATTATTGCACTGTATTAGGAAAGAACAGCCTGGGGAAACGATACCTGTAAAATCCTTTCACTTTTGTTCCCAGCCTTGCTGAATAAGGACATTCAAACACCACCTGTTCTCAGAGGTGTAGCTGGAAACCACACAGCTTGTCTCTCACGACAGGGCGGAGTGGCTGCACAATTTTTGGGGGAGTTCTCAGGATGTAAGAGAACATTGAATGTGACAAATTATAAAGGTGGGAACTATTCATCATTACAGGTTCCAAGAGCTGATGTGGTGGTATTGTGGAGGAAGAGTTTTGAGGAATACTCTCCCATCCAACTGGAAAGGCACTTGTGCTATTGTACAATTGGCTATCCCATTCACCCTGGCATTCCGAGAGGATAAGGCTTCTAGAGGGAAAGAAATCAGGGTCAAAAGTAGTAGCATAGGAACTTCCTTTGATGACAGAACGTATATAGACTCAATTGAAGTTCCTCAAGGAATTCCTGATGAATTTAAGGGTAGGAATCAGATAACTGTGAGTTTTGAATAATTTCTTTTTGGTGGGCCGCCGTAAATAAAAATGTAGATTGGATCGATTCAACAAAGATTCATAAATTATACCAGGGATGCAGTTAAAGGAATAGCAGAACAATTGGATGTCAATAGCAGAATGACATGGGAAAATTGGATGGTCATAGATATGATGTTAGCAGAGAAAGGAGGAGTGTGTGTTATGTTAGGGGAATAGTGTTGCACATTTGTACCAAATAATACTGCGCCTGATGGAACGATTACCAGAGCTTTACAAGGCCTTACCACTTTGGCTGATGAACTAGCAGAGAATTCAGGAATAGATACTTCTCTTACTGGGTGGTTGGAATCTTGGTTTGGAAAATGGAAGGGAATGGTGGTATTGATTTTCTCTGTAATAGTGGTAGCAGGGATATTAGTGGCCATAGGGTGTTGTATAACCCCATGTATTAGGTGTCTGTTACAGAGATCAGTAGAAACTGCAATAACTAAGAAGTTGCCTCTAGAACCACCACCTTATGATGATAATATGCTTCTAGAGGAACAAGAAACAGACAATGATAGAGAGTCACAAGAAAAAGAATGTGAAACAATGCTGGCCAGGTTAGAAGCCTCATATGGAACAAGACCTTGAAAAGATGCAAAAAACAACAGTGAGTGTAAAGAAAAGAAGGGTGGAATTGTGGAAAATGCTGGGGAATGTTGCTTTTGGAAACTAGAATGGGTGTGGTATTTTTCTATGCTGACTTGGGGAGTGGAAGACTCAGGCTGCCTCATCAGGAATCTGACAAGTCTTATCAGGGGACTTGGGTGGTCTTGCAGGAGGCTGAGGCCTAAAGCTAAGTCCTTCAGAACAATTGTCAATCAGGATAAGCAACAGATAGGGCATAAGATAAGGGGGAACACTGCTCAGCTGGCTTCAGTGGGCCCAGACATTACAAAGATGCACAACAGTTAAAGGCTATGTAAGATGAACAACAGTAACTTGAAAAAATGCTGCATTTTGCTCAGGAAGCTCATGAATATCATCATCTTCCCCAAGGGGAAGCAGGAACCTGACAGACATACAATGTTGCAATGTGTATTGTGTTATGTACTGCCTTGAAGAAGGCCCCTAACCTTGGAAGTACCTAATTCATAGGTAAACAAGGGAGGGATTTCTGATGGGAACAGGGTATAAAATGCTGATAACTGACCACAGGTGTCCTTGATTCACTAGGGCNACAGGTGTCCTTGCTTCACTAGGGCACCAGCTCCTGCAAGAACATATAATAAATTGCTGCTTCACTAGTATGTCTACTGTGAGTCCTTTCTTAGGACCATTGGCACTTCTAACATAGGCATACTGCAGCATAGTGATGGGGGCTTACCTAAATGAGACTTAAAAGTTATCAAAGTGCAGTGTATGCTTTAATTTCCATAACATTGAACAATTGAAGAATCTTTTTTAATAGCAAGTAGTATGTAACCAATGCTGTGTCCTTATTTTGCTTCTGTTTTTCAATAAATTCTGTAAGCTCCCCTCATGCTATAACTGTGTGTGAATGTGGTACTTAAAAGAACTCTGTTTTATCACTCTTTGGCTGCAGGCTGGAGAGCATCTCAGCTAAAGCACAATCACTTTGTCATTCTAGTGACTGAGCAGCTACTTGTTTTGGATATCTCGAAGGTATAATACTCTGTACTATCATTTTTAAATACTGGTTGAAACATACCCAGGGAAAGCAGCCCTGTTCCACCTTTTGCATAACCCCTTCAAAATTAAAGCAAAACCGCTATGGTTTACAAGGCCAAACCCCCAAAGAAAGCAACAAACTTCTTTAAAGCTACTTAGAAAATAAATAGCATAAAGGTACTGAGCAAAGGTGATAGGAAAAGACAAATAAATAATTATATAATGTGCATTTGTCCCATTCTGACGTTGTTCTGAAATGAAACAAACACTGGGATAAATGCAGCTTTATTTTTTCCAAAATTATTTTAACCTACCAAATCTTATAAAATGAGAAGCAGGGCAGCAGTTTTCAGTCTTATTGGAGTTTGTCATTTTCACTCTTCTCATGTATAGATGTTTACAGAAGGTATTAAAGAAAAGCACAGAGAACTCAAACTGCTGAAGACATAATGGTAAATCCAAGACATAGAAGGTTGCACAGTAAATTTTATCTTATTTAAAGGACATCTGGACAATACCAGGATAACATTCTGAATTCCAGAGAGAAAGTGCCATGAAAGAATTTGGGCAGTTTTATTTATTACTATATGTTCAGGTTGGCAGAAATTGAGTTATTCATCAAACTGAGCCTTTATTTAGAAGAATGCTGAAAATCTGAGATGGAAGGGATGAAATGATGAGCAAATGTTAAGTCTAAGCATGTCATAAAAACCTGAAAGTTAGGGCAGAAGGTAGGCAGATTTTACGGATCTACTGTGATATGCTGAACACCCTAAAATTCCTTTCAATGTCTATGCAAAATGCCCAGTAGTGTCTAGAAGGATAAAATCCTAGAACACAAAGAGACTTTATGCCTAGTGAGCTATGTGCATAGTCTTCTCATTTCTTCATCAGCCTTTTCCACAACCACTCAACTGATAATCTATGATAGTCTACAAAATAGTCTAAAATTGTTTGTAATATCTATAAATGGATAAAAAAAGAAAAAAATTGAAAAATTACTCAAGAACAGCATGAGCTTGGCAAGGTTGCAAATGATACACTTGTTGAAGAGAAGATAATTTATGGCAAGCTGCAGAGTTTTCAAGTGCATTAAAAAGCCATTTCAAGTGTACAGATCTAAGGACTTTCCACCAAAAATACTCTTCATAAGATATTAAGATAGGTGATTAAGCCTGGAAGCATCTAAAAGCTTGATATCAATACAATAAATACTGTACTATGGATCAGTTTAAACTAGCAATTCCTGTGTACACTCATGGCATCTGCGTGTACATGAGACATTGCCTCTGTCATCACCATCTGAAACTATATTCTTACCACAGAGTTTCATTTTGACATTTACTGTCAGAACTGCAGTCACTGTGTTCTTTTTCTTTTGTACCCCATGGTTTGCCAATCACTGATTTGGACTGCAGTGATTATAGGTGCACCTAGCTATGAGTGAGCTACATGTTCTTCTGTGCATTTGAAGCTGTCATGGTGAAACTAAAATAGTCCTTTGCACTAGGAGGATTATCTGAGCAATGAGCTGAGGGACAGGTAAAATTCATTCTTGATACTACCAAACTGTCAGCATTTGGAAAGTGAAACGGTTGCATAGATATTTTCTCCTCTTTCAAAGCCAGCGTATTTGGAAATTAAAATGACACTTGCATAATTTATGGTAGGCATAAAATTTAGCAAGAGCATGCAATTTTCTCAAAGATAGCGTGGTTGCTCACTATCTTCTCTCTCTGAGCCAGGCTTATGACTTCCTGATCTGTATCACTTCCAGGTGCAAAGTTCTAGTCAACAGATTTCTTCAGAATTACCACTACCTACCCTAGCCTTGCTTGTTATATCTTTGTCCTTCCAGCGGTGATCAAGTTTTATCAGTTTCAGGTTCTGCTGTTCACCTTAGGTGAAACAACTTACTTATGATATAACTCTTCTGATGTCAGTAAATTTCAGTTGGAAGAAGTCTGGAGCAAAATACACAGTAAACATAGGAAGTCTGTGGAAATGCCTAACACCAAATCTTTGCTTACTGTCTACACTACATCACTTTTGTAGCTGAAGGAATTTACCTTGGAAATATAAATTCTTAAGTAGTGTTATCCTATCCTCCCTTGAATTTATTTTGAAAGAAGATACTTCAGGCATCCTAACACTGATTACAATGTGGGCTGAGAGATTTTCAAAGCACATGAATTTTGAAAATATAAAAGCTTTTTTTTTCCTGTCCCCATCTTTGCAAGTGTTTGTTCTTAGCATTTTCAGACCATTTTTTTTAATTTCATAGCAGCAGACAAGATACATTAACTGTCACCTGCAATAGGAAACACAAAGTAAATCACAGATGGAAATGGTTTATAACAATTACTCAAGTGTCAGATAGGGAATAAGCCATGAGTAGGCGGTAGCAAATGCGAAGAGGACTTTATGCTTTGGAAGAAATCTAAAAACTGCCAAACTGAATCTTTTTAATATTCCTCCCTTTCTTAGGTATAAAATAATACCAGTGTGGTGAAAGCACCCTGTCATTGACAACAATTACCAGTTGCTCCTGGATATAATGTTCTTTATATTTTTGTTTTATTCATTCATTCGACAGATACTTACCCTGTTTTGCAAGAAACCATACAGAGAAAATCCAGCTTTCCAAAAGGAAAAGCTGGTTAGACTAAATTGTCTGCAGGAAATTAATATGAGAGAGTGAGGACCCTGTGACCATTAAGGTTGACAAAAGATCATAGTTATTGAAACAGTATCCCTATATACTGCTGCTGAATATTCTAATCTAATCTGAATCTAACACCAATCTGAGGGTTCATTTTAAGAGCTTTTATTTCACAATAGAGACAGTGCTCCACGGATTCCTATTAAATAAGTGCTTGACTAAGTCATCAGGCAGCAACCTAGATTGCAAAACTGTAGAGGAAGAATCATGGACTGATTCTATCTAGTGTCACGTCTGATTCAACAAAGGATTCTAAGAATAGGAGTGGTCCACTCTGCGTACGTGCACAGTGCTCTGCACATTCTATAATCAACACAGGAAAATAGTCAGTAAAATCCCATGGTTACAAAACTCTTTTCTAAGTAGTTCTAAAAGCTATCAGACAACAGCAGAAAATATTCCAAACCATGCAGTCTCACTGTGGTGAGTTCAAGCAGAGAGCTACCTTTGAGTACTACCAGCTTCACTGCCTCATGCAGACCCCAATGTATTTAGGCAACCCTCCTCAGAAGGCAGGAGAAGCTTCCCACTACAAAATCACAGAATCACAAAACGGTAATCCATTCAACCATTTTTCATACCATTGGAAAGAGTGTAATATTTGGAGTTTCACCTTCAGCCAATGTCTTAGCTTGATAGCGTTACATCATGCCTGAATTTAGTGAAGGATTTCTCGTTCCCTGTTCCCCATCATGCATAAACCACCTATTAAACAAATAGTTCAGGCTCCAAGCTCTGCCTCTGCCCCAATTTCTGACCAGTGGCTGTCAGTACAGAACAGTTCAAGAGAAGTATTAATGAAGAAAACCCCTGCCTTCCCTGTACCTTTGAAAGGAACACAAAACAAAAGCACACCACAAGCTGTCCGCAAGCTTTTACTGAACTGTGAATTGTTCTGGGCTGCCGCTGGCTAAGCAGCGTTATGGACATTGATATTGTATGTAGTTAGATTATACAGCAATAGAAAGGTTAAAAACTTTCCAAAGTAAAGGAGAAGTTGTTTCTATCATATTCATAGAGAGATAAAAATTTTAACGAGCCTTTAAATAGGATGTTCCTTCAGTGCAGCAGTTTAGTCTATGTTGCAAAAGCCTGGTTTAGATTCTCTACAGGAAACAAGGTAAATTATAAGGAAATCCAGTTTAACATTGTCTTGGTGCTATGGTACAGCTGGCTGCACCAATGCTTATCACACTAAAGCTGTGGATTGAAACACTGTCTAATCTGTTCTCTGGATACATGTAAAATCTTGAACAAAAGGAAAACATATTTGAGAAAAATCCTTCCAAGACACCCAGCTGGTACAAACTGTTTCTTCCCTCTTTTCCCTTCACTGAATGTTCTTTATGAAAACACATTCTGTGTTATTATATTTCTTGTCTGTAAGTCTGGACCAGGAGCCTTTGGGTGCTAAGGGTAATCTCTGCATCTATGCAACCTTAATTTTAAGATTCAGAAAAGCTTCTCTTCCAAAAATGAACTTTTTTGGTATCTTTCAACCACACTATTGTTGGTTTGTTATCCGAAACTGCCCCCTTGTGTTTCTTGACTAGAAGGAAACATTGTGTTCCTGCGGGCAAAGTGAAGTGGTTCGTAGTAGGTAAATATTTATCAAAATATATATTAGCATCTTTTGAAAACATGATTAAATCTTAGTTTTTGAACATAAACAGCTAATATATTCGGTTTTCTGTCGTTTGTTTTATTTTTTAGACTGGAAGGTACAGGTGCTGTCATCTTAGCAAGAAGCAGTTCTTTACAATGGCAACGTTCATTTTGAAGCTTAATAATGCAAAATTTATCAAGATGTTGTACTGCCACTGAAAATAGGGGGGAAGATTGGTCAGCAGTATGATAAGATGAGGGTCATCATCAATTTGGACTAAAGAAATAAACCTCCATCAAAGGGCATAAGCTTCTCTTTCTGCAGATCAATATCAGAGAATTTAGAAGATTAAGTGTGTTCAATGAATACCACATTTGAACTAATCGCAAAGTCAAGCTTTTAGTAAACTTTCTACTAGATGACAAGACTTACTCTAACGGAAGGTAAACTGAGAGCTATCACAGCAGAGCCTCTATCAATGAGAAAACATATGAACTAAAATTGATTAATCAGTTCAGGAAAAAAAAATCTGAAAACCTTCTCTGAATCCTCCTTATTTTTGGAACATAGACAAAAAATGCCCTTTCCATTCATGAATGTTGTGATTGAGAAGTAATTACAAACTGTTTGAAAACCAATTCCCTTATTTCTTGGCACCAAAAATTAACACCAAGCAAGAGAGATGATTGCTGATATGCACCTAAGTGACAGAAAGATAAAAGTGGCAGCCACTGATTTCCTATTTACACAAAAGAGAATTTCCAACTTTTCTTGTGGAACTTTGTAAATGAACCCTGAAAAGCCTTAAAAATAATTTCCTCTAAAAGTACAAATAGGTCAGACAGGTAAGGTTTTTACTGCAAGTTTGGATTCCTGTCCACAACCTCCAGTCTCAAATAATTTAAGTTTGACAGTACAGGTATTAATAAGCTTTACTAGTAATAAATTTTCTGTTTAATTCCAGGCCAAATTCAAAGTATCTCCCCACATCCCAGAGAGATACTTCAGCAAAGGAATTATCTTCCTTTGGAAATGTGATTTCAATAATGCCCAAATACTGCAATATAATATAAAGGGTTAAACTTAACGATGAGAGAGCACAGCAGGCTTGGGTACAGTGAGTGAAGAATGCTATTCACCTTCAGTACTTTCCTCTCAGTTATATTCTAGGTGGAATTGTGTACAATCTTTATATTATCTTCTTATATAAGGACCCCTCATGCCCCTAGTGGGAAGACTACGTATCCTACATTTTTCATAACAATGTAATTCATTCTACCAATGCTACCTCCAAAATATCTTTAGCAGACAAATAGGTATGAAGAGAGGTTTAGGCAGGAATGTTCCTGTACGATATACAATCAAAATGCTACCAAAAATATCTTAAGAAAAGAAGGTTCATCCTTTGCATCAACGTGTGATGTCTCATTACCCAACCACAGTAAATACAGGTGGAAGCTTTCATAAGAAGGAATTGCATAAGATGAGAGCATTCTAACCTGACATAACGTAGAAGGTCATAGCTTTTGGTCTGAGACACTCACCTTCTATTGAGCACTATGGGGAAGGAGATGGTAACAGTCACCTTATGTAACAGAAACGTAACCATCCCAGAAAATCAATATGGTATTTCAGTTTTGCCTATAAAAAAAGAGATACAGGAGACATGAGATGCTGAGGTAACTGAGAAAGATATTACATGAAGTATAACATTGAGTGTATATTTTTTCAGCTGTTTTCTAATGTTACAAATTTACAGCTGCTAGCTTTAAATAAATGCATTATTACACACTTAAAACTAGTGATAAAACTGGCTGTAGCTGATTTGACAAGCAACAGGCATGCTATCCTTATTAGAGATCCTTAAAAACTACATGGTGTCCCAAGGTATTACTGTTTCATGATATTGCGGATGCTATTTTTCCACAGAAGCAGCATAGAGTAACTTAAGAACTGCTTTTGCCACATATAGTGGAGAAAGAAGTGGTTTCCAGTAGCCAGTGACTATTAAGAATTTCCTCTGGTATTTACCAAGGTGATGAAAAGAAAACTTGAACCCTGAGACCATCAAGACAGAATGCAACAAAGCTCAAAGTGAAAATTAAATTAAGTGAGATGATAGTAAACTTTCAGAGATACTCAGCTACCTAAAAAGAGATATGTGGTGCCATTTTAGACACACTGGTAACTAAGATGCTCTTACAGAGGTCCATGCTCTTTGGAACATCAGGTGGAGGTCAGCTACACTTTAGGTATCTAAAATGGTGCTAGCTGCCTGTGCCCAAGAAACTGAGTTCCTCTGCACTATTTATTATCACCTGAGAGAAACAGGTGCATTTAGGACACAATGATTCTGCTGTCTGTTAGATGGCTATGTTGCAATGAAAGTCTGTTTTTCTCTCCATTGACCACAGCAAGAGTCATGTCTATGTAGACACTCTTTAAAATATGTACAATTAGATACAGTCTGACCATAAAGGTTTTGAAATTGTTGAAAAACTGTTAATTTCCAAAATACTTTTATTTCCGTGAAACTCTGGTTTCTAATAGAAAAAATTTTAAATTCACTCTCCTATATAGTATTAAAAGCCGTGAAGAGATGGGAGTGGGAAATTATAGAAATATAACATGATTTCCTAACTATGTATAGGACAAACTTTACTGATGTATCTCACTTTTTCTCCATGTATAATAACTGTGAGTATATTTGGCTTGGCTGATGTCTACAGTGCCTTTTTACATGTATGAACTGTAACCTCAGCTGCTTAGAGCCTTATTTATAAATCATAAAGTTAATTATCAATTTCATAAATAGAAAATGCTTTTAAGAAAAAGATATTTTTAAAAATTATTATTAGAACATTAATCCCTAAAAACATTCATCATTTTGCAATTTGTACGCCCTTAGGCTGGTGGTGGTGAGTAAGTGAGAAAACACCCACATGAGTAAGTGTTCATCAAAGTGAATGAAGAATCAAACCTCACACTTGTTCAGAACAATCAGTGAGATGAGGAAATACTGTATTTGGAAACAAGATTTTAAGTCAAACTAAGAAATTATGGAAAATGCAGTCTTAAGTTTACACTACAAACCTGTATTGTGCAAGAGAGACATATCAGAGCACGAGCTACAAAAATGTGAGTACCAGGAAAAAAGTCGTATTTTACCAGTGCAATTACTCTTTAGACAGCATCCAGTTCTGGAAGAACAGCATTCCTAAAGTAATTCTGGCCATGAGACTATTTCCTTCCAAACAAATGGGAAAGCCTATAGAATTAAATTCAGCAGAATTCATATTATTTTAAAAATTCATTTGAGCCAGTTTGTTTTTTTTTTTAAGTAGCTACCTTGCAGAATAAAATTAATTCCTTGACTTTCTAGATAAGAACAGAAATCTAAAGTCTACATTTGAATTTGAATTACATTTGCCCACAGTTTCATCGCTAATCCATGTTTTTTTAATTTAATGATAGAATACTTGCTTTGCATCATTCCCCAGATTTTGCATTCGCATGCCCTTTGAGGAGACTGTGCCATGTGGGACAATACAAGGCAAGGAAAGGTATAAATGCACTGCTAGCCTCCAGCAGGAAAAGATTGACAGCTCTTTAGTTCGCCAGATTTAAAAAAAAATACTAATTAAAAAAATTAGACAATTTGATATGATCACCAACAATTAAATGGAAGGGCTGAGCGCAATGCAAGCAGTAGCTGAGGCTGGGTGTTATTCACAGCCCTGCTATGTCAGGTACACTGCAAACACAAGACAGTGTGACTGATGTACAATAACCTGAAGGATACCTGTGCCAGCACGGGATTTGGTATGATTTTACCAGATCAGCCTCAGAATATTTCACTGCTTCCATACATTTCTTCTCCCAGACATGTAAATGGTGGCAAGGAGGTGGCTTCAATGGAACACCTTTTCATTAATCCCAGAGAAGCTGAATATGGAGTTCCCTGCAAGTTGCTGCCTTTTCCAGGTTGTTCTGCTGTTTCTGACCTTGCAATAAATAGAGTGTCAATGAGTTAAGCAGAGAGTATAACCTGAGGGAGAGAAGAGATTTTCAGCCTCCTCTAGGGAAGCCAGATAGATGGCTGTCTGACACAGGCAGGTCAGAGAGTGATTGCAGTGCAGCAGGAAAGGTTTCACAGAAGGAATAAAGCATCTTTCAATGCTGGGTAAAGGAGTGGAGGTGTCCAGGCTTGAGGGGTGCATGGGTTAGATTCAGGGCATAGCGGAAAATTTCAGTGAAGGAAAACATTGTTTATTGCCACATCTGATGGTTCGAGGATACTTGCAGGTAAGGGCCAGGTGGAACAGTGGTGGAATGATTCGGGAGGGGATTGCTTGTTGGGGGGCATCTAAAAGGGGCAGCTGGAGAGCAGAGGGCTGGGTCTGCCAGAACCTAACCTCTGCCTCTCAGCCTAAACTGCTAGGACAGTTTTTAATTTTGTATGAGAAGATCACAGCCCAGTACAGTGTATCAATACTCTTTCTCTTCAAAATTGTTATTGCTCCAGCTTTTCGTATTGCCCTCATCCTCCTGCTTCCAACTTTCAATCACAGCTGTACACCTAACAAACAAAAGTAGTGAGATGTGAAAGGACAGGAACAGGCGCATAAGAACAGTCTGCTCACTGAAGGCTTAATGGTTATTTTTGGGAGGCAGCTATTTGTGGTGCACTGTGCTCACAGTACTGGATGTTTCATTTTTATAACAGATCAATTCAATATGCCTTATCCCAGTATGATTCATCTGGGCCTTCCAAAGATTGCATTTGTAAAATTCACTATAGCATAGAGAACATTAAATAAATATTGAAGTGGATTGTCACTAGCCACGTTGTTCCAACACATTTTTTGAGATCTAAATATATTTAAGGGGAACAATCTACTCCTGATACCAGAGTAAGGTGTGAAAAATGAGAGCCTTATGGAGTGACACTACCAAGAAAAAATGCTGCATTTTATCTCTAGGATCTATATTTAATTAGATATTCCCAGGCATGTAATTTTACAGGGAAATATTTTGATGTTACGACAGGGGGAAATGCAAAGCAGTGTGTACAGAAGGAATATGGAATACAGTTAATCAAGATTTTTTTTCTTTCTGACAAATGTGAAAAAAAGAAATCAGAATAGTTGTGCTGACACACAACTAGACCGAGAAACTGGAATATTATATAACAATCATTCCAACCTAGGATTGTATGAAAAGTATAATGAAAGTATGACAGTAATAAACCTCAAGTGGAGAAAGATATAATATTGTCAAAGCAAAACAGAGGACACATTTAGAACATGGAAATCCTTGGTTACTGACTGACAAACAGGAAAAATATTTCAACAAATTCATCACATTCCAGGAGTCACACTAAGAGACCACCTTGCTATTTTTTGCTTACACACACTGCAAAACAGAAAACATTACCTACCTTACAGTCACAGGTATGATCTACTTTTTAGATCCAATGAGAACCATACATTCATAGAATGAGGTAAGACAGGACAAGCTCATAAACTATTGCAAGTTGATTGACTTCACTTAAGTTTCCATCGCCTTCAGTCTGCATTCCACCCCCTTGTTGAAAAAGAACTTGTACAGGACCACTCTATAAAATTAAATGTGGATCTGCTTTTTCAAATGTGCATTTCAGAGCCCTAGAACTGACCTGCTGTCTGAAAATCCACTGCATTTTGCTAGCTGAATATTAACTCACTATGAAAAAATAATGAATTATGCCTATCTAAGAACACTCACAGAACACCTGCAATGTAGCACTTTTTTCCTCATCTTCCATCTTCATTTTTGTTATTCTTATTTACATCAGGAGCCACCACATAAAGGCAAAGTGCTATGGTTTGGTAGTGGGTTTCATAAACACTAACTCCCCTATAATTGTATCACTATTGCAGTAGTCAGGATCAGTGTTGGAATCTTTATTTAATCTATGCTCCATAGAGTCTGTCATCATGTGCACATTTCTGTTCCTTTACAGTCTACTAAAAACCACAAGACACACTTAATCCTCTTGTTAGTCCTGTTTGGAGAAAAGCAGCATCAGAATGAAGCTGACAAATCACCTCACCACAGGCTGGCACCCAGTAAATTTAATGGTATGCTTAGAGGACTCTGAAGGAGAATCTCAATAAAACTCTATATAATCACACTGACTTCCTTAAAATCACCATCTATATATATCTTCAGAATGTGGGAAGCAAAGGGTGCAGCAGCCCACCTCTTCAGGCAGCATGGAAAACACCAGAGTGAAAAGAGAGCAAGTAGGTAGCCAGTAGGAAGATGGGTCAGGCACAGTATTTCTGGGGTCAGGAGCCCTGGCAGTGCTGCGTATAGTTTGGCAGCACAGAGAAGAATCGTAGTCTGCTAGGGAGAGAGACAATGAGACCTTGTGCTGACATGATGGGAAGATTCTGTTTCAGAGGGAAGGGCTGTCGAGAAGAAGTGAGGAAACAAACAATGGGTGTGCTCCCCTGAGCGTGGGCATTGCCCAAAGCTGCAATGTGGTTTCATGGGGACTGCTAGTCGGCTCTGTCACAGGAGGGTTCCTTTCTTTACCCATCTGCCAGGAGGATCCCTCTCTGAAGGAGGCAATGCGTTGTGTGTGAAGGTGTGAGACAGGCAATGAAATGGAGTGTTCCTTTGTCTTGTTAAATAGTCTGCTTTCAATCTCCCCATCTAGTTCTGGAAAATTATAGTTCTTTTCTCTGATTATACCTTTCCTGTATCTTTCACTGTGCTCAAAACTGTCTTGATGGTAGCAGCTCAGCTACGTGTGTCATTCCTTTCTGCAGGCAAAATAACCCTCTTCCTTGTCAGCCACTTTTCCTGCCTGCGCTGTGTAAGGTTCCCATCGCTTGATTATTAAATTCCAGCCATCTTCCAGCTAAATTTTAATCTATGCTTATAAGAAAATAAATGCTTATTACATACTGATCGCAGAATTTTATAACCCCCTTGATAACCACTGTTACAGTGAAGGAAATACCAGAGTGGTAGTGAGAACATATTTGACAGATTTGACTGGAAAAAATACCATTTCATTACTGTCAATTTCCTGCATTTGGCAAATTTGCAACATCTATTTCACTATTGAGTAATCATAAAATGAGTATTACTTAATCAGAATCGTTTGAAGTTCTTAACTGATATTTAAAAGTGTGTCCAGTCTCTTCTGCCTTGCACACTGCACAGTTATTTTGTATTTTTGTGTTGATTTTGAAGGGTATGTAGTATGAGTTTTTACTTCAGTGACTTCAAAAGAGCACTAACAAGGAGGACATTCACAGACATCACTTTCTACTGCAAAAGTAAACTTCAGCCATGGCCCAGCTATTGAGAAATTCTGTCTTCCAACTTCTTCCTTTCATAATGTCTTCCTTTTGAAGACAGTAAACAGTTTTGAAAGAATATAGTCATAGAGAGAGAGAGAATTCATGATATTGGTAGGTAAGTGGTATCTTTGGTTAGGGACTCCTTAGTATCAAGAATGAGGTGAGCAATATGGATATTCAACTGATATTTAGAGATATATTTGGATGGCCAAAATTCCTTGAAAGGCTCAGGTGTTACTTTTATGGTCTTTTGGGGCTTTCCTAGTGTTGACATATTTACTCGATAAAGAACTATAGGTGCTACCAAGCAACTGCAGCAGGTGGAAGGGGACTTTGGTGGTTAAAGCTGCAACAAAGCAAGCTGCTAAAAGGACAGTTTATTTGAGAGAAGTCAGAAAGAAGAAGGATATTCTAGTTATTAACAAACTAAGGGCATAAAGATCATTGAAATTCTTAGAAATGCTATGGCCTCAGTGGGCTGGTAGCGTCTGTGGAGCTGCTCTGCTAATTGACTTGTTGATGTGGGATCCCAGTTTGCCCAGACCTCCCTGCACTCGAGGCCATGTGCTGTGTTGAGAACCTCACTCATATCTCAGACTTCTCCTCCCCCCTGCAAGGAGAATGGACTTTAACAGCAAGTCATCAGGTGAGGATCAAAAGCAACATCACAGTACTGTAGGAGACAAATATTGAGACATAGGGTGCTTTTTGGTAGCATAGTAATAATCAAGCTAAGAAATTCCGATTCAAATGTAGATTGAGCTTGTTCAAAGGCTAGCCTTTCTGAACTAAACCTGGAATCTATTAGCAGAGCAACTTCTTCCCTGGGTAGTCATTTCAGAGGGTTCTGATGTCCTATGAAGTGCTTCATAACCAGAAGGCAAGAGCAGGAATTTACCAATGCTGACAGAAAAAAGCCAATGGACAGAACACTGATAAGGCAGCGCAGTACGCATTCCAGTCATAATTGTAATGCTGACTTCATATGGTTTGGAGCAGTTCCTTCAAATTCTCTATGTTTCATTTTCACTGTTCCTAGAGGGATAATATTAGCTAAATATAATCTTATGTTTCTCTCCATTTCAAGCACCACTTTATTTACAGGTTGAGAATGCTTCAGATTATTATACATAAAGAGAGCAGAGAAGTCTGTCCTTCAGTCTTTGTGAAGTGTTTGAGTGCAGTATTTAATAGTGGAGATGTTATCTAGTCAGAGTGTGAATTACTTCAGTTGCAAAGAAGTATAGTCTGTTCATTACAAAAGTTTCTGTGCTGGTCTTTGAAACAAAGGGCATTCATACATTTTGAATGAATGAAACACGGCACTTTTGGCAGACTTTAGAATGTTACAAAAAAAGGCTCCAGAATTCAAAGTAAACAAATGCTTCAGCACAAACAAAATGAAGAAATATAAAATATTATTTCACAGTTCAGAGAACTGTGTACAATAACTGCTTCCAAACAAAATTTTTTGCTTAGGTGAAAATATAAAAACAAGAGGATTGGAAATGAGAAAGATATCAATAAACAGAGGCATGAATAGCTAGTGACAAGTGTGATTTTTTATGGTGGTGATCAGGCTAAAAGAAAATGCTGAAAAAAAACATAGTATAAGAGAAAGTAGATACTACTTTGCTGCAAATCTGAAAGCCATTAAACGTTTTATTGCAGATTCTAACCTCAGCCATATCCTTATCCATAATTTGGTGTATACCAAATTACAGTAAATAACTTCAGGGATCTATCAATGAGAACATGTTTCAGAAGCTTTTAAATCCCATCCCCTTTCTCTAAGACTCCTCAGTGTCAGGAATTCCTTTCAGATTTTAATTCCGTATTTCACAGTTAAGAATAGTGAGTGAAGGAAAAATTCTTATTGCTTTTACAGCAATAGAATAGAATAGGACTTGACTTCAGTTTGAAGGGACTTACAATGATTATCTAATCCAACTGCCCAGCCAATTCAGGGCTGACCAAGTTACAGCATGTTATTAAGGGCACTGTCCTAAACACTGAAAGGCTTGGGACATCAATCATCTCTCTAGGAAGCCTGCTCAATCCAGATCTCCACTGCTGCAGCTCTGTACCATCCCCATGAGTCCTATTACTGTATACTAGGGAGAAGAGAGATCAGCATCTCCCTCTCCGCTTCCCCTCCTCAGGAGGCTGTAGAGAGCAATGAGGTTGCCCCTCAGCCTCCTTTTCTAGTAAATCCCATGGTTCATACTTTGATTAAAAAATGCAGTTGTCCAGGACTAAAGGAAAGTTTGTCGTTGGTTTTATAGTTACAGTAACAGCTTTGGACATGCAAAATTAGATTTGGATTTTTACATAAGGCCACCAACACTCTAGAACTTCAACTCACTGTCCTTGACTTTGAACTATGTTATCATGAGGTCACTATAAATAAAAATCACCAGATTGCCACAGTAGGATCGTTCTTGATAAAACAGTTACAGTATGACCATACCACTGCAGCAGCACTTCTGTGTTGTTGATCTGGATTACTCTGAAATACTATGACTGAGTCTTTGACAGGAAATTAAAGACAGTTTATACAGTATGTATTTCTGAGATCTAGAAACCTGTTTTCAATGTTACTGTTGCCAGTAGCAATGCCAAATGTATCAAAACATTCAGGTAGGTAAAAGTAGAAAATACTTACTGTCACCATTCTGGTATAAGATTATAGAAGTCACATTCCATAAATGAAAACATCTAAGTATGAAAACTTGTCTAAAATGTTCTTAATGGAGCTGTTTTATGTTTGCCTGGGGAAAAAGAATATCCTTCATTGCTTCTTGACTAAACTGGAGTTTAAAGTTAAAAGCTAAACCCCGTAAGACTTAGTGTTTAAAACTCATATGTGGAAATGCCTGATTTTTAGGTGTCTGTGCCTCTTCACAGAATCCAGAACCCAGAGCTCAACTCAACATCTGCATTAAAATCACTGTTCAGTGTATGAGAAAGGCAGGAACAGCTGTCTGAAGTGGCTACTGGCTATTCAAATTGCTACCTGTAAGGCTGTTTGAAGTAGCTACTGCGAGGAGCAGGAAGCCACTTAGAACAAGCTTGGAGGAAACAATGAGCACACAGATGTGTACGAATGTACGAATTCACACTTAGGATTATAGGTCAGGGCTTCACAAAGCATCCTTTTCCTTGTACACTCCACACACGGTGCTTTGCTGGAAGGGATGTCCTATAT